>JAOWBW010000451.1:665214-987306 GCA_026119855.1 Campanula takesimana | reverse complement strand
CCACATGTGCTAGCTGGAGTGCATAATGTATTTCATGTGTCAATGTTAAGGAAGTACATTCCCGATCCGAGTCATGCGATCGAGTATAAGTAACTAAGAGTTCTGCCAATTTGAGCTACGACGAGGAACCTATAAATATTGTAGATCGGAAGGATCAAACCTTGAGGAAATAGTAATTCCTTATGTGAAAGTGCAATGGAGCACCATACGGAAAGAGAAGCTACGTGGGAGCTCGAGAGCGAGATGCGAGAGGTATAATCCCGCCTTGTTTCTGATTAGGTACGTTTAGTTTGGAGGACCAAACTCTTTTAAGGAGGAAAGAATGTAATAACCGGCAATTATGGCCCAATTATTTTATTTTCGTGGGACTCTTTTATTTATCTTGGACTCAATTAATTAATGAGTAAGTATTGGGTTTACTTTGGGCTTTGGGAAATTAAAACCCAATAGGATATTGAAATCCTTTCGATTGGGGAATTAAAACCCTTTTAATATAAATATTCCCTAACCCTAAGACCCTAGTTTTATTTTCTATCTCAAAAGAAAAGCAAAAGAATGGGAAAGAGGGGACGGCGCAGAGAAGAGAGCAGCCGCAGAAGGTTGAGGCAGAGGTAGAGCCGGAGAAGGAGAAGAGAAAGAGAGAAGGTGAACGTGTTCATCAAGGTAAATCGAGAACCCATAAATCCTTCTTCTCCATCTTTATTAAGCTTTGATCATTAGGAATTCAAACCCTAAGAAGATGATGATCAACTAGGGTTGGCTGTGATTAGTAACTCGTGAACAGTAACCTGTGAACAGTGATTCGTGAATAGTAACTCGTGAACAGTACCTGTGAACAGTGATTCGTGAATAGTAATCTGTGAATAGTAATTTGTGAATATTAACTCGTGAACAGTACCTGTGAACAGTGATTCGTGAATAGTAATCTGTGAATAGTAATTCGTGAATAGTAATCTGTGAATAGTGTTTTGGTGAGTATAATAGAACCCTAAAGCATATTAATTGGGAATAGAAACAATGAAACCCTAGGGGTATTTTGGTAAACTAAAAAAAGGTATTTTGGGAATACAAAATAAAGGGTAGTACAAACCCTAGAATGAATATCAACCTTAAAGGGTTAAAGAAGATAAACCCATAAGGTTAAGAAAGTAAAAGAAAAGTATTTGGGGATGGAGGTAAATAGTTTACTTTTGTCTAAGAAAGTTATTTTCGCATGATTGTAGATTCGTGCGCGTGGTTGTGCAAGAAGAGTTAACGCAAGGCTAAGGTAAGGGATTACGCTCTTAGTTGTGTATTGATTCTTAATCCTTTGTTAGGATTCCCAATCTTTGTTTTTATAAAGTAAACTATCTGTGTGGCTAGATAGTCTTTTAATAACTATTCCGTTCTGCGAATTGTTTCGTCTTTTGTTATCTACTCTATTGATATTGTTATTGTTCAATAGGGGTATCATGTGTATGATTGATTTTGTAACCTTGGTGTCCAAGTGAGATGTGTATCTTTTAAAAAGTGATCAAGTAAAGTTTGTAAAGTTAAGCTTTGTTTTGTAAAAGCTCTTAAAGTGAAGTTTTGTAATAAGTAAAGTGATTACAGTTATCCATAATCCCGAAACGGATAAGTGGACCCCTACAGTTATCCATAATCCGAAACGGATAAGTGGACCCTCACAGTTATCCATAGTTCTAAGTTGAACATGTGGACCCCTTTGCGTTGCTTGATGAAGTAACGTAGGTTTCATGATATACCGATTTTGGGTGCGGTCAGTAGAAACCCGAGCCCTGGGTACAGCGCGTGCTTAATCCCTAAATGAAGTAAAGTGAAGTAAAGTAAAGTAAAGATAAGTAAAGTGTGTGTAAAAGTTGTGATTTGGAAACTGTCTCTGAAGCCACGTGTTTTCAAGTAATGAATTGATTTTCATCAAGTTAAATGTTTTCAAACTGAGTGGTTGTTTGATCATTGAGTTATCCTTTCGTTGTTAATTCTTTGTTACCGTTCGTTTCGGTTATCTCCTCTTAGTACCCGAGGGGATCCCGTATGAACTTACTGGGCATTGTTCGCTCATCCTTCCATTCTTATTTCTTTCCAGGTTATAATAAGCAGTCAAGAGTCGCAAAGTTTGGCGGCATAAGAGTTACCTTTGGAAGAAGTTAGTTAATAGTTATGTTTTCCGCTGCGTTTAAGTTCTAGTCTTTATTTTCCGTTAGTTACCGTTTGAGCTAGTGACTTGTACTAGCCGTTGGATTTGAATGTCAGTTAAAGTTTGAATTGTGGTTAATTGTAGCCGTTGGGGCATTCTGAATTTGGATTTATTCAAATAAGTTATTATTTAATAGTAGTGAAAAGTTGGGGTGTTACAAATCACACCTCTCCCTTTTTAGTTGGTGCAATCAAGATTTTTTGACAATACTTGGGTCCCATCAAACACCCTATTCATCTCAGCCGTCCAACTTGCAAAGTCGGAGATGTGACCGTATCTCGAACGTTGGCGGCAGTCAAACGAGGATATCTTTGAAATAAAGTAATTGTTCTGTAGGCCTTAGTAAAGAGTACTCCTTCCAATTCTCATGGTAACTAGAAGCCAAATGCACAAGCAAAACCAATGCAAAATCTAGCACCACCTTAGTAAAAAATACAAGCATATAATCGTGTAAAATTACAACTCTAAACGCGACAAAATACGTACCATGTTCAAAAAATCTTTTGACACTAATAACAGTAAGCCAATTCTTAGTCAGATAAACAGCGATACATTACATTCTTCTTCAACTTTCCTGTAAGAATAAATCACGAGAAAAGGGGAATCTGACAATAATATAGAAGTGGTGTTTCCAGCCAAATAATTACCATCTCTGTTCCTCGTCATCATCTTAACCACAAACACAATCAAGCGCACCAAATGCATAGATTATGCGTTGATCAAAGTGCCACAGCAGATAGCTTTTCTCGTCTCATTAGCTCTATAAACTCGCCAAAAACTGCAACCAATTTCGTAAGGCAAGTCAGACAGTGGCGGACCCAGGAATTGCATCCAGTGGGTGCCAAAAAAAAATTACTTTACTTAATCACAAATTTTAACTAATTAGTCACAAACTGACAAATTCAAAATAAAAATGAAGAACAGTTACAAAACATAAGTTTTGTAAGTTCTCTTCAGTATCACACTATAAAATTAGAAAGAAAAAAAACCCCGTAGTGGACAGGTTTTGATCCCCGGTAGTTAACACTAAATCTAAAACACCTTGCCAACCGAGCTGCAGGCATTTACTTATTGAATAAGCGCAACAAAATTTATAATATAAACTAAAGAGAAAATATATATATATATATATATAAATATATATATATATATTTTAAATTCAGTGGGTGCCGTCGGCACTACATGGGTCCGCCCCTGGAGTCAGAGTTACTCATTTTACGAAATAGCAAAGGTAGCTAGCTGTATTCAGTTGTAGATGACAGAATTATCAAAATCGCAAATAAAATACTCCCTCCGTCCCAAAATAAATATCGCATGTGACTTGTCAACGTTTTTAAGGAAATTGATTTACTAGTTTGTACAATTGCACCAAGTCTCTTTCCTTTTTTAGAAACGTGACATATATTTTGGGACGTAGCAAAAAGGTAATTGCGACATTTATTATGGGACGGATGGAATAAAGATTTAACATTGATTAACAAACATTCTGTACTTAACTATGGGTTTTTGCGTCTAGACAGTCTTCATATCATGATTGGCTTCACAATATGGAAATACCACAAAAAAAAAAAAAAAAAAAAGAAGAAGAAGAAGAGATTCAATGGACTCAACTGAGTGACATGAACTAGTGATGAGAACCAAAAAATATCTCATTATTAAGAGTTTCTCTTTCTTTAAATTATAAAAAGTCCTGTTTTTCAAACTGTTTCTAAATGTTTACTAAATGCTTGCAAGTAGGGAAAAAGTGGACTTTCTGTAATTTAGGGAAAAACTAGTTTCCCCCAAAACCTACTCAAAAGAAAGACATCAGGATAATATATTACCAGCATCAGAGTCATGTGGCCCTGGAGATGCTTCAGGATGGTACTGGAGAGACATGAGCTTTCGTTGAGGAAAAGCAAGACCAGCACAACTTCCATCATTAAGATTTACATGAGTCACTTCCACACCATTAGGAAGTGATGCAGGGTCAACAGCATAGTTGTGATTCTGCCACACAATACATCAGTAGTTGAAAGCTAAAATATAAATGAAAGGAAAAAAGAAAAACTGCAGAACGATTAAACAAAACTACAATGAATCGATTAAAAACCTTAACACTTTCATTCATCAAATATATTACGGACGTACATTTATCATAACTAGTATGGGCATTAATCATTCAACACTTACTCCCTCCGGACTCAATTATAAGCAACAAAAGTGGGTTTTTTTTGGACCTAAATATAAGCAATTCTAAGGGATTTCAAGACTATTTAATACTCTTTTACCAAAACTGCCCCTATTTAATTATTCATTTTCAAATACAAGTGCACATTTATTACACATTTAGTATGAGGATATATTAGTAATTTTAACATGTTTTTATTATAAAATCAAGACAATTAACTAACTTAACTACTTTCTTAATAGGTGTGATTTTAGTTATTTTCGCTTATATTTAGGACCGGAGGGAGTACTTCTGTCGGACGCTGGGTTGACAAACTAAGTGTCCAGACAATCAATGGCAGGTGCTTTGAGGAACTGAATCAATCCAGATTCTTTTTTCTTGATTTCACAAAAATATAGTATTCTGAAGTCATGTTTGACTTGGTCAAAAATCTCCATTCACAACCACATAGACCCTATTCTTTCTTTTTAATGCAAAGAGTAGTTACCAGGAACGTGGGACGTTTCGGGACACGGGACGGGTATGGGAACGAGGAACGTGACTTAGTAAATTTAGGGTACGCTGAGGGTAGGATCAATTGGGAACGTGGTACGCTCTTTATTGGAAACATATCACTAAGTTGAATATATTAACATATACACACACACACACACACACACGCTTACGTATAGATATATTGTTAGGGAGATAAAAGACTATAATGTAAAGGTGGATAACCATAAAAGATTGTAAATGCAGACAAGATTCTAAGTTGCTGACCTTTTATTTTCCGTACGATTGTTTAAGTACTTTGGGTCGAGTTCCCTTGTGAACCCGGGATGAGTGTTCCCGGGACGTGGGACGAGGGAGGGGGGGGTTGGGAGTTCCCGGTAACTATGGCAGAGACGCATATTGTTGAAGTTGGCCAAACAGGATAGCAATCCCAAACCATGTTTAAGTAATACTCCTCATTTTTTTTAGTAAGACATTAATGGACCCTGTGTGCAAATCCTACGCAATTAGGGTTCGATCATACCAACTCCATGTCCTTAAGTATCTCAATTAGGAATTTGACATCAATCTTAACCAGCATGAGGGATGTACTCATAACCGCTGAGAACCTAATTTCCGATTCGGGAATTACTCCATGTCTCTACAAAGGTAGACATGAATAATTACGTTTGGGGAATTATTCCTGTCAGTTATATGATAGTCAGATGAGCGGATGTTCGTAACGGTACGAATGTAAGTAACCAAATTACTGACAAGAATGTGAAGATAGGGATTTAATCCCATAAAACTGATCCAGTTCATGATTATCACAAGAAGCCATAAAACTCAGAATTGTTCAACCACATACCTGAGCACTAATCTCAACACTGCCATTTCGAAGGTTACGAACTGGATGATTTCCACCATGGTGGCCAAACTTCATCTTGTACGTTTTACCACCCAAAGCCTGGCCAAGCAACTGATGTCCCATGCAAATTCCAAAAACAGGAACGTTTCCAATGAGCTCCTTCACTGTTTCAACAGCATAAGGAACTGCAGAAGGATCACCTGGGCCATTGCTGAATAGAACTCCATCAGGATTCATCTTTAGAGCTTCCGAAGCTGGCCATGTTGAAGGGACAACCGTTATTTTACAGCCATAGGATGCCAAGCGCCTTAGTATATTGTGCTTGATACCAAAATCATAAGCAACGACCTTCATTCAAACAAAGAAAAAGACATGAATGGAGCTGCTAAAACTTTTTCTTGCACATTAAAATAAAATAATGTGTACACAATACTAACATGAAAAGTCTCCCCATGCCTTCCTCTAGAGTTAAAATCCCACTCTGTATCTGTCTTAACAAACCATTCATAAGGAGCCTTACATGAGACATCACTTATTAAGTCCACACCTGCAAGAATGGGTGAGCATGAGTTGTCACATGTACTCTATCAACGTACTCCCACATCTATAGGACATAAAGTGAATCCTACCAACAATACTCCATGTACGGGACATTTCCAGAGCTCCTCGTCCGTTTTGGATTCTTCTGTAGTTAACACACCAACCAGGCTTCCATCTTGTCTTAACCTACGGGTTATAGCTCGAGTGTCAACGTCATCTGTTACATTAAGAACAGCAGGCAAAGCATATAAAGGTCATAAGCTTTTCATATATACAGATGCAATGTCAAGAAAAAAAGAGAGGCAATACATAACTCACATATTCCCATGATGTCCCTCTTGGCCAAATAGTCAGAAAGTGACTCGGTACATCTATAATTTGATGTGCTGGAAAAATGAAGTTTCAGTGACAAATATAACATATTTTCCCTTTTAATGTCGGTAGAAACTATAGAAACATCCGTGGAAGACCACCAAAAGAAAAAATGGCAAAGATTCATGTTAATCTCAAACATGCTGATAGTGCATACCTGAGGCTCAAACTTCTAATCACTAAGCCTCCAAGGAAGCATTGCACTGATTCTTCATCATCTGTAGGAAATATTCCTTTATCAGATATCACAAATATGCATGGCAAGATATGTAAGCATCATAGAGATATTTCCACCAAAGAGAAAGCATATACTCCCTCAGTCCCAAACTTATGGTTACTAAAATTGAATGCGCGGAGATTAAGAAAAAATTAAGGGTTGCGAGTGGGAAGGAGAGAGAAAATGAGATAGTGGATAGTTGTTGTGAGTGGGGAAGAGAGAGAAAATTGAACATTTTGGGTAAGTAACCATAAGTATGGGACGCCCAAAACGGAAATAAGTAACATAAGTTTGGGACGAAGGGAGTAGAAGAAATTTTCACCCACCAAAGTTAACACCAGTATTCCCAATCATTGGGTTTGTCATCAATACAAACTGGCCAGCGTAGCTAGGGTCTGTAAGAATTTCCTGGTACCTACAACATAAGATACTCGATTACGAAAGATATATAATTATGCAGGATATGTCAAACACCAATTAGCAAAGCTTCAGTCCATTTGCCAATATATGGATTGATTAAATTCTGCAAGTAAAAGCCAATGGACTAGAAAACTGTTGAGAAAGCCTTTCAAAGTCCAAAGAGAAGTTTAGAAGCTCTCATCAAAGAACAATGACCAATCATATTCATATAATTTTTTTTACTAAACAGTGAAGTTTAGTTTTGATAAAGTTCATAAAAAGTATAGTCATCACTGAAATAAGGGTACATCATCTCACCCCGTTAAAGATGTATTGAATACGACTTCACCAACTTGGGTTCCTCTAGCACCAAATGACTTAGCCCTCCAGATTGAACCATCTTCAAGCACCAGTCTAGCATCTGCAACCTTCCACGGATCTACTGCACATCCATAGATCTTTCCTCAGCTTAGATGTTCTTTACAAACATGAGCTAATAATTCCACATTATTACAAATCAATCCATATGCACCCTTTTTTAAAGATTCCAGCAAAAATTTGGAGGTACTGTAATTAGCTTCTCTTTGGTTATTTGGTAAACATGCAAGGGCAGAATTGATAATTTGACTGACAAAGCAATAGAATATCCCATAAAAATAGAAATTCTAAGGACACATGATACAATTAATTAATGACAAAAACTTGTGTGGGACGGTCTCACGTATGAGACGGGTTTAGAGTGAATGGTTTGCACCCCTATGGGCCAGGTGGGTCAAGCTCATTTCCTCCCTCATCGAGACCCGTCTCATACATGAGACAGTCTCACAAGAGACTTGCTCTTAATTAATTAATCTTTCGAACCATATAAACCATGAGCCAGAACTCCCAGTAATTGAAAAAATAGAACCTCAATAAATTTTTTAAATCAGGTTAGAATTCAATTAGCATATTATAGGTTCAGCATGAACTCATCCCTAGAAAATTTACACTTTAATAAGCCTCCTAAACCTAGAAATATCAAATTTACAACCATTTGAGGTAAAACCAGATGCAAATTGACATCAATTTATGTGAAAATTAAGAAAGAGAATGAAAAGTATACCATTGGCGGCACCGTTGGAGGAGCAACGAACCGTCAAACTTCTAACTTTCTCTGAATGATTACGTGATAGAAATTGATGATTTCGAATAGCGATTTCCATGGCAATGGTTGCCATTTTCGCCCCCCCCCCCCCCCCCCCCCTCTCTCTCTCTCTCTCTCTCTCTCTCACACCTTCGTCTGCGGTTATGGAGAACTGAAAGCAAGTGGAAGAAGAAGATACAGAGTAGGGGCGCTATGTTAACGGACAGGTCCATGTTTTAGTTATGGGTTTCTAAATCGGGCCCAATTTGACCCACTGAACGTTCAATAAGTATTGGACCTCCGGCGGCCCAAAAACCTTATAAAAATAAAAACGCTCAAAAACCTCTTATTGTTGTGTACTCCTCCGTCCCATTTTAAACTTCAAAAATTTTCTTTTTGGGTGTTCCATCTTAAATTTCAAAATCCAAAAAAGGAAAGTTTTTATATTTTTTTATTTAGTGGGCCCTACGTGTCATACACACAATAACTATCCACTAACTATTCCCTACTAGAGCCGTCAATTCGGGATAACAAGACGTGATGGGATGAAATTATGATATCCCGCAACTACGTGGGACGGGACGGGACGTCCTGAATTCTTCGCGGGCCTGGAATTCCTCGTCCCGTCCCAAATCCACCTCGGGCCTCGGGACAATGCGGGACAATACGGGACGAGTAGACGCGATTACAAAAGACGATTATGCAAGTTGAAGTGAGCATTAAGCCACCACTTAAAACAACATATTCCAAAGTTTATAACAAAAATATAAAATCCAGCTCGTTACAGCTTTTATATAACAAAAATACAAAACCAACTCTTTACAACAAAGCTCTGGACAGCAGATTGTTTATTTCTTCTCCAAATGAAAGCTTGTAAGCAACTATTTGACAATCTTAGCAATGGTTTTGACTCCTTATGAAGATCAACAGAAACAGTACCTCGCCTTTTCATGCTCTATATTTCCCTGGCCATCAACAGAAACTGGTTGGACTTGGGCCTGGAGGGATTGGGCCTGGGTTAAGAAAATGCGTGACACGCCCCAAGTCCCGGGATCCCCTAATAGAACCTCGAACCTGGTGCGCGTAACTAACAAGAAACAAGAAACTAACGGGAAACAGGAACAATACCTGTTAAAAACAAAACTGACATGATATGTATACTCAAGAGTAGGGAGCTAAGATAGCTCACACGAGTTCTAGACCAAGAAAATTAAAACCAAACAAGGTTACATACAGCGGAAGACATGCCTAGCAAATAAGCTGGCATCAAGAACTGTCTAGGGACAACAAATACTACCCCAATACAAGCCCAGAGTTTATCAACTCATACAAGATCGTCCTTACCAAAATATAAAAGGACACTAACTTCGAACAAGAATATCCTGCTGAGTAAGTTCCCAGCTAAGTCGAGCCTCACTGCGTACTATCCCCTGCTTTCCTGGGGGGGGGGAACAATTAAACAAATAAAGGGTGAGATAAATCTCAGTAAGCTATTAACATGCAACTATATGTCATGTTATCATGCAATACAAGTAGATACTCAAGTAATCATATATCCAGTATCATCTAGTAACAAGTATAGGAGAGGCTAAGCCAACTCAACAAGTAATCAAGCTCAAGATATGATCAGGTAACAAGTAGTCAAGTAGTGCGAGAGGCTAGACCAGCTCACAAGATGCACATAGGCCTATCACGCATTGTACCTGAATCCTTCTTTATTTCTCCCAAGAATACCATTTGTTGTCGATGCTTTTCTAGCTGAGGACAACCAAGAACAAGAACTGCTGTGCAGTATATAAGAAGACCTGGTAACCAGTGTCATCCACAAGAACAAGATCCACGAGGTGTTCAAGACAAGAGTTAGCATTCACTTAGGTCAGGCTTATTGCTCCAACCAAGGAAGCTATGCCCTTACTATGGCCGGTAGTAAGGGGTCAAGCGGAAATACATAGGGACCCGATTGTCACTTAAGCCCCAGCTCTCGCGACAAGCGTGAACCTATATATTTTCGAACAAGCAAGGAGAACCAGCTGGACTCACACAATAATGCACAAGTAGATGTTTACTTGAACTACGAGAACAGAACTAAGTCCCTTAATAGTGGACCAGTCTTTATGCACCATGTAATCATGAATCATGTGCTCACGAGAATATGGACCATGTAATTATGTATCATGTGCTCACAAGAATATGCACCATGTAGTCATGTATCATGTGCTCACGAGAATATAAGTACACGTACTCAATTATTGCGAATACCAACCAAGATAACGATGGCACATAAGGTGTCCATGTAACACGATCAATCCAAGTAAGAGTCCATTTATAACAGACTTCAGTCAATTAGTAGGGTATATCACTTTGTCACATGCCAAGTTTGCACGTACATATTCATGTCACGTTTAACACATTAAAGTGTCTATCACGATACCCTTACTATCAAGTAGAACCCAATACCTTAGACTCTAAACACGTAGTAGAATAGATCACATTGTACCTAGACACAGTCATACTTCACGTATATGTATCGTTAATAATCGAATACATTTCCTAACACATATTGTGTTCCATAACCATTCTTATTAATTTAAATCGTAGTATTCACGATTATATGAATGATCTTCATATTACACTAGTCCTTATTTTCTTTAGGAACTCATTTCCAGACAAGATATCTTCTTTATATTTTATATACTTCATTGAGTATATACACGATTAAAAACTAAATCATTTACACTTTAGTGCTTATTTATAGCACTTCCAATATACACGTATCAAGTTCAAGTATGTAGTAGAGTTAATCATTCTCTATCTAGTTCCATAACCCAATTCTTTGGTTATTCATACCATGTACCAATCAATCAAGAAGCCACATTCTATCAAGTAAATATATTTGCATATACATATCAAGACTCTTTCAAGTTTATTACCATAGACCTATATTGGTGTCAAGGCACGTACAAGATTTTATAATCTTATATTCAAGTCTTAATCCAATTATTTGGATGTTCAAGTCATGTACGAGATTTTATTGTCTTATACTTCAAGTTACTGTCTCATCTTAAGACATTCAAGACATTCAGGACATTCAGGACATTCAAGACATTCAAGACATTCAATACATTCAGGACATATACAAGATTTTATCATCTTATATCCAAGTTCTCAATCCATTTCTTTGGATGGTTAAACATGTACAAGAGTTAAACATTTTATACTTCGAGTTCAAGCTAGGTAGATGAATTATACATCTTTCACGTACTATTTTTCAAATCCTTTTCTTAGGACATTCAAGCTCAAGACATTAGTTGGTGCCCCTAAGGTACACAAATATTAACTTCAAGACACATAAAAGAGTTACTACTCTTATACTCAAGTTATCATTTAATTATGATTCAAGTCCACATTTCATTTGTTCACAAAGGGACTATTTTCAGTACTAGAGTGTTCTACAACACTTATCTAGGCCATCTAGGGTAGTACCCTAAACCTAGACCAAGAATACTTCGGGTTCAAATTAAGTAAATGAGCTATACAACTCATACTTACAAGTTCTTATTCTTATACTTAATCAATTCTATGTCTCAACACCTATTTAGGTGCCTTAGACAAACACCCAAAATCTCATTAGGTAATTAAAGTGTGCTTTGAATAGCGCTCTATGTCTAGCTTATTCAGCTTCTTTCGGATCTTGATTTCGACTCTCCTATAGAAAGTTATGGAGGAAACAATTCAAGAAGGAAAATTAGAATTTCCACTTGGCACGACCGTGCGTGCAAAAGTGGCACGACCGTGCTATCAAGGTCGAGAGGTTTTCACACAAAACTCATTTTCGGCACGACCGTGCCCATAAAAGGCGCACGACCGTGCTAACACTGTCGAGGAAATTTGCCCAAAGGTGATATTTGGCACGACCGTGCCAAATAAAGGCGCACGACCGTGCTCGGTACAATTTGGTAGGTTTCCCCCTGAGTTCAAACTTAACAATTCTCCGTCCCAAGCGTAGGAGTATACCTTTATTAACTCTTAGGCAATACCCAAAACATTATTTCAGGCTCAATTCATTTTTTTTACCGTCCCATAAATAATAGGACAATTTCTTTTTATTCCAATTTAATATTTCACCGTCCCCAAAAGTATAAGTACAATTTTATATTATACTAATACACACATTTAGAGATACTTCCATTCATTTCCCCGTACCACAAATAATGGTACAATTTTTCTAATAATATTTAAATCAAGTTACTATTTTACCGTCTCACGAATAAGAGTATATTTTCCTACTAACCTTTAACACACCCAGGAGGTTAACCAAGTTTAAACACTTTTTAAGTTTCTTTCATTCATACGCAGTATGTTTATACTCCCTTCGCCCCAAAATTACAAGTATCACAAAAATTGCTCAAAACACAATTTTAACAAGAACAAGTAGCGGGAATAACATATATGCATGTTATTACAAGTAAGGGGGAGTCAATAACTTACCTAGTCAAAATTCAAGTTGACCCAAATAAATTTCTGATCGACCTGGAACGCTCTATTCAACGCCACGAATATTTATCCGGGACCGGAATCACGAACAGAGAGATAATTAAGCTCGAGGAGTCGAGAATAGGAAGAATTCCTAACTTAGCTTTTGGAACAGAAGGAGTACGAGAATGTTTGAGAATGGTTTGCCTTTCTCAGGCAAACAACAAAAGATATACTTTAAACTTTCAAAGAATTGCAACTAGGCCCCTCAAGTTTTAACTTTGACACAAAGGCCCCTAAACTTTCAACTTTGACATTTAACCACCTTAACTTTCTAAAGTAGTTAAATAAATTAACTCAAATAAAATAGCATATAAATATGCTAGCCAATAATTTAACAAGCACGTTAAATATTTAACAAGAATATAGATGGGCGTTACATCCTCCCCACCTTAAAGAAAATTCGTCCTCGAATTTTTTACTAGATCAAGATTATAACATATATAATCAACAAGTAGAACTCAAGAACATCACGACTATGCACAGATACTCACAAATATTCTATGCAATTTAGATGTATCAATTATAACATCGAAACACATAAAGTCAAGCAGACTCGATTAGTCAATCCACTATATTGGTGAAACTTGACATATCCACTAAAAATAATAGAACTGGTCATATCCTCCAGATCACTGTAATACTAGTCAAATCCACTAAGCAATCTCAAATACTGAAGTCGTGGTCATCCATCATTTCAATATTTAAAAATTGACTTCACTTTTATCAATCCATCGAGAAAATCCATCGAAAAGGTGTAGCTTTCGGTGTCAAATAGTTAACGATAGAGCTGCCTTCGAAATTCATTAATGAATCTCTAACAAGATAAAAAAAAATCTCAAGAACACGCGTACCTTGGTTGTTTCCACTTATAGGTCAACAAAGATACTCACTTCAGACATCCACTACCAGGTAGATATATCCTCTATCAAGAAATTCTCAAGTTGAATATTTAACTCGTTTAACTCAATCGAGGTCAAGAACATTAATCCAGATGTCAGCACTGTATTCGCACTGTCATAACTCAAGATAATCCAAGTTCCTCATCAAGAATGGATACATCCATCTGGTTTGGTGTAGAAACTCCACTGTCAATCACATAGGTTAAATACCCAGTACAATCTCAAGAACCCTTTCTAGACTTTCAATGCAGAACATAAAGCTTATGCATAAATCTATCATGCTCACATATATAATCAAGCATCTAGCATAGTAATATTTACCATCTAGTGTGGTAAACAAGAATGACCCAACACATAGAAAGTCAAGTCATGACACGTATCACATCAATGTCCCATACCGGTGACACGACCAAATTAACATAGAACGTATAGGGTGTTATCACCCACACTTCTATCAAGCTCTTACTAATAACAATATCAAGCATGTAGTCTCTTACTAGAGAATACACTTCCACGTAATTCACGAGATAAGGACAAGCATGCATATATAGCACGAAACCATGTCCACAAGACAAGATAGATACGCCTAAGTCTTTAAAGACTCGCGCTCTCGATTCTCAAACCATCTAATCCAATTGGATTAACACTATCAACACCAGTCCTATGCCTGGTATAACAACAAGTAACGAAGCACTCGGCGTCGAAAACAGACCCAAGACTAACCCAACCTAGGCCATAGACCCTATCCAGGCTAAGATCTAAACCATAGCTCTGATACCACACTGACACGCCCCAAGTCCCGGGATCCCCTAATAGAACCGCGAACCTGGTGCGCGTAACTAACAAGAAACAAGAAACTAACGGGAAACAGGAACAATACCTGTTAAAAACAAAACTGACATGATATGTATACTCAAGAGTAGGGAGCTAGATAGCTCACACGAGTTCTAGACCAAGAAAATTAAAACCAAACAAGGTTACATACAGCGGAAGACATGCCTAGCAAATAAGCTGGCATCAAGAACTGTCTAGGGACAACAAATACTACCCCAATACAAGCCCAGAGTTTATCAACTCATACAAGATCGTCCTTACCAAAATATAAAAGGACACTAACTTCGAACAAGAATATCCTGCTGAGTAAGTTCCCAGCTAAGTCGAGCCTCACTGCGTACTATCCCCTGCTTTCCTGGGGGGGGGAAACAATTAAAGAAATAAAGGGTGAGATAAATCTTAGTAAGCTATTAACATGCAACTATATGTCATGTTATCATGCAATACAAGTAGATACTCAAGTAATCATATATCCAGTATCATCTAGTAACAAGTATAGGAGAGGCTAAGCCAACTCAACAAGTAATCAAGCTCAAGATATGATTAGGTAACAAGTAGTGCGAGAGGCTAGACCAGCTCACAAGATGCACATAGGCCTATCACGCATTGTACCTGAATCCTTCTTTATTTCTCCCAAGAATACCATTTGTTATCGATGCTTTTCTAGCTGAGGACAACCAAGAACAAGAACAAGAACTGCTGTGCAGTATATAAGAAGACCTGGTAACCAGTGTCATCCACAAGAACAAGATCCACGAGGTGTTCAAGACAAGAGTTAGCATTCACTTAGGTCAGGCTTATTGCTCCAACCAAGGAAGCTATGCCCTTACTATGGCCGGTAGTAAGGGGTCAAGCGGAAATACATAGGGACCCGATTGTCACTTAAGCCCCAGCTCTCGCGACAAGCGTGAACCTATATATTTTCGAACAAGCAAGGAGAACCAGCTAGACTCACACAATAATGCACAAGTAGATGTTTACTTGAACTACGAGAACAGAACTAAGTCCCTTAATAGTGGACCAGTCTTTATGCACCATGTAATCATGTATCATGTGCTCACGAGAATATGGACCATGTAATTATGTATCATGTGCTCACGAGAATATGCACCATGTAGTCATGTATCATGTGCTCACGAGAATATAAGTACACGTACTCAATTATTGCGAATACCAACCAAGATAACGATGGCACATAAGGTGTCCATGTAACACGATCAATCCAAGTAAGAGTCCATTTATAACAGACTTCAGTCAATTAGTAGGGTATATCACTTTGTCACATGCCAAGTTTGCACGTACATATTCATGTCACGTTTAACACATTAAAGTGTCTATCACGATACCCTTACTATCAAGTAGAACCCAATACCTTAGACTCTAAACACGTAGTAGAATAGGTCACATTATACCTAGACACAGTCATACTTCACGTATATGTATCGTTAATAATCGAATACATTTCCTAACACATATTGTGTTCCATAACCATTCTTATTAATTTAAATCGTAGTATTCACGATTATATGAATGATCTTCATATTACACTAGTCCTTATTTTCTTTAGGAACTCATTTCCAGACAAGATATCTTCTTTATATTTTATATACTTCATTGAGTATATACACGATTAAAAACTAAATCATTTACACTTTAGTGCTTATTTATAGCACTTCCGATATACACGTATCAAGTTCAAGTATGTAGTAGAGTTAATCATTCTTTATCTAGTTCCATAACCCAATTCTTTGGTTATTCATACCATGTACCAATCAATCAAGAAGCCACATTCTATCAAGTAAATATATTTGCATATACATATCAAGACTCTTTCAAGTTTATTACCATAGACCTATATTGGTTTCAAGGCACGTACAAGATTTTATAATCTTATATTCAAGTCTTAATCCAATTATTTGGATGTTCAAGTCATGTACGAGATTTTATTGTCTTATACTTCAAGTTACTGTCTCATCTTAAGACATTCAAGACATTCAGGACATTCAGGACATTCAAGACATTCAAGACATTCAATACATTCAGGACATATACAAGATTTTATCATCTTATATCCAAGTTCTCAATCCATTTCTTTGGATGGTTAAACATGTACAAGAGTTAAACATTTTATACTTCGAGTTCAAGCTAGGTAGATGAATTATACATCTTTCACGTACTATTTTCCAAATCCTTTTCTTAGGACATTCAAGCTCAAGACATTAGTTGGTTCCCCTAAGGTACACAAATATTAACTTCAAGACACATAAAAGAGTTACTACTCTTATACTCAAGTTATCATTTAATTATGATTCAAGTCCACATTTCATTTGTTCACAAAGGGACTATTTTCAGTACTAGAGTGTTCTACAACACTTATCTAGGCCATCTAGGGTAGTACCCTAAACCTAGACCAAGAATACTTCGGGTTCAAATTAAGTAAATGAGCTATACAACTCATACTTACAAGTTCTTATTCTTATACTTAATCAATTCCATGTCTCAACACCTATTTAGGTGCCTTAGACAAACACCCAAAATCTCATTAGGTAATTAAAGTGTGCTTTGAATAGCTCTATATGTCTAGCTTATTCAGCTTCTTTCGGATCTTGATTTCGACTCTCCTATAGAAAGTTATGGAGGAAACAATTCAAGAAGGAAAATTAGAATTTCCACTTGGCACGACCGTGCGTGCAAAAGTGGCACGACCGTGCTATCAAGGTCGAGAGGTTTTCACACAAAACTCATTTTCGGCACGACCGTGCCCATAAAAGGCGCACGACCGTGCTAACACTGTCGAGGAAATTTGCCCAAAGGTGATATTTGGCACGACCGTGCCAAATAAAGGCGCATGACCGTGCTCGGTACAATTTGGTAGTTTTCCCCCTGAGTTCAAACTTAACAATTCTCCGTCCCAAGCGTAGGAGTATACCTTTATTAACTCTTAGGCAATACCCAAAACATTATTTCAGGCTCAATTCATTTCTTTTACCGTACCATAAATAATAGAACAATTTCCTTTTATTCCAATTTAATATTTCACCGTCCCCAAAAGTATAAGTACAATTTTATATTATACTAATATACCCATTTAGAGATACTTCCATTCATTTCCCCGTACCACAAATAATGGTATAATTTTTCTAATAATATTTAAATCAAGTTACTATTTTACCGTCTCACGAATAGGAGTATATTTTCCTACTAACCTTTAACACACCCAGGAGGTTAACCAAGTTTAAACACTTTTTAAGTTTCTTTCATTCATACGCAGTATGTTTATACTCCCTTCGTCCCAAAATTACAAGTATCACAAAAATTGCTCAAAACACAATTCTAACAAGAACAAGTAGCGGGAATAACATATATGCATGTTATTACAAGTAAGGGGGAGTCAATAACTTACCTAGTCAAAATTCAAGTTGACCCAAATAAATTTCTGATCGTCCTGGAACGCTCTATTCAACGCCACGAATATTAATCCGGGACCGGAATCACGAATAGAGAGATAATTAAGCTCGAGGAGTCGAGAATAGGAAGAATTCCTAACTTAGCTTTTGGAACAGAAGGAGTACGAGAATGTTTGAGAATGGTTTGCCTTTCTCAGGCAAACAACAAAAGATATACTTTAAACTTTCAAAGAATTGCAACTAGGCCCCTCAAGTTCTAACTTTGACACAAAGGCCCCTAAACTTTCAACTTTGACATTTAACCACCTTAACTTTCTAAAGTAGTTAAATAAATTAACTAAAATAAAATAGCATATAAATATGCTAGCCAATAATTTAACAAGCACGTTAAATATTTAACAAGAATATAGATGGGCGTTACAATGCGGGACGTCCCTGTTAGAACAATCTTAACCCATGAATGTCATACTCAATTCTGGAATAAGTTTAAGAAAGGAGAAGAAGGCGGAAGCGTTACCTGTCGAATCCATCTTCAATTTTGCTTAGAGAATAAGAAGAAGAAGAAGAAGTAGGGAAAGTAATACTTTTAAATGATAGTGCCTTTACTCTTGTCTTCTTTAACACTTTATGAAGAGATTATTGAGAGAGTAATGAATGTATGAAGTAGTTTCTAGGGCTGATGGAGAACTTTTTATATAGGAAACAAATAGGCACTTCATTTAGGGACTACACCCTTTCATATTAATTGATGTGAAATTACCACTTTGCCCATAAAAAATAGGTAATATTACATCCATGAATTCTACACATTGTTTAATCCACTACACTTTATACTAACATTATAATCATGATTTCATGAATGGAACATTAATGACTTGTTATGCAATCCATGTTCTAACAATCTCCCACTTGGGTTGCATAACTATGTCTTTTCTTAAAATCATAAGTATAATAAAAAAGGACAACCCTTATGTGCGCACCTTGTTATCATCCATAACAATCTCGTCCATTAGTCATACAAGTATAAGGACTAAATGGGCAGTCGTTGTAATTGATTCGCAACTAAACCCACAGTAATCACGTATATAAATCCAACTAAATGACATAGATCAAAGTGTAGATGTGTAGTATGGAACATAATGAATATATACATATTCTTCCAACTAGTCCAATTTAACAAAATGAGATCAAAACTTTAAATAATAAAACAATTAATGAAATAACAACATAAACTCCCACTATATTAAAAGTTATCAAAAGTTGTTACACACATATGAGCAACATGCTCGTGAAACACTAAAGGTGATAACGCCTTAGTAAACAGATCCGCTAACATGGAGTTTGTTTCTATAAGTTGTATTTCTATTTGTTCATTTTCCTTTACAACAAGAAACTTAATGTCTATATGCCTAGACTTTGATGAACTCTTGTTGTTATAAGATTGCCCCTCCCCCGATTGTCACAATAAATCTTAAGTGGTCTTTCGACACTAGTTGACAATTTGCAGTCCCTCAATAAACTTGTGCAGCCATATAATTTAACCAATATCGGAATACCTAATGATCTCAAGATGATCCGATTTCAAATATATAGGCAAGTAGTTCTTCAGTGTTTTGTATGTTGTGGAATTGACCCTCCAACACCCAACACCCAAGCAAATCGCAAGAAAACCCGGCACCACAAACAAGCACAAGAAATAAGAAACCCAAAGCAAAAGACAAAACGAACACAAGAAATTGTTTACCCAGTTCGTCAATATGTTTGACTACGTCTGGGGGCACTACCAAGCCAGGATCTTGCACTATAATATGTAAATATGGAGTTACAATGAGTTATGGGGTGGAACATTGTTTATATAGCAAACCTAGAATAAGACCTAAACCTAAACGGAAGAGAATTCCCGAAATTCTGGACTTTCCCGAATTCAGTGCCGCGGCACCAAGCGCCCGCCTGGTGCCATCCGAGCGCACACCTGAAATAAATATGCTGGAGACGAGAACCTACTGCCTACATCAAGCGCCCGCTTGGTGTAGGCCAAGCGCCCGCTCGCTCCTGCTCCGCCCAAATTTTCTTCTCCTCGTTTCCTTAAGATCTCTACTCCAACAACCTCCCACCTAGAGATCAACCGCGTATACAAACCCCGTATCCGTCTTCAAATCATCCTTGGTGTCGTCCTAGTGCTCACCTCGATCATGGTAGTGCCTTCCTTCTCCCCTATTCTCCAAGCCCCGTTGAAGCTATGCCCAGCTTCAACTTCACCTTGCTTGAGAAACCTGGAGCCTTTGCCTCCAATATACACTCACCGTTAGATCCGCGTAGCAGAGTATCCGGTCCTGGAGTATTTGGTTCATCTTCAGTGACCCCTTTACCTTGGTCATCATGAACCGTCCCACTCCCACCCGAGTCTAGAATATCCATGCGAATCTCACTCGCATCACCGTATTCCTTAAACTCCTAGAGCTCATACTCCCCACCATTGTCAGACCTCAAGCATTTAGCCTTGAGTCCAATCCGATTCTCCACCAAGGCCTTCCACTTCTTATACATCCCGAAAGATTCATATTTCCCTTTTAAGAAGTAATCCCGGACCTTCCTTGTCGAATCATCAATGAAGGTCATGTAATATGACACACCACCCCGAGAAGTTACCGGGGATACCCCCTTCTCACCCATGTGACCCAATCGACAGTGCCACAAATCCGTATCACCCTTGGCTGACGCCACCGCGATACAATCCTTTGTGTTTGTCAAATACAATCTTCCTCCCCTATTACCCCGAGCGATCTCACAATCCTCCTTGGTAATAACCCAGTTTCTGCAGCTAAAAGTTACCGTGTAACCTTCTTCACCCAGCTGCCCAACTGAAATCAGGTTCTTTTTCAAACTCGGAATGTGACTGACCCCGTGTAGATGTAAGACGTTCCCGTCTGATGCTCCTATTCTGACATCCCCTTCCCTTTGATTTCCAAAGGCTCGCCATCCGCCAGATAGACCTTTCCGAAATCACCGGAAGTGTAATTTTCCATCGCTCATGCATGCCCGCATGAGTGGAATGATGCCCCCGAATCCAGCACCCATGATTCTAGTGCACTACTATCACTCAGAATCAGTACATTGTCACCTTCGATTATCACATTCGCCGATTTATCCCCTCGCATGGGACAATCCCTCTTGTAGTGTCCTAACTCCTTACAATGATAGCACTCTACCGATCTTCTAGCAACCCTTGGTCTTTCTTTGTTCTCCATAGACTGATCCCCACCCCCGATTACACTTTCCCTTGACCATGTTCTCCTTTTATTGCTAGAACCCGGCCTTCCCCTGCTAGTTGTAGCCAAGACCGATCCCGAAGTAGACAGTGTCCCCAACTTATTTATGCGATTTTCCTCGCCCAGGAGGAAGTCCTTAACATCATCATACTTCAATTTGTTCTTACCCGCTGAAGCATTTAACGCTGTAACCGTTCCGCTCCAACTTCCTGGTAAGGATGCTAGCAATAAACACGCATGAACCTCGTCACCGAAAGTAATCTCCAACGCAGTCAATGAGTCTATAATATCCATAAACTCATCGATGTGTTTAGCTATGGATCCTCCCTCTTGCATCTTGAGACTACCCATCTTGCGTATCAAATCAACCTTATTTGCAGCAGATGGAGTTTCAAATCTCTCAGTAAGATAATCCAATAGCTCCTTGGTGGTTTGCGCCTTCTTGGTAGTCTTCGCGATCCATTTCGACAAAGTAGATCGAACCACCCCTAAGGCTTTCCGATCCATAAGATTCCAGTCTTCCTGTTTTTCGCTTTCCGGCTTGACTCCTGTTAGAGGCTTATAGAGATCTTTATTATACAAGACATCCTATATTTGCATCCTCCAATACCCATAGTCAGACCCATCGAATTTCTCCAACGCTTATTTATCCTTGCCCATTCTTGATTGCTTGATAAACCCCTTTGATCGTCCAACCAAAGCTCTTGATACCAGTTGTTGTGGAATTGACCCTCCAACACCCAAGCAAATCGCAAGAAAACCCGGCACCACAAACAAGCACAAGAAATAAGAAACCCAAAGCAAAAGACAAAACGAACACAAGAAATTGTTTACCCAGTTCGTCAATATGTTTGACTACGTCTGGGGGCACTACCAAGCCAGGATCTTGCACTATAATATGTAAATATGGAGTTACAATGAGTTATGGGGCGGAACATTGCTTATATAGCAAACCTAAAATAAGACCTAAACCTAAACGGAAGAGAATTCCCGAAATTCTGGACTTTCCCGAATTCAGTGCCGCGGCACCAAGCGCCCGCCTGGTGCCATCCGAGCGCCCGCCTGAATTAAAGATGCTGGAGACGAGAACCTAATGCCTACATCAAGCGCCCTCTTGGTGTAGGCCAAGTGCCCGCTCGCTCCTGCTCCGCCCAGATTTTCTTCTCCTCGTTTCCTTAAGATCTCTACTCCAACATTGTAAATATCTCATCATTCTTTTGGCTGCAACCCAATGTTCTCTCCCCGAATTGCTTTTATATCTACCAAGCATCCCAACAATAAATTCAAGACTTGCGCATACATTAAGCTTCCTACTGCTGATGCATAAGGGATATTTTCCATATACTTGGATTCAAAATTACTTTTAGGACACTGATTGAGACTAAACCTGTCTCCTTTAGAAATAGGGGTGTCATGTGGTTTACAGTTTTACATGCTAAACCTTTGTAATACCTTTTCTATATAGGCATTTTGTGATAATCCCAAAATACACCGTGAGCGATCACGGTGAATTTGGATTCCTAATACAAAAGATGCCTCACCAAGATCTTTCATTTCAAATTTGTTTGAAAGAAATTTCTTAGTTTCTTTAAGAAGGTTCATATCATTACTAGCAAGCAAAATATCATCCACGTATAAGACCAAAAAATATAAATTTACTCCCACTGAACTTATGGTATATACAATCTTCACCAAGATTCGTTTCAAAACCAAATGAACGAATAACTTGATTAAATTTGAAGTACCATTGACGAGAAGCTTGCTTGAGCCTATAAATGGATTTCTTAAGTTTACAAACTAATTGATTAGTTTGATCCAAATCAGTCACCATTTCTGATTTCTTCATATAGATAGTTTCCTCAATGTCTACATTGAGAAAAGTTGTCTTTACATCAATTTGATGAAGCTCAAGATCATAATGTGCTACTAGTGCCATAATGATCCTAAAAGAGTTTTTAGAAGATACCGGAGAAAATGTTTCTTTATAATCAATGCCTTCTTTTTGAGTAAAACCTTTAGCAACAAGACGAGCCTTATATCTTTTCACATTACCTTGTGAATCCCTTTTGGTTTTAAATATCCATTTACACCCAATAGGTTTCACATCTTTAGGTAACGGAACAAGATCTCAAACGTCGTTGTCTTTCATAGATTTTAACTCTTCATTTATGGCATTGATTCACTTATGAGAATTATGACTATTAATGGCTTCATGGAAGGTGAGAGGCTCATCTCCCACTAAACCTAAGTGTCCTTCATTCTCGGTAAGATACACTTCATAATCATCCGAAATAGCACTCCTTCTTACTCTATTGGATCTCCTTAAGGGCACCGGTTCTTCCTGATTTTGAGGTTGTTGAATTTCATCCTCATGATCAACATTTTCATGTTGTTCAACATTTATAGGGGAGTCATTGTTTTGAATTGTATGTTCCTCTTGAATTTCAGGTATAAAACCTTGATTTCCAATGGGAACTAAGGGAAGAGGTATATAAATGGATGCCTCTTCCTCTTCAAATTCAAAACTATTCCTAATTTCCCCTTTAAATTCAACATCCTTAAAAAACCTAGCATTTCCCATTTCAAAAAGGTTCTAGTTTTCGGGTTGTAAAATTTATAGCCCCTAGATCTCTCGGCATACCCAACAAAATAGCTACTAACAGTCTTAGCGTCCAGTTTTGCCCTTATTAGGCCTATAAGGCCTAGATTCCTCTGGACAACCCCATACATGAAATGATTTAAGGACGGTTTCTTATTCGTCCATAATTCATAACAGGTTTTATTAGTAGTCTTTAGAGGGAGCTCTATTGAGAATATAAGCTGCGGTTTTAATGTATAGCCCATAATGAGTGCGGTAAGGAAGTACAAGAGATCATACTTCTTACAATATCCTTAAGGGTTCTATTACGTCTCTCAGCTACACCATTCATGCTAGGCATACCCGGCATAGTGTAGTGAGGGACAATCCCACACTCTTCAAGATAGCGAGCAAAAGGACCCGGACGTTGTTCTCCTGAACCGTCATTCAAATCGTAGTATTCACCACCACGATCGGACCTAACATTCTTAATAGTCTTCCCAAGTTGATTTTCAACTTCGGCCTTATAAGACTTGAAAACATCCAAAGATTGAGACTTTTCATGAAGTAAATAAATGTACCCATAAAGAGAGTAGTCGTCTATGAACGTAATAAAATATTGTTTGACCATTACATGAAGAGGTAGTGAATGGCCCACAAATATCCGTATGTATTAGTTCTAGGACACTTGATGCTCTCGATGATACTTTTCCTTTAGTGTTTGTAAATTTTCCTTTAAGGCATTCAATGCAAAAATCTTTTTCCGGAATATCAAGCTTTGTTTAAGATTCCTTTTGACACAAGCTCGTCAATTCTCCTCTTGGAGATATGAACCAAATGCTTATGCCATAAGGTATAAGAATTTTCACTTGATAACTTTCACTTTCTACCTTTTGGTTTCATTATTGTGGGACTTATTTATTGTTTGAATAGTATCAAGTAAATAAAGATTATCGTTATTTGACAAAGTACTAGTACCAACAACCTTAGAATTAAAATAAAGATCACATTTATTATTTTCAAATGAACAAGAGTAACCTTCCTTGTCCAATATTGTGATAAATATCAAATTCCGTCTAAATGACGGTACAATAAAAGTATTATTTAATACAAAATAATAACCAGCACTTAACAATAACCGAAAGGTCCCTATGCCTATTACTTCAATCGGATTCCCAGATCCCATATAGATGAATCTCTCATCTTCACTGGGTCTTCGGTAATTCAGGCAACCCTACATAGACATACTTATGTGAGTTGTTGCACCAGAATCCAACCACCATGTATATGTAGGAATTGAAACCAAATTAGCCTCAGTACAAACTAGACCAAATGACATACCTTTCTTAGCACGCCAAGCGTGATACTTAGGGCAGTCGTACTTCATGTGAGTGAGGTCCTTGCAAAAGAAGCATTTATTTTCCTTATGACCATTAGAGGATCCCTTAGGCTTCTTATTACTTGCATCTGCAATTTTCTTCCCTCTTCTATTTGTCCCATGAGAAGAGGTAGATGCCAAACATTCCTCAAGGATATCAAGGAATGTTTTAGCATCAACATCCTTGGAGACACTGTTTAAAATAGTCTCCGGAACAACAATATTCATGATCATTAGGCTCACGCGGTTGGAGCGTTTCCACTTCTCAGCATTTAAGCGATCTTCTTGAGTGCTTTTATCAGTGAGAGGAAGAGGAAACGGTTCCCTTAATACGAGATCTATGTCCATAAATCCTAAGATCATTGTCATTTTATTTTTTCAAGTTTTAAAATTAGTCCCATTTAGCATCGGTAAGGTACTCATAGCAGCAATTATGGATGAAGCAATAAGTAAATCTGTTGGAATTTTGAGAACAAGAATGAATACAAACATGAATAAGAAACTACACAATGAATAAATGATTAATTATATCAATGAAATTCATCAACAATACAATCAACATGACATCAAAACTAATCTTTGGATTGCGAGTTGACTCATAAATTATTGCCTTAGGTAACAAGTAATTTGAACAATGTTTTAATCAAATGATTAATCTTCCTTTGGGCCGACTTAAGCATCTAACAAAATCAACTTAATGTTCATTTCATTTGTTACCACATGAATGCACAAGTTTAGTCAAATAACAAGATCTTCTTTGGAAAATTCATGTCATTCACATATCAACTCAAACATTCAACACTTTAACAATTTTTGGGTTTAAATAACGTTAATCACTTTTGGCGATAATATTATTTAAACAATGAATAAAATTGTTTAAGCATATAATTAATCAAAACTTTATGGTTTGAAAAAATATATGTTTTGCTCAAGAAGGGAAGACAAAATTGTGCAAATTCCTTAAAGAAAAAATCTTATGAACAGTGCATTTGCGGAGCAGAAAAATCCTCAAGGTCCGGCCGGACAAGACAAAGCACCCGACCGGACATTTTCCTTAGGTCCGCCCGGACCCCTCAAGGGACCCGACCGGACTACATGAAGGTCCGACCGGATTAGAATAAATCCCCATCCGGACCAAGCTATGAGGTCCGACCGGACTGAGATTAATACCCGGCCGGACCATGCCATAAAGTCCGACCGGACCACTCCTCATACCCGCCCGGATCAAACCCTTTCAAAAGGCATCGGTTCAAAACCCTTGGGAGTCCGACCGGACACCACAAAGGAACCGGCCGGACCACTTGTTCCCATGTAGCACCGTTTTGGTCTTTCTTTGTTGCACTTTTCCAAATGTTTGACCCAAAATAATGAACAACAAGTAGATCCACAAGTCCATACATTATACAATGCATAGGCTTGATTTTTAGGGATAATCTTGTCTTTAAAGCAATGCAATCAAGCAAGTAGATCCACATAGTTATGCTTTACACACAACTATGCTATGTAGGGATAATCATGTTTGAACCATTGTGTTCATTGAACAAAACTTCAAACCTTTCTTAAAAAAATTATTTAGATGATGAATATCAGCACTCTTTAAATGAATAGAACCTCTAAACAACATCAAAACTTGATGATTCAACAGAATGTATGAATCAAATAAAGCGTTTTTAAGGCTTTCAAAAGAACTCAAACCTAAACCAGAATATGAGCAAGCTCTGATACCAATTGTTAGAACGATCTTAACCCATGAATTCCATACTCAATTCTGGAATAAGTTTAAGAATGGAGAAGAAGGCGGAAGCGTTACCTGTCGAATCCATCTTCAATGTTGCTTAGAGAATAAGAAGAAGAAGAAGTAGGAAAAGTAATACTTCTAAATGATAGTGCCTTTACTTTTGTTTTCTTTAACACTTTATGAAGAGATTATTGAGAGAGTAATGAATGTATGGAGTAGTTTCTAGGGATGATTGAGAACCCTTTATATAGGAAACAAATAGGCACTTCATTTAGGGACTACACCCTTTCATATTAGGTGATGTGAAATTACCACTTTGCTCATCAAAAATAGGTAATATTACATCCAGGAATTCTACACATTATTTAATCCACTACACTTTATACTAACATTATAATCATGATTTCTTGAATGGAACATTAATAACTTGTTATGCAATCCATGTTCTAACAGTCCCATCCCATCCCATCCCGTCTTGTCCCGCGTCCCAAACGGGACGTCCCGAATAGTCCCGCATTTAAACGGGCTTAAAAAATATTGTCCCGTCCCGTCCCATTTGTGTGGCGGGGCCGTTCCAAATTGATGTCTCTATTCTCTACCCCACTTTATCTCTCCTACCCAATTTATATACTCACAGTCTCACAACACTCTACCCACTTTCTATATTTTATAATATAAAAATTCTCATCATAATTCTTGTGGCCACTTTTTTTTTTAAAGTTTAAAATGAATAAAAAGTTAAATGAAACTACCATTTTTAGAAAAAATGAGTGAAAAGTATATTCCTTCCATCACGAAAATACATTTCATTGACTATTTTCATTTTTGTTTTGTTCTACAAAAAGTAGTTTTATTTTAAAAATTGATAGGTTTAACTTACTCTATCTGTCCCATTTCAATTGCAAAATTTGCTATTTTAAGTGTCTCGTTAGAAATTGAAAATTTCAAAAAAATAAAAAGGTCTTATTAATTTTTAATTAGTGTGACTCAACTGTCATACTCACATCAAGTAACTTTTATCCCATTTTCTATCTCCTACCCAATTATTTATACTCATAGTACATCACTTTTTCCAATTTTTTTTCTTAATTCTCGTACATCGACAAATTTTTAACAATTTAAAATAAGACATAGGGGTCCGGTCCCCAAAGGAGTGGCCCAGCGGTAAAGCCAAGCCTCACCCACGATGAGCGCTAGGGTTCGATCCCTCTCATTGTCTCCTTCTGTCGTGGACATCGTAAAAAAAACATAGGGAGTAAAGCTTTCAAAATCTACTTATAGTATTTTAAAGTTGGTGAAACCAACTATGGGAATGACACATAAACAACAAAATGGTTTATCTTGATTGTGAGGCTTCCATGTAGGATGATTGTTCCAATTCCAAAGTTTTTTGACATTTGGCTACCTAGGTAATAATATTAGTTGATAACAATAGGTATGAAACTAAGTACTTTTGAATATGTAAGTTGTATAGAGAACATATATAAAGAGAATAATATTCTATAAGATTATGTTAATAGAACTCATACTCTTATATATAGAATATAAATGAAGATTAGGTAGGGCATGCATTTAAAGGTGTGTCTTTTCCACTAATGTGACTTTTGAACTAATCAAATTAATTAATCAAATGATAAGATAACTCAATGCATTTCAAGTTGGTGCATAAAGGAAGGTAAATGAAGAGCAAGAGACTCAAAAGTTGAAGAGTCATATTAAGAAGAATTTGTGGATATTAGGATATCCATCAATGGACTAAACACAATTGCTAAATTTATCTCTCTAACCCAATCTCCCTTCTCCTTCTCTATGTGTTCTATTTAATTTATTTTATTTTATTTTACTGTCTTTTGGCTCAAATGTTAAGCTACATTTTTTTTTCAATGCAGGTGAGCACTATATAGGTTGAAAGGGAAGAAACATTCTCCAAAAACTAGAAGAAGACATTCTACTCAAATTCATAACTTGAATAAAAAAAATAGTTATAAAACAATATTCCTCCATCCCATAATAACTTTTGCACTTCTTTCTCAATAGTCAAACTAACTTAAAAGACTAATTTTAGTTTAATTTTATGATCTTAATTAATGAAATTTTATAATTTGTTATTGATAATATTATTGATCATGAATCAATTACAAGTTTTAAATTTTCATTAGTATAATTAAACTAACATAAAATTATTACTCCAAATGTATTCGTAGTAACAACAAAAAAAGTTGGAAAATTATTTTGAAACGGAGGTAGTAATATGTTATCTCTTAAAAATTGTTCATCTATTAAGAATCCAAAGATAGTTTATTTAGTTGTTTCTTTATCCCTGTAGTAGCACTATCATGACGTTTTCTAAAACTTGCTTACATCATTTCTATCATTTTTTTTGAAGATGCATAAGCCGAATGTCATAAAAGTTTAGATTTGTCAAACAACTTATTCTCAATTGGATTAAGGTAATCACTTCTCTCTCCTTTTAAAAAAAAATCTCAACAAATTTTAAACATTATGTACCACATCAAAAGCACTTATGTTCATTTTTTTAATTTTTTTTTAATTGAAATTCGACAACAAATTTCAAACATTATGTACCACTCACTCGATTCGTCTCATCTACCTCCATGGATCACTTCTTCTAAAAGTATAAATAATATCTCTTATCGTGCCGCTTATGCTTCTTTACTTGCAAGAAATGTTTTGTCATGGTGTAGGTGCTCGATAAGTCTTGTTTCAATTAGATGATTTTGATTTTTGATTTTTGATTTCTGAAATTATAATAAATTACTTTACTTTTTGCTTTTGTTTTCATTTTTTTGTTATAACATCATGGATTTGATTATTATCTTGGCTTTAATTCTTTGGATTAATTGTTGATTTTTTATATATGTCAATGTATTTGATCTGATTTGATTTTTTTTTATATATTTTTTGTTATTGATATATAATATTGGTTGAATGTATTATAGTCGATATTTTTAAAGATTTTTATGTTATCTGATAAGTTATTGAATAATGGCAGACTTCAAGTTGAGATGATACGTATCTCATCATAAGTGATGCATGTAATACTTATTTTTATGTTTCTTAAAATATTTGCATTAGTTAAAAAAAAATGATTTGCACACAAGTAAATTAATTAATCTTTAATGTATTATTTTTTAAATATTTTTTTATCTAAACTTTAATTTGAAGATCATCTATAATTCAAGAACCTATGAATTGCAGGAGGAGAAGGAGATTAAAAGAATTCGAAGGTTAAACTTCTTTGGTATATGGTGGGCAACAAATATTTTAGAAGTAGCAAGATAATTGAGCTTTTAACATTTTTATGGTAGTTTAATTTTTTAATTAATTATATTATTTTTTTATAAAATAAATTCTCATTTTTATTTTTAATCAGAAGCGAAAGTGAAAATACATTTTATAGAGTGAGGTGATAGCAAATGGGTAATAGACCCATCCAAAAAGTGATTTATAGAAAAAAATAAAATGTAGCTATGATTTTACTATTGGTGATCAAGTTTGTATGAATATTCACAATAAAAATGAATGATTTTTGTACAAGTTTTGTGTAATTTGTGTTTTAGTATATGTGAAATTGTGAATTCATTTGAGATAGGTTTACAAAATTTATATTATACACCTAATTTTATCATATTTATGAACTTATGTTACTCAATGCCGGAATCTTTTGAACAAAAACATGAAATTAATTGCATATTGAGGTTCCCTATTGAACTTACTCTATTTGTTTCGTGCTTCTACATGATATTGCATTTTATCCATTTAAATAATTTTCATATATACAAAATCATAGAAAATTAATTGTAAAAATAAAATTTCCAAATGTTAGATATCTTTGCTACCGGTAATAGTGTAAATGTCTTTACTAGATGTAATTTTTATAATAGTCCGAATACAATATAAACTAAATGATATTAATAACTTAAAACTCAAAGGATAATTAAAATTCATGAGTATAAAAATTAATTTGTTTAAAAGATAAATTAATGTAGTGTTATAATTTAATCCATATTGTATATGCGGTATGGTTAGTAAAAGTTAAAGAGACCGAAAATGTAGAAGATTCAAGTATTACTTAGAATTGATTTTTCTCCAAAATTTTAAATGCGGCTAATTAAAATATTTATTTTATACCATTATTAACAAATTATTTCAATTCCAATGACTTTCCAATACTCATATTTGTTAATGAATCATTCAATTCGCTTTACTTTTCAGTTATTTTAACCTTTCAATGTTTTCAACATTAGAATGTGTCTATTCATTATCCTCACCCTCATTCATTATCGACATCAATACTATTAATTTTCTTGCTTCTTTATTCTAATGAGTACAATCAAGGTAACAAGTATTAGACATTCTGCTTTTCTTTTATTACATTTTGTTTTCATGTTTTTAATGCTGAATAATATGATTTATTCTTAAGGTCAATATTGTATCTTCGTTAAAGCGGTCATTCATGTCATTTATATCATGTATGTAGTACTAATTAAGTTGAATGTTTTTATAATAGTAAAAATGAAAAGTAAAGTTCAAAATTTGACACTCATACTATTAATATACTATTAATATGACTATTTAAAATATATATATATATATATATATATATATATATATATATATATATATATATATAAATAAACCTAAAACACGAGGCTGGAGAACAAGTATTTCTTCTATATCAAAATGATAAAGAATTTATCAGAAAATATATGTAAATATGTTGCTGATTAAATAAAAAATAATAATTATTAAAATATAGACGACACATGAATTAATAGTCCTTATTCGTGTACATTATGCATGCGCACACACACACACACACACACACACACACACACACATATATATATATATAATAGTCATAAGTTAAGGAATATGAAAGTTTGGATTTGGATGAAATTGATAATGTTTATTTAAATTTATTAATTATCATTTGAATTAAAGCAACCATAATGATAGCTTTTGGGGAAAAATAGTTAAATTTTTTTAAAAAAAAATTTATGTTGTAAATCTTAAAGGAAGATGAATGAGTGGTTGACTTTGGATCATCAAAATTCTTTTATTTATGAATAAAATTAAATTAAAACATGCAATAAATATATGTTCATATAATAAGTCCTAAAAGATGGAAACTAATTTTAATGATTAATTGAATATGACAAGTCTTTTAAAATCAAATGTTAGATCCACTATGAATTAATTCTACTTTATTTATGCAACAAGTCTTTAAAGGATATATGAATTATAAAATGACTTAATATTTGGATTATCAAAAGTCTTTACATGTAAATTAAATTTAAAATTAAAACATCTAATAAATATATATGAATATAATAAGTCTAAAAAGATGAAACATTAGAAGTGTAACTTAATTTAAAGGAACTGAATATGAAAAGTCATATAAAATTAAAAGATTGATTCATTATGAATTAAATATTTTTTTAGTGTTATATAAATATTAAATGGAGATGAATGAGTAGGTAAATTAATATTTTGCTTATCAAAAGTCTCTTAATTATGAATTATCTAAATTAAAATTTAAAACATTTAATAAATATACATGCATATAATAACTCTTAGAAGATGGAACATTGGACAAAAAAAGTTTTGTGATTACCAAAATTTTCTGATTTAAATTTAATTAAATTGAAATGAATATATATGATACGAAGTTAATGTTAGATCATAATGAAGATGCAAACTCATCATGCTTTAAAATAAGTAAAACAATAAGTGCTCGTTTGTTTCGGCTTATTTTGGGTGGCTTATGACTTTTGGCTTTAATTAAGTTAAAATTAGAGCCTTTTTTTTCACTTATATTTAATACTCCATCCGTTTCAAAATATTTGTCGCTTTAACCCTTTTCGCACATATTAAGAAATGTAATTAATGCATGTTAAGAAGACCCATTTATCCCTAAATAATTCAATTTTCTAGTTGATTAAATGCTTGCATAAGAGATACTTTCACCATCATTAGTAAGTGTAAGGGTATAATTGAGACAAAAGGGTAAAAGTGCATTGATAATAGTAAAGCGACAGATATTTTGAAACACTTTTTTACTTCTAAAGCGACAGATATTTTGAAACGGAGGGAGTAAGTCATTAAGTAGAGTACAATCACATTACTGCACTAAATAAGTAAAAGCCAAAAGCAAGAAAATTATGGCTTTTTGTGCTTTTTCAAATCACAGAGATTGAAATGGGATACCGGGTTCGATTACTGTACACCACATTTACCCAAACTTAATTCCCCCCACCTCTACTCCTAACGTTCATTGTCCATTATACTCATTTCTCTTCTATTTTTTTTTCCTTCTTCGTTTTTCTTGTATCTCTTTTTTTTTTTTTTTTTCATTATCATGCAATTCTGTCAATCTTTCTTTTCTCTTTTTTCAATATGTGTTGGTAAATTTTGTATATAACCATTTGCATAATTGCAAAATTAAATTAAGACAACCAAAAAGTAAAATTGCACAAAATTAATTTATGAATACAAAATGAAATTTTATTAACTGTCATTTTTTAATTAAAAAAATTGTCTCTTTTCTCATGTTAAATAAAATTCGATTATATTTAGATAATTATAATTTTTATACTTTTATATTATGTATTAAGGCTTTTATTGGTTAAATTTGATTAACTTTAAACAATTGATAATAATAAATGATTATCATTTTTCTCGTTGATTCATGTTCTTCTTCCCCAGTTATCTAACCCTCGGCGGAACGAACTTTCTCAATTCCAGCTTCGCTCAAACTGGCTGTTGATACAATCACATTTCAAATATGTAGGTGAATTCGTAATATGTTCGTAAATTATTATTTGTTTAATTTAAACTATCAAATGAATTTGAAGTCATTTTAGAACATCTATAATACAATACAAGTGGGTTTTAACTGCCTCTTAGCCTGGGATAAAGAGCGGTGGAGATTAATTGGTAACTGCTTTGATCCTACCGCTGAAAATTCCTTTCCCTCCCACGATCTCTCCTCTCATGCGATCTCTTTCCGACGGGTAACTGAAGCCAGTCTCAGATGATTCCTCAAACGACGCAACTGTAGTCCTTCTCCAACCCAGACCCACGATGATAGACAGAAACCGAGCCGGCGCGAGGGAGGCATTCGACGCGTACACTTGGTATTCCCTCTAAATCAAGCAGATTATTCATTATCGTTAGAGGGTTTCGGAAACAACGGCAATTGGAGAATCTCGCAAACAAAGATAGCATTGGCGTATTAGATGGTACAATCATTCGATGTTTGTAAGTTTCATTTTCTGAAACCTAAAGATGTTGATTTGATTCTTGAGTCGTTACTCAATTTGGTTGGGTTATTCATTAATTAGTGATTTGGGTAAAGTTGTTTAGATGTTTGTAAGTTTCATTTTTTCTGAAATTTCTTCCACTAAAGCAGCAGCGAGGTAATTTTCAACATCCCGTCCAGTCATTAGAACCTTAGATTTCAATGGTTTCCTGGAATTTCACGACTTCTACAAACAATACAGTACAGCGGCTACCTAATTCTTTGTGCACTGATCAATCATCACTCCACGTTTATCCCTTCTCCGAATCAAATCTGTGCCACTCTCTCACAGGTATGTTCTCTCGCTTTCGATTCTCTTGATGGAATGGTAAATACCTAAGTTGATTAACAATTTCCCCCTTCAAAATTTCTTGCACTCTACCTGTTTGTTTGTTTGTTTGATCAAATTCGTGAACTCCATGTTTATCTACTTCCACCTCTCTTTCTGTATAGTGTCATTTGTTACTATTGTTTGAGTCCATTTGATTCATTGCTACTTAGTGTCTGTAAAATTGAGGAAGAAACAATATCTCAATCAGTGTGCTGAAAGAGGATGATGGATGTATTATTAAGCTTATATTCTATATAGTGTTAGAACTGGAGGCTGTAAACTGAACCTTGAAGATGACTTTTCTTCTCTTACTCTTTATTCCACTTTCACAATCTAAAAGAAAATAAATAATGTGCAGCATATATTTTAATGTTTGGTTTCGGTGTTTTAATCATTCTGGGATGCTTTTGCTTGCATAGCTGGAAAATAGAAAGGGAAAGAAGGAAATTACTCCGAGGGTGTAGCAGGACTCCCCCCCCCACCCCATTTAATTTGATCTATGCTTGAATTTCTGTTTAGGGATTTAATGCTCTAAATTTTTTAATTAGCAGCGACAAAAAATAAATAAATTGATTATGCCTTTTCGAGTTGCTTAATGGAGTTTTCCTTGCTTATGGATTTCATTAGTTTCCCTCATTCTTTTGTTTTCCAGTTGCTACAAAATTGAACTTGCTTCAAAAGTTTTTGATGTTGTTCCCTCATTCTGCCTATCATTATGTACTTACAAAATTAAAGGTTTAGTCAATGGATATTAACTAATTACTCATCTTTGCCAATCAGTTATACAAACATTTCACAATTTAAGGATGTCACTTAAATGAAAACTAGATGTAGGCAGTATATAATATAAGTGAAATATAATCCAATACTTGATCTATGGCCGTATCTGTGTTCCCAAATATTTGTACTTTTTAATAGTATCACTTGGTTTATGGATGTTTATTTTCCTGCTCTTTAAGACTTTATGTCTCTGATATGTCTCTTGGTGTATGCGTTCATCTCTCAAATGAGTAAGTGCATGGCTGATATATTGACATTCAAGTTCGGACTGCATTTCTAATGGTAGCAATAGACTCAGAAAATGCGAGAAAGTGTATAGTGGATACTTCATTGTGTATGAGAGACATGTGAATAAAATGTAAATGAAGTTAACTGAATATGTGTACATGATGACCTTGGGTTAATTGACTTCTGTAAATTGCATCACAATTTGTAAAGGAAGGTTTGTTTGATATTATGAAACTGTAAATGCTCTCATAATGGTCCATGAGTTTATGAGTATGAGAAAGAGAGTATTGGGTGTGGTTTTTTTTTTTTTTTTTTTTTTGGGTGGGGGGGGGTTGTTTAAGACTTGCATAGAATATTCTTCCCTCCCAGTTTCACATTGCTGTCCTAGAGGTGCATAAACAAATTTAGACTGATGTGATGTCCAAACTTGAATTGGTTTTGGTTTGTATCTTTGGTTATGCCTTATGTAGTAGTTGCATGGAACAAAATTCTAGAATGCTCCATAGTAAAATTGCAAGTGCAGATCATGTAAATGTTAGGCAACCTATTTTTTCTTCCTTTTCATTTTGGGTATTTAGACTAAATAAAGATTGTTGTACCAATGTTAACTTTTTATGTAATGTTTTGTGTGTTGTAATTATACCTTTTCCTTTCTCTGTCTCTGAGTGTAATTGTACCATGAATAAGAGTTTATGAGTATTCATTTCCTTTATTTGATAATCTTCCAGTATTTGTGATTTATAACCCATGTGATTTAATCAATTATCAACTCTGTAACTAACTACTAAGTTTCTAATTATACTTTTTAATCGTGTTTTAACTATATGTAGCATGGCGAGGTTAGTCTGCAAGGAAAAGTACCGCCCAACGAGCTGAACTATCTACGGTGATCCCACGTGATGAGTTCATAAGGAAATCTAAAGAAGCAAATGATTGTGAGTATGATTACTTAAAGGAACAACACAACACCAACCTTCTCCAGAAAAGAGTTACGGAATTATGGAGTGGAATGGAAGAATTGCAGACTCGATTGCAGGAAGCGATAGCGAGATATAATGAGTCATAAACCGCATTAGGCGTGGCTTTGAGTCGACTCCATGAGCTAGAGTTTCCTGCGGAGGCCCATGCTAATGACCTAGGCGGCGTCGACCCTATGGAGGTAGTTGGGAGTGAGAATGAGGAGGATCCAGATGAGGACCCATAAGAAGAACCCGAAGAGGACCAAAATGAAGGATCCGAAGAGGATCTTTATGAATGAGAATCAGGAGTAGTCAAGTTGTAGGGAGAAAACTTTAGTTTAGTTTAGTTTACTTTACTTGGTTTTATAATTAGATTTTAGTACTAATGTACTCCTTATAAATTTCATGTTTGCTTCAGTTTTTGATGATTAGTTGATTTGTTCTCTCTAGAGTTCTAAGTCATAGTTTAATACTTACTCCCTCCGTCACCAAATAAATATCCCAACTTTTTTCAATGTGATTTTGATTATTGTCACTTTGGGGATTAGAGTATAACTTACATCCTAATGTTGGATTCAGAAACTTATCGCAAGGATTTGAATGCTTGAGAAGATCACTATACAGTTCAGTTTGTGAAGAGGATGAATTCTCAGAGTTGGTCCGTCGGTGGCACAAGGCCGTGGGAAAATGCCAAAGCTTATGACGGAGAAGCCTGAATATGTATGGGAATATATGAAGTATGAAATTAAGCTTTCACGTTTTCTGAATGTTACTTCCCTGATGTCTCAACAACAATTTGATATTGAGGCCTACAAGTGAAGAAATTGGGACATAAATGTGCATTCATTTGGCAAAGCTGTACACGGTGTTAGTGCCTGATCCAGATATTATGGTTTGAAGCTTGGTCGAGACTGCACTTAGTAACTTCCTATTTTTAGCAGATTATCAACTCTTGCTTGGACTCTCCCAAATTTTTATGGGGCACATTGCATGTGTTGCGTTGGGGGGGGGGGGAGTTATGAGGGAGTCAACTACTTTGTTCTACAAGACTATATGTACATTATCATGCACTCCAACAATGCCAATGAATAGGAATTTTGTTGAAATACCTAAGTTAGTTTTTCTTCTCTTCAGTGATTGATACATACTCGCTCAGTCCCACAATAAGAGTTACTAACCTTTTTGTACTGACCCGTGCCATTGGCACGGGCTTTTGAATACTAGTCTATATTACAATAGAAAGCGGAAATAACCGCTACACAAAGAAAGGCCACGATTCACTCTTACAAAATTAATCCTACGGCCTAGATTTTCCCTCACTCAACCGTGTGATAACTTCCCACCCCACTTCTCCTAAACCGCTAGCCTTCCCTGCCCTTTTCTTCCCCTTCCAAAATTATCTGGTTTTCCTCCAAACCCAAAGCCACCAACGAATGAATGATGATGACCAGAGATCGGCACTGGCCTACGCACACAACCGAATAGTCACCACCGACTTCCCTCCCATCTCTGCCTCAGGCTCTAGGGCTAGCAGGCTGAGGTTCATCTGTTTGAAACCCGACTTGATTCAATTCAAGGTAAAATTTCTTTCTTACATTATCATTTAGTTTAATTTCAATTTTTATTCACTGTGTATTTACTTAAATACTACACTAACTTCTTTTTAATCAAAAAGACATGTTTAATTCTGAAATTTGAGATTATACTTTCTACTTGATATGGTATTTGTTGTTTGATTTAATTGTTGATTATTGAAATTTTTTGCTGCCCACGTCCGGTCTAGGCAGTTAGCCGCGACAAATCCACAACTTCACATCCAGTTCGAGGTGTCCTTAGCAACCAAGAGAACTATGTATTGATGTTCTTGAAAGAGAGCTATTTCAGGCGAGAAAATCACCGGCATGGTAATTCACTCCCTGCATTTTATGCAGTCATCTTCCATCCGTGAATAAGCAACATAATTGACTAATGTGTATGTGTTTTATGTTAATAGTGCAGGAACAATGAGAGAATCAAATGCTACGCCCATAATGATCAAAACTCGACTCAGAAGAAAACTCTGGTTGACCACTGCCACGATCACCATAAATCTTACTACCCCACGTCCATGCTTTGACAGTTACCTGACTGTATCCATTTTTTAAGTGAATAATATTGATACTACTCCCTTCGTCCTAAGTAATCAATTTCTCCTTTGGAATTGTCGGTTTTTGGTATCTGAGCAAAGCTCTAGAAATCAAATGCATCCAACAAATCTATGCAAGGCTGGCAATCCAAGTAGCAGAGCTTGAAGTTAGCATGTGGATTCATTTTATTGTATCTATTGTTTGTCATTGCAGGAACCTAGATAGCAACCACGCTGGCTGGCTAAAAACATGCTAAATGAACATATTTCAAGTATATGAAGCCTGTAAGTTTTCATTCTCCTTATCAATTTGCATGACATCTTCTGATTTTTGAACTTTTTGCTGTGTTACCCGACTCCATATCTAAACCCCAACACTTTATTCTAATGGTCGTATAGCCCTTAACCAGCGAATGCGTGATTCAAGAATGACAAGAGAAACTATTGAAGTTTGGAGATGGTACTAATACATGAAATGAACGAAAAATGGGTACATCTTTATAGTTGTTGACAATGATATTCTTAATGTTTTAATCCATCTATAAAGTTTTTTTGATTTTCATGTACATATTTACAGATTGTCGATTCTCGCGGCAGCCTCAGAGTGGGAAGATTCCCACGGATGGAGGAGCCACCACCAAGACTACAGAAAATCCAAGAGAAGAAAGGGTATTCCACGTCCATGATTTGACAGTTACCTGACTTTATCCATGGAGTAAGAGGAGGGGGATGAAGTGTTTAGAGCTGGTGAGTTTTGAGAGTGTTGAGATTTTCGAGGCACTGCGGGAATATAAAGAAGAATCCGGAAGTGCAGTGGGTTGGGGGTTGGGTTGGGATGATGAGGCGGGTTTGGCTATTACGGTTAGGGAGAAAGGCAAAGGGAGAGGTTAATAACAAGTTGTTGGAGAATACTTGGAAGCAAGTTACTGAGATGGGAGAAATTCCCCATACTTTATTTAGTGTCTTCCTTAGGTGTATTCCAGTTTCTTAAAAAAAAAAGTGTATTCTTATTTATTTGTTTTTTCTTCTTTGCTTTTATCTGGATCTTTTATTTTATATATTTAAATTTAAAGAGTATTGAGTGTTTTGAAAGGAATGAGTGGGGTGGGGGTTTACGGGGGAAGGACCGGAAAATTGAATTGATTTCTTCCTTTTCTTTTCCTTTCTCATTTAGGTGTATTTCTATTTGGTTAAAAGAGAGGTGCATTTTGATTGTTTTCTCTTTTCACTATCTAGGTTTAAAAAAAAAAATAAAAAAAAAATGCTGCAACTATTGCATTGATCTTTTCATAAAATTCTTATATATGGCTGCTCATGTATTTACGAGAGTGGATTCCAATCAATCATTTTTTGTCACGCACACACATGCAAAATGTTATTTCAGTAGTTTTGACTGATTTTTTCCGCTTCGCGATATTCGATAGTAGAATAACCTAATTGAATTGTCTAACCATCACAAACGTTAAAAACATATAGTTGAAGGTTTCTGAAACGTTGGGGTTTTATGGTGTAGGGGTTTTTTGAAGAAGGCCGCAAATCAGAAAGCGTGTGGTGCTTAAGGTTTTGCCCCGGGGGTGGAGGTTTGTATGAGATGTGACCATTGTATTGCTTACTATACCGCCTTTGACGTGCGCCTTCCCGTTATTGTAAAATGAAATTTGTTTCTCTAAATCATGGAAGTACTGTAATTAAAGACTCTTTTGCTTCATGTCATACCGTCATCGTGCCATTGGCACGGGCACGAATACTAGTCTAAAACAAACGGTAATCATTTAATCGACCATCAGCTATAAGTAATCAACCACCAGCTGTAAGTCATCAGCTATCAGCTATGACAAACGGGCTTTTATCAACCATCAGTCATAAGTCATCAACTATAAGTCACCAGTCATCAGCCATAAGTCATCAGCCATCAGCTACGACAAACGAGCCTTAAATATACTCTCTCTGTTCCACCTCACTTGATCGTTTCATTTCACTTGAGGCTTCTCAAAATGGTAATCTTTTTATAATTTTATATTCAATCTGTCTCATCCACTCATTCTCTCTCTTCATTTTTCACCACACATTTTTTTCAACCAACCTACTATTAACCCCACTCATTCTCTCTCTTTATTTTCTACCACACATTTTCTTTATTTTATTTTATTTTATTTTTCTTTAATTATTGTGTCCACCTCTTAGGTATCAAGTGAGGTGGGACGGGAGGAGTAAGTGGTAACAAGATAAATATATTATGATAAAATAAAGGAATGAACATTTTTTCTTGAAAAAAGTAAATAAATTTAAAAGTACCCCGTGCGGAGCACGGAATTCATCCTAGCTGTCAATTAAGAAAAAAAGGGAGAATGGAGGGAATGAGAATCAGCCAAGAAATAAGTGAGTATTAAAATGTTAGACGTAGCATCTTGAAATATTCATTTAGTTTCATAACACAATATTTATTTACTATAAAATAAAACTTTAAAAAGTGTTACGTATTGTGAAAGGTTAAAAAGAGAAAATAGTGTAAAAAATAATAAGTGAATACTCCCTCAGTCTCATTTATATTAGTCACTTTTGAGTTTTTTTAGTCAACGTAAATGAACTTTGATCAAATATAAATGTCAATTTAGTCATGGTAATGTAATTTTAAAAATTGATATTGATATCACTTAATTATTTATCAATAAAAAAATTTAGAATTTTACTAGTATGACTAGATTGATATTAATATTTAGTCAAAATTCACTCGTATAAATTAAAAAAATTAAAAATGTCTAATATAAATGAGACCGAGGGAGTACTTTGTTTGACAGATGATGGGAGAAGGAGGTAAATACTAAATACAGAGAAAATTATATACAGGGAATGGAATATTCCAACGCTGCCCTTGCCCATCTCGTGTAAGTATACACGAGATGTCATCTACAATGTCGTGTATACATACACGACATGGTACATTACATCTCGTGTATACTTACACGACATGGTACATTACATCTCGTGTATACATACACGACATGGAACATTATATCTCGTGTATACATACACGACATGGTACATTACATCAGTTTCAAAGATCCAGTATACATCTCGTGTATACATACACGACATGGAACATTACATCTCGTGTATACATACACGACATGGTACATTACATCAGTTTCAAAGATCCAGTATACATTTCGTGTATACATACACACGACATGGTACATTACATCTCGTGTATACATACACGACGTCGTGTGGTTGTGCGCGTCGTCGTCGTTGTTGTTTGAGAGAGAGAGAAAAGAGGGAAAGAGGGATGAGTGAAATCAAAAAATAAAATTAAGTATATATATGGATATTTTGGTAATTTAATTAATTCCCTATATTTAAGTTCCCTGTATATAACTATATCCGGAGAAGGACGAGGGAGTGGTGAATTGGGGTTGCCACTCTCTCTCTCTCTCTCACACAGGTGGATAAGAGAAATTGGGGCCAAAGTTCATATTCTTATCATGCCTTTTATAGTTTTATTCCATAAGTTGGTCATTTTGGGGAAAACTAATGAACCATAAAATATCGGTCTTTCGATTTGTGCGATTAAAATGGCTATGTTGTGCCATAAAATGATATACAAAGAGAAAAGTTTGTATAAAATATTGGTGGTTAATTGAAGTTACTTGAGTTATGTATCAAATTTATTAATACATTAATAAAAAAAAATGAATAATTTGTTATGAGACAGAATATGAATAATACTAGGGGCACAAAAAAATCACAAAAATTTGGTCACAAAATCTTAGGTGTAATGATGCTATTGGTGTTTTTAATCAGAGTGTGGCGGGTCCATTATCGATGCAACCAATAAAATATCGCCACCTCATTTTGTGAACAAGATTTTGTGACATTATTTTGTACCCATAGCATTGCTCACAGAATATTTATGTTTGATTTAGTTTCATTGTTCACTCCTATTACCCTAATATTTGAACAAGAATCATTCTGCAATGACAAATAATCCTCAAATTTCCAGTCATAAATTACCCTCAAATCTTCTAAGTAAATTAATTACTTAAAAAAAAAATTAAATTAATTGCTTTAAAAATGTAAGAATGAAATAATAAAGTAAGTACTCCACATGTCTTACTCACAAATTATACTCAAATTTCCCATTGTAAATTTCGAAAATTTCTATTTTTGGTATTCCATTTTAAACTTCAAAACCTAAAAATGAAAGTTTTTTACATTTTTTTATTTGTGGCCCCCATATATCATACTCACAACAATTTCCCACTAACTATTTTATATACCACCCTCTCTCTCCTATTAAACCATTTATATTTACAACACATTACTTTGTTCTTAATTATTGAACTCAAACTTTTAAAAAATAAAATAAAATCTTGAACTCAAAAAGTTTTTAAAGTTTAAATTGAGACATAGAGGGTCCATTCCAAAAAAATAAAACTTCCTCCAACTTCTCTCTTCTTCTCCAAACTTCTTCTCTATCACACATACAAACTTGAAGATTTGATTAGGTTTGTTCTTAAATCTCCTAAATTAAACCTTAATCATTGATTTTCATCAATGATTCATGTTTAGTTTAGGAGAGATTTATTGTTTTTCAATAATAAAAATGTATCTTTTTTTTTTGTTTTGAATTTGATTTTCTCTCCATATGTGGGAGCCTTTGTTTCCCCTCCATTGTTGAGGGCCTTTAATTTTCCTCCTTTGTTGATGACTTTGGGTATTTTGTGTGTTTTTCTTTGTTGTTTCTATGAAATTTTTTCTTCCGCTTGTCTCAATCAAATACCCATCGTTGATTTATGTTTGTGTGTCACTAATGGTGGATTGATTAGACAGAATACCTCGGCACTAGCTCAACCCTAGCCGTCACCGTTGCTTGGCATGCAAGTCTCAGTTACCTATTCTATTCTTAGTATAGATTCATTAGCTTTTGTATTTGATTTAGTTTCTACTACTACTGTTGTGTATATAGGGCACTCGATTCTTCAATAAATTCAGAGATGTCTTTTATACAATTTACTCAAACTCTCTGATACTTAACCTGGTATCTAGAGCATAACGATCCTCAATTTTTTCACCATGGCCGAAACCTCCACCCTCCCCAATACCGCCGAACCAACAAAACCCCTCATTGTCGTTTCTCTAGCCCATGTGCTCAAACTTACATCCACAAATTACATTGCATGGAAAACTCAAGTCGAAGCCGCCCTTCTTGGTTTTGATCTCTATCCCTACATTGACGAACCCTAACAGCCCCTCCCAAAGAAATTCCCAATCCTACTCCTATCACCACAATCACCGCTGCAACCACTGATTCCCAATGCGCCGCCGCCGCTGCTGAGGTGGCTGCTGTTGCTGCTGCTCCAACCGTCCCCAATCCAGCCTATTCTACATGGTTCCACCAAGATAAACTTCTCCTCAGTGCCTTAGATGGCTCCCTATCTGCTTCCCTTGTTCCCCTTATCTCTCGCTGCCCTACCACCCAGGAAGCCTGGACTACCCTAGCCAAAACTTTTGCTAACCCATCCAAAGGACACCTCAAACAACTGAAAGACAAACTTCGTACCATACCCAAAGGAACCCGATCAATCACTGACTATATGCATGACATAAAAAATTATGCCGATCAACTTGCTTCCCTAGGCCGTCCCCTTGATTCGGATGATCTCATTGACAAGATACTAGAACAATTACATGATGCAGACTTCGACAATGTTGTTTCTGCCGTCCAAAGTAGGGACACCCCTATCTCTTTTGACGAGTTACATGAAAAACTCCTCAACAAGGAATTGTCCTTAAAACACCGCTCCACCGCCTCTCCTTCTTTCCCTGCCACCGTTGCCTATACCGCCAAGAACCAACCCCGCTCATACCCACCCAAATCCAATAACTTCTCTCATACCCAACCTCCAACAGCCCCATATAACCCCAACCCAACCCGCACCAATAACCCTAGTCGCCCATATAAAGGGCGCTGTCAATGGTGTCTCCAAGACGGTCACTTCCTCTCCCAGTGCACCGTTTTTCGTCAACAGTTTCCCAATGCTTCCTTTCCTCAACCAAATCCCCCCAACCACTACAACTCCAACCCTAATTCCAACCCCAACAACTCTAGAAACTCATATCGTGGCCCACCCACTGTTGGTGTTGGTGCCCTAGGCACGTTTGTTAAACATTGTATGTGTTATCATTATATTCATATTAATGAAGAGATATTTAGATTATTATTATTAATGCTCATGTTTGCTTATAATAATCCCCGTCCCTAGAGCTTGTTAAGCACTAGTATAAAGGCTAAATGATCATGGGATGATCATGTTAGATTTATAGGTACTTGTTTGGAACAAGGTACTGGACATGACCCGCGGTATGAGATTTATGTCATGGTCAATGTCATATATAAATCTCATATTAGTTATGTCATTTGAATCCTTAGACATAAAGTTATTATAGTCTTCCACTTGATGAAGATTATGTTTGGCATATTCAAACGCTGCCTTAACACGGTAGTTATAAAGGGTATGATTAGCATAATCAGATTCACGTAGGGAAGAATAATAAGCTAAATGGATTTGTCCCTCTTCGGAGAGATGTCAAGCTTGGGCCCCTCGAAGGAATGATGTTGGTGAAATGTTTGGCCAAACTCAAATGGATTGATTGGATCAATGTCATTTGGATTATCAACATATTCGGAATCGAGAAAGTATTGAACAATACAAGTTGACTTATTGACCATGACTTGTGTTCAATGACATCGTGGACAAAGGGATTATTACATGTTCTAAAAGGAATGCGAACTTGTATCTAGTTATACTATTTGGGTAGGTATGGAGGTTTGCTAGAACCTAATCATATCTTATGGTTTCATGTTTGAACCCATTGCCAACTTAGTGTAATCCTAGAGGGTCACACACAATAGAATGAATCTTAAATAAGGACTATATCGGAATATTGAGTCGAAGGACTTTGGAGGAATTTGGAAATTAGGGAAATCTGGGGATGGTGTGCGACAGCACAAAAGGGTTTGGGCGGCCGCACAGCTTGGCTCAAAAAGTACTAAGAACCTTCCAGATAGATGTGCGGCCGCACAGGTGGTTTTGGGCGGCCGCACACCATGTCGGGACTGGTTTCCTGATTTTATTTGGAAAAGAATTTTGGGCGGGTTTAGACACAAGTTTCCTATTTGGAATAGGTCTAACTTGTATATAAACAGCAAAATTCGGCCAGAATCAAGGCTAATACTTTTGTGCAAATCTCAAAGAGTTTGAGAAATGTTTTATTTTGTTCTAAGACATCCTAGATTGAAGAACAAAATAATACACAAATAATATTCCATATAGTTCATATTAGTTGTGAAAACGTGTTTCAAAATTTTGGTCTAGCAACCAAGATCAAGTGTTCTTGATATTCGTTCGTGGTGTGGATACCGCTAGAGGGTGAAAATTATCATCTTCAAAGTTCGTGTTTCTTGCTATGATCGTGATCAAGTTTTCAAATCTCTATCGAATTCAAGGTTGCAAAATCAAAAGGCATCAAGGGTTAGTATTCTAGTATTCATTATGTTGTATTTGACTTAATCATATGAATGGATCTATGGGCTTTGGGTTTCATTAAATTTTAAATGCTTAATTCCGCTGCGCATGTTACTCCGAAACCCAACAGTGGTATCAGAGCCCCGTTCATGTTGATTATTTCAATACTTAGAGCATGTTGTGTGTATATAGATTGTTTGTATGCTTAGCATGATATGAATATTGGATTATATGATGTTTATGTGTTATATGATTCTATGTGGTTTATTGTTTTATAACTTTAATCGCACTATTGAATCGCACTAAAAATTATGTTGGATTCTGAATTGTTTGATTATTAGTTTTTGATTGGATCAAAGTTTTAATAATCGGGGAAAACAATTCTGAGACAAATTTTCGAACTCTAAAAATCATTCTGATGCTACTGTGCGAACGCACAGAAAAACATGGGCGGCCGCACATGTTTGGGCTACCGCACAGTCTTTCTTGGGCGGCCGCACAGTGATGGTCAGAAGCTGGAATTTTGAGGTAGGTCCGACCGGACCAAAGTAAGGACCCGGCCGGACCTTCTGGTCTGGGCTGGGGTTGTTTTTGGGTCGCGGGGTGGATTTAGTTGGTTTGAATTCCTATTTGTTTTAGTCGTTTGATTCTGAGATTGATTCAAGGTTTGGATGGCTAATCTACGTTCATCGAGATTGTGTTTCCCAAACTTGATTGCAATCAAAGTTTCAAAGATAAAACGAAGTTAGAATTATGAAGAGTTCATAATTGCTAAAATTGAGAAACAAAGTTCTTGATTCAATGATTGGAGATCCATGTAGAATTGTGGATGCAATTGACCTACGTTTATCGAGACCATCTATTGCTTAGTTTCGGCCACATGGACTACTTTCTTGGTTTCTTGAATTAGTGCGGGATTGTGGTTGCCTAATGGCTTAGTTCGACCGCACTTCTTGTTGTCTTGATTTGGAAATGATAACCAAAGTTCAAAGAGTCGCATCCTCATAATTACAGAGAAACTAATGACACATAAATATTATGCTTAAATTAATGGAGATTAATTTAGTGGCTAAACTTGATGCGTAACATGTTTATCTTGTGTGCTCATAAATGTGTTGTATGCTATATGGTAATGAACCTTTAAGAAAATTTTAAGTTCTTTTTGCCATGCCATGATTAAAACACTTGTTTATACATGGGTGATCTTGATGTGGGTTCGCCTCCGCGAGGTGCATTAATTTTATTCATGTATGAGCAAGATGAGGTTCATTAATTCAATGTGGGCTTGCCTCCGCAAAGTGCATTAAATTGAATGGTTCCTATACGTTTAAAATGGTTGGGCTTAATTAGGCGTCAAAACAGTTTTGGGCCTAGGCAAAGATGAGATTAAACATGCTTTTGAAATTAGATCACTAAGAATCATATTGGATATGATTGACAAGAAATTGTCTACCTAATTAATTTTATTTTGAGCGGTCCGCCTCCGTGGACTCAGAATTAAATTAAAGTTGGATCTTAGCCCAATATCAATAAGGTATCATGAAAGGATCTAAGAGTCATATGAGATATGATTGACAGTATTGTCTACCTAATTAATTTAATTTTGTGTAATCCGCCTCCGCGAACTTAGAATTAAATTAAAGTTGGATCTTAGCCCATTTAAATTATATCATACATTGGATGTATATGAAGGTTATATAATTTAGTGGGAGTATTTTTGGAAAATACATTATTTATCTCTTTAATGAGATTGGTACTTGTAAAATTTTGGAAATTTTGCATAAGTTGTAGATGACAACTAAAATCATTGCGATTAATCCTTGATAAGGATATGCTTCAAAAGAATGGTACAAACTACATGGATTGGATCCAGAGCCTAAGAATGGTTCTAAGGCAAGAAGATGGGTTGTACATTCTTGATGGGCCTATTCCTAAAGAACCTAATGCCGGAGTAGACAATCACAAGAATCATGAGTATGATTCTAGGAATGTGAGTTGTCTTATGCTCACGATTATGTGCTCTTAAACTCCAACAAAGTTTGGAACTTGTGGAAGCCTATTAAATAGGCGTGGAGTTGAGTTACATGTTTCAAAGAGCAATCTAAGCAAGAAAGGTATTAAACCATTGTTGCATTCACTTCTTGCAAAAGGTGTAAAAGGCAACAAGTGGAACCACGCATGCTTAAGATAAAAGGCTACGTAGAGCATCTTGAAAAACTTGGCATCCAATTGAATTGGAGCTAGCTATGGATCTCATTCTTGATTCATTGTCCAAAACTTATAATCACTTTGTGATGAACTATAACATATATGGAATGAATAAAGAATCTCTCCGAGTTGCATGATATGCTTAAAACTGAGGAGACAAAGAAAGTGGAGAAAGGTTCTCCAATGCTCATGGTTATGATGGAAAAGGGCCAATTGCCAAAAGAAAGGTAAGACAAGCGTTGTCAAACCTAAAGGAAATAATTGATGCAATTTGGTAAAGTGGCAACTGGATTGACCATTTAAAATTATAGTCAAAAGGTAAGACAAGAGTTGTCAAATCTAAAGGAAATAATTGTGGTTAAAATTATAACTTTAATTGATGCAATTTGGTAAAGTGGCAATTGGATTGACCATCTAAAATTGTAGTCAAAATTCTAGACGATCAATAAAAGGAATGGTAGTGGGACTACCACTTGGGAATTTTATGTTATAAATTATTCTTTCTAAATTTAATTATTGGGTATTGGATACCAGAATAATTAGTAAGATGAAAGACTACTTATAGTAAAGTTTTATCTACAAACGGTAATGATGCAATGGTTGCAACATTGTTCGTAGAACACTTGTAAAGTGACTTTACTGATGAAGTAGAAAAACCTTATTTTGTTATAAGATAATGAAGGATATTAATTTCTTATTTGGAATAGGAAAAGTGCTTTATTTATTATGATTTACTTCACTGTGTTATCATATAAATAAATCTTATATCCTAAATCTTGAAGAACAAAGTAATAAAGGCTATAACATAAATAATTAAAATTCTTTATGCATTGTTGCTTTGATCAAATAAATAAGAAATGCATATCTAAAATTCCATGGCAAGGAGTTTTAAGTCATATGATTTGGAATCACATGATTTATGCAAATCTTATTTACTTGGACCAAGACATCTTTTATTATGATTGGTAAAAGGCTAATATCTTACTTGACCTAATACATGTCGATGTATATGGTGCATTAAGTAGCAATGCTCAAAGAGAAGTTTGGTTATACTTGGTAAAACTATTCAAAGATTCTGACTCGATCGTGATGATGAATAATTGAACCGAGATTTTGATAGTTATATTAAGGTTGTGAAATAGTTTCACAATAAACTCCACTAAGAACACCATTTGGAATGATGTGTCTACATGGAGGTATTGAACCTTATTGGATATGGTTCATAAGATGATAAAATCAAAATTGATCTTCCATTATTTGTTTTTATTGGATATGGTTCATAAGATGATAAAATCAAAATTGATCTTCCATTATTTGTTTTGGGGTTATGTATTATAAACTACTATAACTACACTAATTTGAGTTCCATCAAAAGAGGTTAAACGATGAAAGAAAACTCGGTTTGTCTTTCGTAAAGATTTAAGATGGTGAGACCTTTTGGAAAGGAACTGTCTGGGACACACTCACATTTAAATCTAATAAATATACTTTCATGTGATATCCTAAGGAAACTTGAGGATAATAATTTTACTCATAAGAAACAAATGATTTGTTGATTATGATGATACTTTTCTAGATAAATGGTTTATCTCTAAAAGAATCAGTGGGAGTAAAATGTATCTCGAATGGTTCGAGACCTAGAAAATATATTTTAACCTAAGATGGAAGTTGAACAAGTTTTCACAAGGAGTCGTGAAAAGTCCGTTCAAGATATACAAATACTTGCAATACATGATAGGATACAATCTATTAATAGAAATATTGGATATTTCGAAATAGAAAGTATTGAGGTAAAGTTAATTTAGAATGAAGTATTTACTACCTATCAAAGATGCAATATCAACTCCACATTTAGATTAATGGCTTGAAGTCATAATATCTAAAAGGAAATCCATGTGTAATAATCAAGTTTGGAACTTGATCATTCTAACCTAAGGCGTAAAAACCAAAGGAGAGGAATGAGTTTTCTTGGAGAAAATTTACATGGGTAGCAGAAATTTATTAGAATTCTCATAGTCACATGTTCATATTTGGAATATGAAATTTGATAAAATGATGTCAAAACAAGCGTTCCTCAACGGGAACTCACTTAAGGATGTATTGGATACAACCTAAAGGATTTGACAGTCAAGGAAAATTCTAATAAATTATGTAAATTGCAGAAATCCATTGGATGGATTAAAGTAAACTTATGGGAGTTGGAATCTCCGTTTTGATAAGTCAAAGATTTTGGCTTGATCAAGAACGAAGATGAACCTTGTATATACAAGAAGATTAGTGGGAGCATAGATCTATTCCTTAAATTAAATATGTGGATAACATATTGCTCATTGGAAACGACATTCCTACACGTTAGTCTGCAAAGACTTTGTTAAGAAAGTGTTTCGCAGTGAAGAATATGGATGAAGCTGCATATATCCTTGGCATTAAGATCTATAGAGATAGATCAAGGAAGCAAATTGGTTTAAAGCCAAAGTACACACATTGACAAGGTCATTAGAAGGTTCCGCATGGAAATTCTAGGAGAGGACAGTTGCCAATGTTACATGGATGTTTTTCTATGCAAGGATCAAATGTCCTAAGACAAATGATGAGCATGGGAAAATGAATGGGATGCCATTTGCTTCGACAATTGGATCCATCATACCATGATAAGTACTAAGCCGGATATATCTAAATGCTTGGAGCATGACGAGTAGATATCAATCCGACACCGGTGAGATTCACTGGATGGCTATGAGAGCGATTCTTAAGAACTTTAGAAGGACTAAAGATTCGTTTATGATCTATGGAGGTATGGAAGATGATCTCGGATGCATGCTTCCAAACCGACAAAGATAATAAAAAAAATCGCAATCGGATTTTGTGCATGTGTTGAATAGTGGAGCTGTAAGTTGGAATGGTTTCATTCTATAACTAAAACTAAGTATATTGCTGCATTGGATGCTGCAAAGGAAGCTATTTGGATTAAGAAGTTCATTGGTGAACTTAAGATGGTACCTAGCATTGCTAATCCAATAGACCTTATTAGTGATAATAGTGGTGATATTGATCAAGCAAAGGAACCAAGAGCACATCCTAAATCCAAACACATACTTAAGCGTTTTCTTATCGTTCGAAAAATCGTTGATAAGGGAGACGTAAATATTTGCAAAGTACCAAGTAATGATAACGTTGCGGACACGCTAACAAAGGAACTTCCACAAGCTAAACATGATGGTCATGTTAGGTCAATGGGTATTGGATACCTAGAGATTGGGCCTAGGGCAAGTGGGAGATTGTTGGTGTTGGTGCCCTAGACACGTTTGTTAAACGTTGTATGTTATCATTATATTCATATTAATGAAGAGATATTTAGATTATTATTATTAATGCTCATGTTTGCTTATAAAAATCCCCGTCCCTAGAGCTTGTTAAGCACTAGTATAAAGGCTAAATGATCATGGGATGATCATGTTAGATTTATAGGTACTTGTTTGGAACAAGGTACTGGACATGACTCGCGGTATGAGATTTATGTCATGGTCAATGTCATATATAAATCTCATATTAGTTATGTCATTTGAATCCTTAGACATAAAGTTATTATAGTCTTCCACTTGATGAAGATTATGTTTGACATATTCAAACGCTGCCTTAACACGGTAGTTATAAAGGGTATGATTGTCATAATCAGATTCACGTAGGGAAGAATAATAAGCTAAATGGATTTGTCCCTCTTCGGAGAGATGTCAAGCTTGGGCCCCTCGAAGGAATGATGTTGGTGAAATGTTTGGCCAAACTCAAATGGATTGATTGGATCAATATCATTTGGATTATCAACATATTCGGAATCGATAAAGTATTGAACAATACAAGTTGACTTATTGACCATGACTTGTGTTCAATGACATCGTGGACAAAGGGATTATGACATGTTCTAAAAGGAATGCGAACTTGTATCTAGTTATACTATTTGGGTAGATATGGCGGTTTGCTAGAACCTAATCATATCTTATGGTTTCATGTTTGAACCCATTGCCAACTTAGTGTAATCCTAGAGGGTCACACACAATAGAATGAATCTTAAATAAGGACTATATCGGAATATTGAGTCGAAGGACTTTGGAGGAATTTGGAAATTAGGGAAATCTGGGGAAGGTGTGCGACCGCACAAAAGGGTTTGGGCGGCCGCACAGCTTTGCTCAAAAAGTACCAAGAACCTTCCAGATAGATGTGCGGCCGCACATGTGGTTTTGGGCGGCCGCACACCATGTCGGGACTGGTTTCCTGATTTGATTTGGAAAAGAATTTTGGACGGGTTAGGCACAAGTTTCCTATTTGGAATAGGTCTAACTTGTATATAAACAGCAAAATTCGGTCAGAATCAAGGCTAATACTTTTGTACAAATCTCAAAGAGTTTGAGAAAGGTTTTATTTTGTTCTAAGACATCCTAGATTGAAGAACAAAATAATACACAAATAATATTCCATATAGTTCATATTAGTTGTGAAAACGTGTTTCAAAATTTTGGTCTAGCAACCAAGATCAAGTGTTCTTGATATTCGTTCGTGGTGTGGATACCGCTAGAGGGTGAAAATTATCATCTTCAAAGTTCGTGTTTCTTGCTATGATCGTGATCAAGTTTTCAAGTCTCTATCGAATTCAAGGTTGCAAAATCAAAAGGCATCAAGGGTTAGTATTCTAGTATTCATTATGTTGTATTTGACTTAATCATATGAATGGATCTATGGGCTTTGGGTTTCATTAAATTTTAAATGCTTAATTCCGCTGCGCATGTTACTCCGAAACCCAACACCCACCGCCCCCACTGCCTATACTGCTACCACCAACACTGCTCCCGCTCCAGGTTGGCTCCTTGACAGTGGGGCTACCCATCATGCTACCAATGATCTCCGCAATCTCGCTCTTCATTCAACCTATGATGGCACTGAGGAACTCTTAATTGGTGATGGATCAGGTCTCTCTATTTCTCATATTGGTTCCACTTCTTTTCTTACTCCATCCTCTTCTCTTCAACTTAATCATGTGCTTCATGTTCCCACTGTGTCTCGTAATATCTTATCTATTTCTAATTTCTGTCTTGATAATAATGCCTCTATCACGTTCTCACCTGATTCTTTTATTGTGAAGGATCTTCGTACGGGTATCACTCTCTTCCAAGGCAAACCTAATTCTGGCGTCTATGAATGGCATCCTCCTCCTCCCGCTGTTCATGCTTCCTCGTCGTCTCTCATCAACTGGCATCATCGTCTTGGTCATCCGTCTTCTCAAATTTTACAGCATCTTAGTTCTAGCTTTAGTTTAGACATACCTAGTTCTTCTACATTCAATTATAATTCCTGTGATTGCAATAAAAGCCATAAATTACCGTTTCATGATAATTCTATTTGTTCCTCTGGCCCTCTTGACATTCTATAAAGCGATGTCTGGACTTCTCCATTGACCTCATTTGATGGTTACAAATATTATATCATTTTTGTGGGTCACTTTACTAAATACACATGGCTCTACCCTCTTAAGCACAAAAATGATGCAACCAATGTCTTTGTCACATTCAAAAACCTCGTTGAAAAATTCTTTGGCCGTCCGATTCTCACCATATTCAGTGATAATGGTGGTGAATACATCGGGCTTCGTCCACTCCTCCTCTCTCTTGGTATCTCTCATCTTACCTCTCCACCTCATACCCCTGAACACAATGGATACTCGGAACATCGACATTGTCACGTTGTCGAAACTGGTATTTCTCTCCTCACTCACTCCCATATGCCAAGAAAATTTTGGCCCTTGGCTCTAGTCACTGCTTGCTACCTTATTAATCGTATGCCCACCCGCACACTTAATTTTCAATCTCCCTTCCTAAAATTATTCTCCACACCTCCAAATTACCACAAACTTCGGAGTTTTGGTTGTCTGTGCTACCCGTGGCTCCGTCCTTACACCACCAACAAACTCGATCCTAAGTCCGCCCCCTGTGTCTTTGTAGGCTACTCTCCCACCCAAAGTGCCTATTATTGCATGGATCCTCAAACTTTTAAAATCTATGTCTCCCGTTATGTAAAGTTTGTCGAAAATGTCTTCCCCTTTGTTTCCATTACCTCGGCACTTGTTCCAACTACCACCTCTGAAGAGTGGTGCCATCTTCGTGTTCCTATCATCTCTCCATCTTCCACCATTCCCTCTCATTCACCTTCACCTTCACCCGCCCCTCTCCACCCCTCCGGACCCTCTTCCCAGCAATCTGATCTGACCTCACCTCACTCTATATCCACCTCTTCCTCTGATTCACCCACCACTTCTTCTACCAACATCCCTACTCCACCTCCACCAACTGGCCCCCTCACTCGCTTACGCAACAATATCTGCAAGCCTATCAACAAACTCAACCTCCACACTTCTCTTACTACTTCCTCGGCTGAACCCACAACCTATACCCAAGCCCTTAAACTTCCAGAATGGCGCTCCGCCATGCAGGCTGAATTCGATGCCTTAGTACACAATCACACGTGGGATCTCGTTCCCCCCCACAGACAGTTACAAACCTATTGGTTGCAAATGGATTTTTCGGACTAAGTACCTTCCGGATGGTTCCATTTATCGTTACAAAGCCCGCCTTGTAGCTAAAGGCTTCAATCAGCGACCAGGTGATAGGCTAAATCACACACCTACAAATTAAACATGGACTAGGTTCTAAAAATATGTAGCTAGGGACAAGTCCAGGATCGATCTACGAAGAACGGTTATTTGTTTACGTAATTGTCACTTGACAAGATTGGGGGGGGGGGATTTAATTATTAAATCCTAAAAACATAAATTAAACTAATATGAGCTAAAACAATAATTAAGAAATACTTCAGATTTGATTCCGTCCCCACCTAAATATTCAATTATCATCGATATCTCTTTTCACTTTTTACCCTATTCACCTGATCACGAGATTTATTTCAATCCCTATTTCTTCTTTCAGAATAGTTACTAGCAGTGGCACACTCACTAGAAACCCTAATTAATAATTGAATCTAACTGGCACAGTCTAGATCGCAAAATTAATTGATTCAAGATTTAAGAAACTAAGATCAAGAATGCTTTCTATGATTATTTCACACAGATAATCATCTAATTTTACCCACTTCACAATTTACCATGGAACATGCATAAATCGTAAAGATGCTACAATGAATTTCTACACTGGCACAGTAAATAGAAAATTCTAGCAAAGATCGATTGCAAAGATAAATAGGGTGATCAAATCTATAAACCCTAACAATAGATCTAGATTAAGCACAAGTCAAAGATCTGCTAGCAATTGCACCATCTGTGCAGCCATAGTCGATCTGAAATCTCTTGCTTCTCCTCCCGTGTCAAAAGACAGTCGACGAAGTTAACTTGGAAGAGGGAAAAGGGCCCCAAGTTTTCATGTCTGATTGACGATGGTGGTGTGGTATGTTCGCCGGAATTTGCAGATCTGGCCGGCGATTGAGGAGATTGACCGGACATCGTCGCCCTCTAAGTCTTGGCCAGAATGGAGAGGGGGGACGGAGGAGGGGGAACCGGCGCCGGATCCGAACGAAGAAGCAAAGGAGGAGCTAGATTTGGGAGGTCGAAGTCCTAAAGGTCGCCGGAGAGGTCGCCGACGGGTGAGATGGATGACGGGAAAGGAGGTTTTAGAGAGAGGGGGAGAGAGAGAGGGTTGAGAGAGAAAGTGTCTGTGTGAATGAGTGAAGGAGGGGAGGGGTAATTTCGGGATTAAATTATGTCATTAAAAAAATAGAGGACCTAATGGGAATAAGCTTTCCATCTAGTGGACCCAAACGAAATAAAGGAAATTGTCTGTCCTTTTTGAAAAAATTGTTTTGTTTAAAGGACTTTTGAGAAATTTTTCCTTAATAGTATTAGTTAATCATTATACAATACATGTTAATAATTACTATTGATTGTACCCGCTTCGTTCGAGAGTAAGAGTCTTACTTTCTATTTTTGTACGTCCAGAGTAATAGTCTATTTCTTGAAATGACAAATGATGAGAAATAATGAATAGAGTTTTGGACAATTATACCCTCAACCCACTTGCAATGTTTACCAATTTTCTATTGTTTCTTTAATAAGTGTGCGCAAACAAGGTAAGACTTTTTTTCTGGGACGGAGAGAGTATTAATTAATTATAGTAGTTACTATATAGGTTAATTATTACTATTAATATTATTAATAAATAATAATAGTTATTATATATGTTAATAAATATTATAAATAATAATAGTAAATTAGTTTCCCGTGCAAAAGCACGGGTTACCCACTAGTAAAGGAAAAAGAAATAAAAAAAACTAACAAACTCGGTGTTGCTACAGGAAACCGTGCGCTCTGATCCGCTTGTGAATTCCATCCGTGCTAGACTTCTTCACACGTGCTCAGTCCGTCTGCCACACGGACTGGTTTTTGTTCTCTTCTGTCTGTCCTGTTCCATCCGGGCTCAAGTCTTCAATACGTGCTCAGTCCGTCTGCCGCACGGACTGAGTTGTTTTTCTTCACTTCCAGTTTTTTGACCCACTACTCCATTTTCTTGTTGACTTTCACTTTACACTTGACTTTGACTTTTTCTTGCACATATTGGGACGAATTTTTACCTCATAAAGTATTACATCCGGATAAAATATAAAAAGACCAAAATACCCCCGGATTACAATTAAGCACCAACAATACATAATTCCCCCAAATTACATAAAACTAAACTAAAATACATAAAAATTACCATTTAAGCTCATAGAAACCTATGAAATAATGGTATAAAACCCGTCTCATCAAATTCCCCCACGCTTAGACCTTTACTCATCCCTGAGTAAAATCCTAACCCCCCTCTAAACACCGGTCTAATAGCATAGCATGGGGAAAAATGATTCCTAGTCTCCTCCAAACCACCAATCAAAACATCAATAAAGTCGAAGTGTAGAAACTTTGTCTCCTTATAACTCCTCAAAGAAATAATAAAAATGACATTAGCTTGATACCAACACCATAATAAACGGTATCCAAACTAAATGTCCACTCAAAAGCCAAGGGGGACTAAAAATGTCCTAATTTCCCTCCACGCTTATCTCACACTACAATCTCCCTCATAAAACCAAGTTTTTTGTATGATTTATAATTAAACACAAAACTTACCTCGTAACAAAACACCAACACCCCCTTATAACTCCAAGAAAAGAACGAGGATTTCTAACCTAATCTCCACTATCCGAACCTCCTACTCCAATAGTGTATAACCTACCCAAAAACTCCAAACCCCCTTATGTCTTCTCTCCGGTGGATGTATCATATTTTATTACTCAAACCTCACATTTTGCCTAAGCGCCCTTGCGGGTTTTCACTTAGCCTCTCTATTTTTTTTTTATTATTTATGCACATCCTGGTTTTTGCCTAGACTGCCCTTTCGGGTTTTCAATCTAGCGGGCTTCTTTTCTTGTGTTTTTTTTAAGAAAAGAAAAACTAACTATCTAGAATGAAAAATGCATACTATACAACTAGAAATCCTTCCTCCACGCTTAAACTACACAGTGTTCTCAGTGTGTAAAAGTGAATAAAATAAGGACAGTTTAAACGTAAGGGAATAAATTGTACCTCATTAGTGCACACTCCACCCCGTTTGAGCTCGAATTGTTTGCATAAATCCCTTCTTCTTTATGTTCATCGTGCTCAAACCTCCATGCTTCTCCATCGGACCACTAGCCATCATCAATTCTTCCTTACCTCCAAATGCATGCTTTCGGTGCTCAGGAAGATTCTTCACCTTTCTTGGTCTATGTTTTACCGCAGGAATCTCTAAACCATTATGCACATCACCATCCCTACTACAAATATTGGACACACCCTCTACCTTTGGCTCAACTACACCCATGAAACATAAACCACGAACATCCTCAGGGTCTTTCTTGGAGTCAAAAATATTGAACTCCATTAAATCCCCATCGAACTCCATAGTCAAAGAACCGTTGGAAACATCCAAATTAGTATGAGCCGTAGACATAAATGGCCTCCCCAACAGAATGGGAGCCTTAGGATCCGTATCCATCTCCAAAACATAAAAATCAGCAGGGAAAATGAACTTACCAACACGGACCAAAACATCCTCAACCTTCCCCTTAGGGTATGCATTGGATCTATCTGCCAACTGAACCACAACCCGTGTATCCTGTAGAGGTCCCAACTTGAGCTTTTCAAACAATGCATAAGGCATGACATTGATTGAAGCACCCAAGTCAAGCATAGCCATATGCTCAGAATCATCACCCAAAGAAACAGGAATAACAAACATACCCGGATCACTACACTTCTTGGGCATCTTCTTATGATAGACCGCAGACACGTGCTCTTTCATCTTCACCTTTTTCTGACTTCTCGCCTTCTGATCCCTCTTCAATGTACATAACTCCTTCAAGAATTTAGCATATCTCGGGACAGTCTGCAACAAGTCTAAAAATGGGATGTTTACCTCTAGCCTCTTGAAAGTGTCAAAGATAGCCTTGTCAGGCTCATGTTCTCGCGATCTTTTCAATGCCTCAGGAAATGGAACATCCGGCTCAAAAATTGTGGGCTCTGGTGTAGCTTTCTTCTCCTCCTCCGGGGTCTTCTCAGTAGGCACAACCTCCTCAACTTCAATCATTGGCTCCTCCGGTACAACTTCCTTCCCAATCTCCTTACCACTGCACAAAGTCATGGCACATGCACTCTGCTTAGGGTTCGGTTATGTTCTAGAATGTACCTTCTCTACCTCTCTAGCCTCTAATCTCTCAACTGCATCAGCTATTTGCCCAATAGTCTCTCTAGATTACCAATACTCACATCGGTCATCTGTTGATACTGTTGGAAATTACCATTCATCATACTTACTGACTACGCTAAAGAGTGAAGCAAATCATCCGTAGACTGTCTCGGAGGGTTACTCTGATCCATGAAGAACGGTTATTTGTTTACGTAATTGTCACTTGACAAGATTGGGGGAAAATTTAATTATTAAATCCTAAAAACATAAATTAAACTAATATGAGCTAAAAGAATAATTAAGAAATACTTCAGATTTGATTCCGTCCCCACCTAATTATTCAATTATCATCGATATCTCTTTTCACTTTTTACCTTATTCACCTGATCACGAGATTTATTTCAATCCCTGTTTCTTCTTTCAGAATAGTTACTAGCAGTGGCACACTCACTAGAAACCCTAATTAGTAATTTAATCTAACTGGCACAGCCTAGATCGCAGAATTAATTGATTCAAGATTTAAGAAACTAAGATCAAGAATGCTTTCTATGATTATTTCACACAAATAATCATCTAATTTTACCCACTTCATAATTTACCATGGCACATGCATAAATCATAAAGATGCTACAATGAATATCTACACTGGCACAGTAAATAGAAAATTATAGCAAAGATTGATTGCAAAGATAAATAAGGTGATCAAATCTATAAACCCTAACAATAGATCTAGATTAAGCACAAGCAAAATTATGAATAGGAATAAAATTGTGAAAAGATAAATACCTCAAATTGATAAAAAGGGGTTCATGAATTCAAACCCAAAGCGTGGGTTTAGTTCCTCATATGGAGCTTTGAAATCTCCATGGAAAAAGAAGAATAAACCCTAGATCTAAAATATTGTATGTAAAGTCTCCCCCTAAAATAATGAAAGAAACTAGTTTAAATACCTAGGAGAAGTGTAAAAGAAAGAGGAAAGAAAAATAAAGGAAAAAGAAATAAAAAAAAAACTAACAAACTCGGTGTTGCTACAGAAAACCGTGCGCTCTGATCCGCTTGTGAATTCCATCCGTGCTAGACTTCTTCACACGTGCTCAGTCCGTCTGCCACACAGACTGGTTTTTGTTCTCTTCTGTCCGTCCTGTTCCATCCGGGCTCAAGTCTTCAATACGTGCTCAGTCCGTCTGCCACACGGACTGACTTATTTTTCTTCACTTCCAGTTTTTTTACCCACTACTCCATCTTCTTGTTGACTTTCACTTTACACTTGACTTTGACTTTTTCTTGCACATATTGGGATGAATTTTTACCTCATAAAGTATTACATCCGGATAAAATATAAAAAGACCAAAATACCCCCGGATTACAATTAAGCACCAACAATACATAATTCCCCCAAATTACATAAAACTAAACTAAAATACATAAAAATCACCATTTAAGCTCATAAAAACCTATGAAATAATGGTATAAAACCCTTCTCATCACCAAGTATTGATTACTCCAAAACTTTTCGTCCTGTTGTCAAACCTGCAACCATACGTACTGTTCTCTCTCTGGATGTTAACCGTGGGTGGCCCTTGCGCCAGGTTGATATCAATAATGCGTTTTTACAAGGCTCTTTATCGGAGGATGTCTATATGACTCAGCCTCCTGGTTTTGTTAACACTCAGCATCCAAATCATGTGTGCAAGCTTCGACAAGCGATTTATGGTTTAAAACAAGCTCCCCGCGCCTGGTACAATGAATTAAAGCAAATTTTACTTTCGGTGGGATTTTCTAACTCTCAGTCCGATTCATCACTGTTCACGTTCAAACATTCGGAGGGTCTTCTTATTTTATTAGTATACGTGGATGACATTATCATTACTGGATCGAGTGTTTCGTTGCTGGAATCATTTGTTACCAAGTTTGCCTCACGATTCTCTCTCAAGGATCTTGGTCTTCTATCTTATTTTCTAGGTGTTGAGGTACTACCCCATAAAGATGGTTTGTTCTTGAGCCAACAAAAATATATAAATGATCTTCTTCATCGTTACAACATGGAAGATGCCAATCCTGTTCCCACACCCTTAGTTCCGGACCCCTATCTCACTGCCTACTCCGGCACACCTCTCGCAAACCCCTCTGACTATCGGCAACTTGTGGGCTCCCTCCAGTACTTATCTATTACCCGTTGTGATCTATCTTATGCTATAAATCGGTTAGCTCAGTTTATGCAACATCCTACGGACATTCACTGGGGTGCCCTCAAACGCATTCTACGGTACTTGGTTGGCACTAGTTCACATGGTCTCTTGATTCGCAAACACTCTCCTGATGTTCTTCACGCCTTCACTGATGCAGATTGGGCAGGTGACAAGTTGGATTATATTTCTACCACGGGTTATCTAGTGTACATTGGCTCTAATCTCGTTTCCTGGAGCTCCAAGAAACAACGCACACTTGCCCGCTCATCTATCGAAGCTGAATATAGGGCGGTGGCTGCCACCTGTGCTGAAGTGCTTTGGCTGCGAAATCTCCTTCATGAATTATCTTTTTCACCGTCTCAACAACCAGTTATTTACTGTGATAATCTTGGTGCCACTTATGTGGCGGCGAATCCTCGTTTTCATTCTCGTATGAAGCATATTGCCCTTGACTATCATTTTGTGAGAGAACAGGTTCAGAATCAAATACTGCGTGTGATTCATATTTCGGGTGATGATCAGTTGGCCGACGTCCTCACTAAAGCTCTTCCACGCGCTCGGTTTCATTTTCTCATCTCCAAGATTGGTCTTTCCCTCCGGTCGTCCATCTTGCGGGGGCCTATTAGACAGAATACCTTGGCACTAGCTCAACCCTAGCCGTCACCGTTGCTTGGCATGCAAGTCTCAGTTACCTATTCTATTCCTAGTATAGATTCATTAGCTTTTGTATTTGATTTAGTTTCTACTACTACTTTTGTATATATAGGGCACTTGATTCTTCAATAAATTCAGAGATGTCTTTTATACAATTTACTCACACTCTCTAATACCAAACAGGATTATGGTTAAAAGATTCATAACGCAACAGTCCTTTGTTGGTTGTCGTTAGATGGGCACCGACTACGTACAAAATTATCTGTAGGGATATGCTTAATGCAAAATCTTTTTTCTCTATGCATTTAGTTCATCGAACGACAAATGATATGGCCGATGTTGCTTCTAAGGCTTCTTTTGTTAACGAAAGCCTCACCATTTGGGTTGAGCGTGCATCACTTGTGGATTGCCAACTTCAAACTTTGTGTGTTTGCAAATAAAATGTTGTTTTTAGCTTTTAAAAAAAAAAAAAAAAAATTGAGACAGAGGTGGGGGAATACATAGTTTAGCCCATCGCAATCAATCAGTCAAGCACTGCAAATTGCAAAAAGGAAAAAGTGATCGGGCCAGGGAGTAGGTTTGGCCGGTGTGAGGGCCCAACCAAGGCAACAAGAATGGATGAGTGATAGATGGATGTGACCAATTCTCGAAATGCACTTTTTTCAAAATTTTCCTACTTTCTTTCGATACCACTTTTTCCGTGTTTATTTGTTTTTTTATACAACACAATTTAGTGATGGAGTTAAGTGCTTTTATTTTAGAAAATAAAAATGAAAATTTGCATATAAAAATTATGATAGAATCCGTAATGCCTACATTAGTACGAAGAATCACTGATACTTTGTAACATTAGCACTGATATTTACAATGCAGATATACGCTGGACAGTTATATACAAAAATATCACCACCGCTTTTTAACAAAACATGTGTTTCCAATATCTTAAAATTAACACGCTTTTTTTACTAGATTTTCACCAATATTTGTTGTTTTTAGAAATTAATACAATATTTTTTTTATGATTCAGAATAATTATATAACAAATACTCTCTCGTCCCGCCGGAAATTGCAAAAAAAAAATATGGCACAATAATTAAGGGAAAAAGTGAAAAAGGTGATGTGTTGATAGTTGAGTGGGAGAGAGAAAATGGAGTAGAGAATAGTTAGTGGGTTAGTGGATGTGAGTGTGCAAGTGGATAAAAAAAATTTATTTATGGATTTTGCAATTTCTATGGGACGCCCAAAATGGCAAGTTTTGCAATTTCAAACGGGACGGAGAGAGTATATCTGATTACATATTGCTCCACGTGAAGAAGAGAGAAGGTAGTGAAAGAATTGACGAATTTCAACAAGTTCAATCATTTCCCTATTTTTTCTCTTCTTGTCCTAATAATAACAAAAATGGTATTCGTAATTTCCACATGTTCTTGGCCCTACTTTTTTCAGCAAGTTTTAGCCACTTTTCATGCGATGCATGCATGACGGTCCTCGCAGTTGGCTCCCAATGTGTCACGTTACTGGATAAATTGATGCTCAATTTTTATACTCCCCCGTCCCAAAATGGTCTTCTCATTTACCTTTTCTCATTGTCCCAAAAAGTTCATATCCTTAAAATGTTTGAATAGTCAAACGCGAAAATCATTTTGGGACGGAATGAGTATTTATGAAAACAAATTGAACAAACACACGTGACAAAAAAATAAATATATAAATTGATTTATAAGTATAATATAGTTTAATTGTAAGTTTTTTTTGAAGGCAAACGATAATTCATTCATTCACAATGAAAAAAGAGATGGCACACCACAAAGATTGGAGGCTCACTCAGAATTACAATAGTAGTTCTAATTCGTAACTTAAAAGAATTATATTTGATATCTAAACCTTGAGACGTACAGATTCCTTTCCAAATGAAACTTGGAGACTGCCTCAATCTGGCATTTACGAAATCCACCATCGGATAAAATGTTGCGCTTAGCACGGGATATGCAGAATCCGGGTTGGCGAGAAAACGCCTACCAAGCATCTCAAAATTTCCGAACAATCCTTGTGTAGTTAGAACATCGAAATTCACTTCATTGTGAGAAAATGCTAGAATCGTCGCAATTTTGAAAATAAAAATACAACAAACAAACAAATAAACAAACAAGACAAACATAGGCTCTCACAAAGGAGAGAATACAAAGGCTCTCACTGAGGAGAGAATACAACGGCTCTCACTTAGGAGGGATTCTTATTATATAATATATAATGTACAATAGAAAACAACAACACAATTGTTTTTTCAGGTAAAACAATTGTAAGTTAAAACTCTCAAATTGTCATCTGCTTATATTAAGTCGTGAACAGAAGACGACTTAAAATCGTAACTCTTACTTTTAAAGTCGTTAGACTTTCAGGTAAAGTTGTCTAATTTTTCAGATTATAGTTTTGAAAGTCGTAAATGAGAGACCGATAATTTTATTAGTAAAATTATCACTTTCAAAACCCTAAGAGAATTGTCTTTTTCTAAAGTTGAGAAAAAATATTTTTTATTGGACTTACTCACGCGCAAATACTTTTTTTTTATGTATATAATACTTATATTAGTGATGATGAATGATTTATAAATTTAATCATTTAATTATGTTGTTTTTTACTATATTTTTGTTCGAATTTCTAAAAAATGTTTTTTTAAAAGAAAACTCGAGACCTCTCATGCTTTTTCCTTCTAAATTATATGCATAAAGGTGACATATTTGAGTAAGTTTGGATACCAAGCACTAGGGATGGCCAACGCCGGTTCCGGTTCGGCTTTTATGTGAACTTTGACCGGCCCTTGGTTATACCGGTTCCGGTTGTCACAATCCGGTTCCGGTACGGTTCCGCGGTACCCTTTTTTTTATCATACAATAATGAATAAACAACTTAAAAATTATTTCATAAGTGTTTTTTTTTTTTAAAAAAGAAGCTAAATCAACATTATATTGAAAAAAAAAACATAGAAAAAAATAAAATAAATGAACGGTACCCTTTAAATTTTATTAATTAAAGGCAAATTTACAATGAGGGGGACAACCAAATTTTTATTATTTTCAGTCACTGAATTTGGCTAAAAAATAGTCAAAACACAACTTTTCTTGTCAACCTTCCATTAGTAACGGTTAATTCTGATGAAACTGTTAGAAATCTAATGATTTTGATGGTTTTTTAACGGTATTACTGACGGTTCAGACGGTTCCGGTTCACGGTTTGCTTGGGCGGTTCGGAACCGCCGGTTCACGGTTTTTTGGGGGGTTGAACCTTAACCGGCCCTTATCCAAAACGGTTTCGGTTCCCACGGTACCGGTTTTCGTGGCGGTTCCTGGCGGTTACGGTTTTTTCGGTTCCGGACCGGTTCGACGGTTCCGGTCCGGTTTGGCCATACTTGGCAAGTACCAATCCCTCTTTACATATTGTCAAAATATACATTTCTTCCTCAAAATTCAACTTTAACAAAAGATTTTTTTTGTATTTAAATGAATTTTTAAAACTTGTTAGTAATACACTGTTAAAAATACTACTTACAACATTTTTTGGATTTTTATTATGAAGGTTAAATTAATTTAAATTGATTTTTAAAATTCAATTAAATTTCCCACTAAAAAAATGAGAACTTATTTTCCATATAGAGGGAGTATATTTTAGTACTAGCGTGGATAAAAGCATGTGTTTCTTCAAATGGGAACAATATAATCTCTTGTGGATTTTATAGGATCTAGGCATCTGTAGATACAATGGTAGATAAATACTAGTGTGACATACTCCCTACAAGATGCTCAAACAGGGATTTCGAACCGCTGCACCGGGCGGTTAGCTCCACCCAATGGTTGAGATTGGAGCCACCTCTTTTAGCTCTACTCAACGGTTGAGATGTGTCCAAACTCAGTGGGACCCACAAAAAATTGAAATCATCTTAGCCGCACACCCAAACCGCTCGCCTATGTGGTCTTGATCGGAGCCGTTGGCTGAAGGGGTGTAGCAAACTTGGGTGGAGCGGTTCCGGGTCCCTCAAACAGAATATATTTTGTGAAGACCAAAGATAGGAAAGTCTGATAATTATTTATTTCTGTCAATATTTACTTAAACAAAAGCAAGACCAAAATTCAACATAAAAGAGACTACTCCCTCCGTCTCAAAATGATGTTCTCATTTGTCATTTCTCATTGTCCCAAAAAGTTTCTTCACATTTCTACAATTTAAGCTTAAAAGTGCATAAACAAAACATGACTAGTGAGCAAGTGTTCATATCTTTAAAAAGTTTGAATCGTGAAGATCATTTTGGGACGGAGTTAGTATAAAATTGTTGTGCATACAAAGATTTTCTCAATCTCACGCCAGCCTATCCTTTATTTCCACATTGTTCTTCCTATTGGAGCAATTTTTGAGTTTTTGAATCACTATAATGGATTTGAAACTGTTGCAGTAGACCGGCAACATATCCATTCTTTCATATTAAGTGGTTATAATTTTTTTGGACCTTGTAAAATGTTCATTAGGTTTCATTTATTAACAAATCTTGAGTTCTTGACTACTCATTACATAAAATGATTAGAAGTAACTTTATGCAAACATTCTTCTCATTAACGCTATAACAAATTGTTCGCTGCAACGATTTCAAACATATGGATGGAGCTAGAAGTCACTTTTCAATCTAGTTCAATAAACAAAACACTAGCCTAATGGTGCCTCTGTCGCTAGAGAAATTATATAATCGATCTTTATCCCAAAATGAGCATTCAAATAAGAATCTAGTAATATAGGAGTATACACAAACTTATGCATATAAAATGGAGCCATACCTCACTCTTTGTCTCGGCCTAAAAAATGGTCGTGTTTCTGAAAATAAAAACATAGTGTAGTTTGATCTCTGATATGATATATATCACCAATATACAAATAAGTAAAACACATTTTTTTTAAACATTGACAAATTCATTGCGACTTCTTGTCTGGCGGAGGGAGTGGAACTTATTCCCATCTTATATTAACACTTGGAACACATATAAACCCTAAAATAAATATATGTCTCCACATTATATTCTAGTTATTCACAAACAAAGGGCCTTCTCCATCTCCCCTCTAGCCAATTCATAAACCCCAGATAAATGTGTATGCAAATTACATAACTTTAAACTAGTAACCAAATCAATTACATTCCACCACTTCCTTGACTATAATTCCATGGATAAGAATACGGATGCAACATAGAGCTCGGGTGATGATGATCAAAATTAGCCCCTTTCAATCCTTGTTGATCATGATCACGAGCATTTCCCATTAACGATTGATGAGAAATATTCGAGTATCGAATAATATCTGCATTTGTAGCATCCAATTCCTTTTGAAGCCGAATAACTTGTCTTTGGAGAACCGAAATCGCCCCAACACAACCATAAACCGGATCTTTCAAACGCGCCTCAGCTTCATAAGCAAGAGAGTTAACCGCGTCTTCTCTTTGATGAGGGGAGATCTCGTTGAGTAATTTGCTAACATTGCTCGCTCCAAAGATTTTGTGGACGTTTGAAAATTTTGTTGGCTCTTCGGGTGGAAAGTAGGGAGCAAAAACGCAACCGGGCATGCATTTTCTTCGAAGGAATTTGCAGGCGGCGCAGGGAGAGTTGGAGTATTGGCTTGAAGAAGCCATATCCTAGTGTTTTTTTTTTATATAAGCATAAAGAAATATGTCAAATTAATCACTTAATTTTAAGTTCATATAATTAATCAGCATTGAAATATTATCAATCACAAGGTAATCACTAATCAATGAGAACTTAATGCATACACACCAACCAGAATTAACAATTAGGTAGATTATGGTTCGAGTGTCTGTCATCAGACTCCATAACAGTTGTCATGGTGGTTATCAGATAATATCTGTTATCAAAATTGTAAGATGTCAGACTGTTATGCAGTCCAGACTCCACTAAATATACTCCCAGAAAGATTATTGATCTTTAATTAAATTTGCAGTTTAGAATCTAGTATATGTGAACTCAAAGATTGCAATCTATCACTGCCAACAGAAAAGCTAATCAAGTTAAATAGAACAATGCTTTAGTTTATGCTAATTAGCTGAACCTGGTCACAGGGGCAGAACGGCTACCAAAAGTGATCCATGTAGAAAAGTTGACTGCAAAAATAATCAAAAAGGAAGGCTTGTGTATGTAATAGAATTGATAAATATGGTCATCTTTAGAATATGCCCTTATAAGGATCTTGCAAAACCCCTTGACCTTCTTCTTCGTCTACAACAATGTGTACCACTCGAGATCAAACAATATACTAGTGTTTTTCACGAACTTATTGTGATACGGGATACGAAAATGAAACAACAATCAAGTTTTTTTTAAAAAAAAACTCTACCACCAAAATCATCCATTAGGGTTTTCTTAGCACTTAATACATCTTTTTTTGGGTGTTTTCACAATCTTAATCTTGTTGAGAATAGAGTGGATCTTATAGTTCTAGTCTCTTTTAGAAAGAAAAAAAAAGGGATTGGATAGGATTGGATTGTTGTAATTTTTATTTTAAAAAGGAGAAAAATCATGGATCAAAGCATGTAGTAGACCTATAACTCATGCAATAGTGTTACAATACCTTACTCCATCTATCCGTCTCAAAATAATTTGAATACCCTTTTTTTCCTTGTTAATTACTACCTCAGTCCAAAAATAATATTAAAAAAAAAAATCAAATTTTCTCTTACTCAAGAACAAATTTGAATATTTCTCGAACATTCATTTTGGGACGGATGGAGTACCAAAAATTGAAATTTATTTTGAGACAAAGGTAGAGACATGGATTGTCTTTTGTTGAACCGCCGTCAGGAAACCAAGAAGAGATCAGGGTTTAGAAAGCTAGCGTTTCAAGATCTAGCTAGCTAGGTTTCTAATTTGTTGTTAAACGTGATTGATTCAGTTGTGATTAGATCAAAACCTAGTTTTCTGCTAAAAAAAAAAAGAAAAAAAAACTCAAAAAAGGGAAACCAAACAAGAAAAGATACCTTAATTTCCTAGGTTGATGTAGCCGACAAATTTGAATAAGAGTATAGCTTGATTATTCCTCCATTGTGGCAAAGAATAATATGGTAGCTGTATGAATTTGTGGGTTTGAAAGTGAGAGTTTAAAGAGGAAACCCTAGCTTCATAGCTAGATCACTGCTGTTGGTGAGACAAGATGCTCAGAGTTAACAGTGATGATCAGGAAGATCAAGTGTGTGTGTGAGAGAGAGAGAGAGATCAGAAAGGCAAATAGAATCTGTAAATGAAGAAGAAAATGAAAGGAAGAGGACACAAAGTACTAGCTAGCCTAGGGTTATAATTATATTTATAAAAATATCTTGTGAATTTACAGTGGTATAAGTAGAGCGGTCAATTTGAGACCGTCCCGTCGGGACGTCCCGTCCCGCTATATACACGAAATGGGACGGGGGTTTTTAATCCCGTATAAATGCGAGACTATTCGCGACGTCCCGTTTGGGACGCGGGACAACGCGGGATGAGACGGGACGGGACGTCCCGTATTTTTTAAACATCAGATTAGGCCCAATAGTCCAACTGTCCATTGCTATATTTCAACCTAGGCCCAAAATGATCGGCCCACTAGTCCACTACCCCGTTTGGATTGCTGCTTGCGTGGTTGCTGCTTGCGTGCTTTGCTGTCTTTGTTTTTTTTTTGTTTTGAACAAACTTCCCGGCTTCATGACATTTACTATTACTATTATTATTATTGTTGAATTTTGTTTCAAACTACTATCATGATATTTTCTAGTATTGTTACAATATTTATGTAAGGAGTAAGCAGTTGAATTTTGCTTTAGAGTCATGGTTTAATGCTCATTCTTGATTCGGTGATCGCGTCAACTTATCCGGTATTTGTCTCGCATTGTCCCGCGTCCCGAGGTGATTTGGGATGGGACGGGGAATTTCCGTCCCGCAATAAATCCGTCTCGTCCCGTCCCGTCCCGTGTAGTTCGCGGGATACTATAGTTTTGTCCCGTCCCGTCCCGTTATCCCAATTGACGGCTCTAGCTATAAGGGTATCTCCAACCCATTTCTTCATTTTTTGCTTCAAATGTTGCTTCATTTTTTTTCCCAACACCAACCCATATCTTCAATTTTGACTTCAAAAAAAATATACCAAGCATCTTTCTCTTCCACATCATTATTCCACTACTCCTTTAATTTCACAAACACTACACAAACTTTAGTCATTTTGTATATTGAACCCTCTCTTTTATTTTAAATGATAAAAATTCAAATTAATTAGTCAAAGTCTAGAATAATTTTACAATAAACTCTATTATTTGATATAATCAAAACAATAAATATGAAATTAAACATTAAATAATAGATAATTAATATTTATGTCTTTTTTTTTGTTCTATGCAATTACAACATAGATTAAAAATAATTTAAGATTAAAATTAAAAATAAAAATAAAACAATTTCAGAATATAAAATGATAATTTTTTAATTACAAAATTCACAAAATATGCAACTATTAAAATTTTAGGGACCAAATTACAACTTTGAAACATCTACTTCATTTTTGAAGCAGATGAATAGTGTTGCTTCAAATTTGAAGCAACACTATTCATTTACTTCAAAAATGAAGTAGAATTTGAAGATGGTTGGAGAGATGAATAGTTGCATTTTTGGAAGACATGAAGAAGGAATTGAAGTGGGTTGGACTTGGTCTAATGTCCTTGTAACAATTTGCCTGTTTTGACATGCATTTCATTTTGAGGAAATTTTGTATGAGACAATCTTACACATGAGATGGATTTGGACGAGACAAAAAATGGGCTTGTTCCACCCCGCTCATAGGTGGCAAACCATTTAGTCTCTCAACAAAATTCTTCTCATGTGTGAGACAGTCCCACACAAGTTTTGTCTTTCATTTTTTGATTTGTGTTTTTTCTTTTTCATTTTTTTAAAAAATTAAACATTTTCTTTATTTTATTCTTTTTTCTTAGTTCTTGTGCCCACCTCTTGGGTGTCAAGTAAGGTGGGACGGAGGGAGTATACCATATTACCTCGGTCGGATACCAAAAACGTATACCATATTACCAATAATCTGAAAATAACAAAAAGAGAAAATTTTGGGAGAAACTAGTTTCTCCCTAAGCTATAAAAAGTTCTGTTTTTATAGGGGTTAAAGTTTAGGGTTTAGGCCTTTTAGGGTTTAAGAAGGGTTAAAAACAGGCTTTTTATAACTTAGAGGAACTAGTTTCCCCCAAAACCAACTCAACTAACAAAAATTCTTCCAAATGTTTATACAATTTTTTTCATTTTCATTTCAGTCTAGATTCTAGACCATACAATTAACTCGACTCAATTTAGTTTAATAATATATTAATTATAATTTCAATATACAAAAACCACAAAAAGACGTTCTGGATCAATCTTTCATAATGTCTTTAGTCTTTAATGTATACTCCCTCCGTCCCAATTTATACTTCAAAAAAATTTGGGTTCAAGAACTAAAAAAAAAGGTGATGTGTTGTGAGTGCAAATGGTTTGGTAAGAGAGAGAAAGCGGGGTAGGAAATAGTTAGTGAGAAATTGTTGAGTATGACATGTAGGGCCCACATATAAAAAAATATAAAAAACTTTCATTTTTAGGTTTTAAAGTTTAAAATGTGACACCCAATATGAAAATTTTTGAAGTTTAAAATAGGACGGAAGGAGTATTCATATACTCACCCTATCTCAAAAAAAAAGGAAGAAAAAAAAAAAAAAACTGAATCTCATCTCTCTTTTTTGTTTGTTCCATAAAATTAGTTCAACTAGTTAAAAGATTCAAAATCACACCGCTTTCAAAATTTACAATATAACTTTAAAATATTAAAAAAAAAAAAAAAAAAAAAACTATTATTGGAATGGAGATAATATACTTCAGCACCAGAGTTAGGACTGAAACTTATAAAGTGTGGTTCAATTATTGGATGGATTCGGCTATAAATCAGGCTGTGTAAATAGTATACAAATCTTTGTTGAAATCATTTTCGATAATTTAACAAAATATTCTTTTGAAAATTCTGTAAAAAGAGGACAAAATAAGAATTAAAAGGAGGTTGTTTGCTATCATTTTCACTTCACTCCCTCCTTATCCCTTAATTATTTCGCTTGTCTCTCGCCGACATGTCCTCAAGTTGCAAACTTGAAAAAAAAAAAGTCTTAACAAGGAAAGAGCCAAACGAAAATTAAAGGGTAACTAAGACTAGAATAGTTCACTTAAAAAAAAAAAAAAAAAAAACTAGAAAAGTTTATGTGGTCTTGAAATACAGTATTACATTACAAGAATACTCCCTCCGTCCCGAAATAATATTCTCATTTACCATTTTTCGTTGTTCCAAAAAGTTCTTCATATTTCTACAGTTTAGAATTAAATGTACATAAAACCAACATGATTAGTGAAACAAGTGTTCATATTCTTAATAAGTTTGAATAGTCAAATGCGTTTTGGAACGGAGAGAGTACGTGTAAATGTGTCTTTTACAACAGTAATCTTAAATATATCTTTGAAAATAGATGACCTTTTTACCGATAAGTCTTAGCTCACATCACATAGTATACATTTTTGCCTCTTATACAAAAAATTGAAGATTCAATTCTCTCCTTCATCAAAAATAAATAAAAATACGGATGAACATTTTAAAAATTATACTACCTCTGTCCCAGAATGATAGTCCCCTTATTTTCATGGGTTTTACGAAGGAACTTTGAGTAATAATTAAGGTTACTTTTAATTATTCTAATGAAAATTTTGAAATTGTTCTTGATACACCATTATAAATACTATTGACAAAGTCTCAAATGCGGCGGCCGCACCACGTGCGGCGGGTATGCCCACGGGTCGGCCCGCCCGCTCCATGATAAACCCGCCCGGCTCCAGCTCCAGCTCCTTCCCCCTCCCCGTTGTGACACGTGTCCTTTTAAAAAAAAAAAAAAAACCCACTAACTTCAAAATACTATATTTATAAGTCGGAAAAATAAAATAAAAATACCGTTGTGTTCGTCTCGACAAGACGAATAAAACTACATATGTCATGATATGGTTTGATTTTAAAAAAAAACATATTTTTTTACACACAAAAGTTTGAGTTGCTTTTGTCAGCTGAGATGTAACACTCTGTTCTAATAAAAGTAACATTTTCATATTCAAAAAGTAACACTTTTTACAGTCAAATGTAACAGCAATTTTACAAAAAAAAAAATGGGTTTGCATTTCAATTGTTACTTTCTCAATAAAAAATTGTTACATTTCAGATATAATGTTACATTTAAGAATATAAACTGTTACAATTGAGAAAAAAAAATTACATTCATTTTTTATAAAATGTAACATTAGTTTAGTTTGTCAATCTTATGTTAATTTTGAAAAAAAAGTGTTACATTTGAAAAAAAGAGTGTTACATTCCTTTATAAAATGTGTGACATTAGTTTAGTTGTCAATTTTTATGTTATCTTTAATCTATTGCAGCAAAAATGTGGTACATTTTTTTTAAAAAAAAATGTTACATTTGAAAGAAAAAAGTGTTACATTTGAAAGAAAAAAGTGTTACATTTCGTTATAACTACTTTTGTTGGGAGGAAAAAAAAGTTTTGGATGACAAAAAAAAAGGGGCTGACCTGGCACCGTCGCACGCTGTGCGGCGGTTGTACAGGAGACACCCTCAATACTATTAATATCAATTTTTAGATTCACATTAACATAATTATAAGTAGCATTTATAACTACTCAAAGTTCTCTCGTAGTAACAACGAAAAAAGGTGGACTATCTTTCTGAGACGGAGGGAGTATCTTTTTTGACAAATTCTCAGGTGCAACGGATGCACGGGCGTGCGGCGGGCAAACCCGCGCCGACCCGATCCGCCAGCCCGCCTATCCTCCAGCCCCAGCATGACACGTGGCGCGCTGTGAGCCACTCGCTGGTTCACTCAGCCGCGCTGCCACGTGTCCCCTTAAAAAAAACCTTAACTTTAAAATGCTATATCTTGAGATTTATAACTCAGAAAAAAAAATATTAAAAATACCGTTGTGTTCGTCTCGACGAGACGAATAAAACTACATATGTCATAATATGGTTTGAATTTTTTTTAAAAAAAAATATATTTTTTTTCACACAAAAAGTTTGAGTTGCTTTGTCAGCTGAGATGTAACACTCTGTTTTGATAAAAGTAACAGTTTTATATTCAAAAATTAACACTTTTTACAGTCAAATGTAACAACAATTTTACAAAAAAAAAACTGAGTTTGCATTTCAATTGTTACTTTCTCAATAAAAAATTGTTACATTTCAGATATAATGTTACATTTAAGAATATAAACTGTTACAAATTGAGAAAAAAATGTTACATTCATTTTTTATAAAATGTAACATTAGTTTAGTTTGTCAATCCTATGTTAATTTTGAGAGAAAAAAAGTGTTACATTTGAAAAAAAAATGAGTGTTACATTCCTTTAAAAAAAGTGTTACATTAGTTAGTTGTCAATCTTTATGTTATCTTTTATCTATTGCAGCAAAATTGTGGTCCATTTTTTTAAGAAAAAAGTGTTACATTTCCTTATAACAAGTGTTACTTTTGTTGGGAGGAAAAAAGTTGGGGTGGCAATAAAAAAAAAAAAAAAAAAAAAGGTAAAGTCAGCCCTGGCGCCGTCGCACAGCGTGCGGCGGTTTCACAGGAGACCGCCTCATTTTTTTTTAGGAGTGAAATGATGGGACGGAGGGAGTATCTTTTTTTAGGAGTGAAATGATCGAAGTGCCCTAATAAAGTTTGAGTCATTCATGCATCATGAAATCAGTGAGGGGTTTTAACGGTATATAATCCTATTACACATGCACCAAATCTCTTGAAATATCCCTTCGATCTCTAGCAAGAAATAGTTCCATTCTCTTTTATGATTTGTACTGAAACATAATTTTGTTTTTAAAATAAAGGTAATATTACTATATAGATATAACTTGCTGAAATATAATTTCGTTTAAAAAAAACAGGTAATATTTACTACTCCCTCCGTCCCATTTCAAGTTTCATCAATTACCCAAATGGATGTCCCGTTGATTGCTTCACCATTTCCTAAAATGAAAAAAACATGGGCCCACTTGTCATACCCACTAACTTTCCACTCTCACATAATTAAAATGTAGGCCCCACTTGTCATACACACTAACTTTCCTCTCTCACACATTTAAATTGTAGGCCCCACTTGTCATACCCACTAACTTTCCCCTCTCACACATTTAAATTATAGGTCCCACTTGTCATACCCACTAACTTCTTCCCTCTCACAATCTTTCTTACACAAATAGCTTTTCTTAATCTCCGTGCATCACCAAAATGGTGAAACTTGAAATGGGACGGAGAGAGTATATAGTATATAACTTGAAGAATGTACAAAGGCATCATTGTTTTCAATTGTATGTACAGTTAAATATATCATAATTTATACTCCCTCCTCTTCTTATTTGCCATTTTTCATTGTCCCAAAATGTTATTCACATTTCTACAACTTAACTTAAAAGTGCATAACTAAACATGGCTAGCGAAGCAAGTGTTCATATCTTTAAAAAGTTTGAATAGTCAAACGCGAAGATCATTTTGGGACGAAAAAAGTATTTAATTTGATTATTCAAATGAAAGTAATTGTTTTCTGTCTCAGTGCAAACTTTAGTTATTTTACTCACTGCATATGATTGATAGACAATAATGGTTAGTAGGGTGATCAGATACCAAAATTCATTAATTCAATACTCATGTACCAATGTGTGTTATCCAACAATTATTCATCATTGACGACATCATTATAATGTCAACCATAATAACTTATAATAAAAGTTGTCTCGGTTGATCTAACATAGACTTACATTGTTACGAACAAAATTTGACGTTGCAAAAGCCAGAAAAATAAGCTAAGACATTCAAGGGAGAAAAGCGAAGCAATGACATAATACTCATTTCTTCTTGAAATCAATGTTTAATATTTACTCCATGTTATTGATTAAAAATAATTCTCGACATTTATTTCGAACAAAGGTAGTACCATTTACTGATATAAGAGTCGAATGAATATTTGATTTCATCGTTTCTTATGATTGTGTATATGATCATTTTTACAAGCCCTCCGCCGTTCAAAAAATAAAGTAGGATATAATGAATATATCAAAATTCCAATCATTATAATTAGATGATAGATTTGTTTACTTATTGAATTTCTCAATAATGCAGATTTATTTATTCTTAACAATACATGAATCAACTTTATATAATAAATTGATATATGTTTGTGGTATGCATATAATTGTTGCCCTACTTACATGATTCTCAATGTATATCTTTACTTGATATATATAGAGTAGGAACTTTCTGAAGTTTAAAAATTGCTTAAATTAAATAAAAGGGAGTTCCATTCTTGCATGCCTTATAATTCTTTAACAAAAAGTGTGTAGATCACTTGAATTAGAAAAGTTGGAAAGGATAAAAAGAAGGAATAGTTTGTGTCAAATGACATGTGATGATGTGAAGCTAATCATTGGGAGTGCGATTATTGGTTGCTTATAAATCATAATAGAACCATTAAATTAAAAGTATTAATTTTTTATAATTATTTTCAAAACTATCATAGCAAGAATCGTAGCATAATTGAGTGCACCAGTTTGTTAATTTGTTCAATGGAATGTATTTAATGATATCAGAACTGTTAGAGTAATAAATAAGACTTGATGGCGAAAATTAAATCAAACACAAGAATACAAATTTACGTTGTTCACCAACTTGGCTACGTCTATGGAGAATATTATTATCAATCTGGAGAAACGAGTACAAGATCACATTAACCTATGTTGCACGAATTTTTGTCACAAAATTCCTGACTGTGCAAACCCTAGATCTATATTGATCTTCTTTGAGCAATTTAATTTTCTGAGGTAATCGGTGTGTTTTGGTGTTAGGATGATAGTATCTATATATACTAGTCATAATCTAACTTTGAATATAATACGATATTGGAATACAAGTCCTTTAGGGACTTTATTCCTCAATTTCCGTGAATTCTGCAACCGAAAATCTGCTCAGGCCCATTCAGACTATGTTCGGTCGAGTCACCATGACTGCTCGGTCGAGCACCTCTTTTTTCACTTGCGCTGGAGTAATTAGAAAATTGGCACTCGGGCTAAACTCCTCTACTCGGCCGAGCACCTGGTGCTCATCCCAAAATTACGAAATATTCTCTGTTGTCTAATCTTTTAAGTTGACGTCTCAAATTCAAAGGCATTAATCCAACAATTTTTACCTTGACTTTGAATCTCTATGATAACAAACATTTTCTTCCCCATCCCCGCCTCTTATGCTATCTAATAGCTGCGAACATTAAGCAAGTCCATATAATGTTGGAACTTACTTCCAGTCACGGACTTTGTGAACATATTTGCAACGTTCGTCGTCCCTACCTTCTTCGCATGTATCCATTTCTCATCCCTTAGGAAATGACACCCCACATCAATGTACTTTGTCCTATCATGATGAACTTGATCATTGGCTAAGCAAATTGCGCTCAAACTATTGCAATAAATAATAGCTTGATCCTGATGTATCGCAAGATCGATGATCAATCCCTTCAACCATATTCCTTTCTTAGTAGACTCTGTCAATGTCATGTACTACGCTTATGTTGTTATAAAAGCCACCGTAGCCTGCAAAGTAGCCCTCCAACTGACAAATGGCCCACCAAGAGTAAATGCATATCTAGTCATAGATGTTTTTGTGTCAACATCCCCCGAGTAGTCTGAATCTGAGAACCCCTCTACTGCACTATCTGCTTTACCTCCATAGATGAGACAATACCTTTAAGGTACCTAAAGATCCGTTACACAGCCTGCCAATGTTCATCGCCCGAATTACCCATGAACAAACTAACAACACTAACCACTTGTGCAAGATCTGGCCTAGTGCACACCATAGCATACATCAAACTACCAACTGCACTAGCATAAGGTACTCGAGCCATATACTCTTTCTCCTCCATTGACATGGGTCCAAATGCGACTGATAACCGTGCATTTTCTGCACTTGGAGTATCTATAGGTTTTGCTGTAGACATGCCAAATCTCACTAAAACTTTCTTGATGTATATTATATCAACGTTACTGAGAGTACCCCCTTAATGCTTTAATCCACTATAACGCATAACATACAAATACTATAATAAGGTATACTTAGTATGCAGATGGTGCATACTCATTTTGTATATTTTGGCAGATGTTGATGTTTAGACACACCCATAAAATTTCTTAGTACACCTGTATTTGTATTTCACAGTATTCCACCTTAAAAGAACTTAAGCATACATACATGTGTATTGAAACTTAACAAGAGGTATAGAGGGAGGAGGTAGATGGTAGCGAGCGAGGACAAAGTAGGAGCGCACAAATGTATATAGTTAATGAGGAAAGAGATATAGGAAGAAAATAAAGTGAGAACGTGTAAGAAGACGTATGGGCAACATGTTTATGTCTGTGGGGAGAGGAAGAGACCACATATTTTTCTTAGGATTTTTTAGGGCCATGGTATTTTATTGGCAGAAATTTAAATAGTTTTTTTAAGAATATAATATTCTTAGACAAAAACTTTTATAAGAACATCATGACCCGTCTCATAGTAGAGACGGGTCATTTTTGACCCATGACCCGGGTCCATAACCCATAGGCCCAATATATATATATATATATTAATTTTTTTATATATATATATATATATTTATATATATATATATATAGAAATAAGTATGTTATAATTTATTTTATTAAAGTGTTACATTTACTTGTACAAACAATTACATTCATGTATATGAGTTGTTACTTTTCAAATGTTACTTTCTTTCCAAAAATTAAATCAAAATACAATATTTTATATTTTTGCAAAAGCACTATTATATTCCAGTATAAATGATAATTACACTTAGATATTATTTGGGTTACACGTAATTATAGTTAGTATTACATTTAAAAAAATAGGTAAAAATAGCTTTTGTTTTTGTAAAACAGGTATTACGTTTACTTATGAACAATGTTACTTTATATGTATACAGTCATTACATTAAGTTATGGTAACTATTACTTTTGGTAAACGACGGAAAAGCCGTTTTTTTTTGTATAAAAACTTTTTTTCAAAAAAAAGCAAAAATAAATAAATAATATATATATATATATATATATATATATATATATATATATATATATATATATATATATAGGCCAATGGGTGGTTGCCACGTGGCAGGTTATGCCCCATGAGTCATGGATCCGGTTCAATGGGTCGGGTGGGTAAAAAAAAACGTCTCGTAGAAGAGACGGATATAGGTGTTCTCATGGGAGACTAACTCATATTCTTATGTGGATTGGATGCAAATAAACAAAAAATAATGTCCTCATAAAGCAATAGAGAGTTTTTTAGGGATCTCAAAGGACTTAAATAAAAAAAAAATTGCGGCCCGATTTTATTCGACCCGAGCTGCAAACGGATACCCGGCAGTTGCTAGATAGGGTTTTGTCTCTAACAACAAACTTCCCTTTTCCCCTCTCTGGTTAACTCCGGCGTCGTAAATCACCCATCCACCACCGCCTCCTCCAGCAGACTACCGCCGCCCCTGCTGGTCGCCACCGAAGCCATGCCGAAGCACTACAGGCCCGCTGTAAGTTCAATTTTCAATGCTTCTGAGTGTTTCTGTGCTATTTAAACTACCAAATGAGCTAAGAATTCAATAATTATAGGATATATTGTCGTCAGTTTATAGGTGTCGTTACTCTGTAATTTTCAGGGAAAGAAGAAGGAAGGCAATGCCGCCAGATATATTACTAGGTCACAGGCTGTTAAGTATCTTCAAGTCAGTCTATCCGTTTTCAGGTATGTTTATTTGTTAATTTTGTTTTCTCTAGAATTCAATAAAAAAATGTTGAATTTAATCAAATGATATTATTTTGTGTAATAATTTTTTTGTTCATGTCATTGGTTTGGAAATTTATAGGAGATTATGCATATTCAAAGGTATATTTCCCCGGGAACCAAAGAAGAAGGTGAAGGGGAATCACCACACTTACTATCACTTGAAAGATATTCATTTTCTCAAACATGAGCCACTTCTCGAAAAGCTGCGAGATATGCGGGCGTATGAAAGGAAGGTGAAGAAGGCTATGTCTAAGAAGAACAGGGATCTTGCCGAACGTCTGTTGACACGGAAGCCTAGTTATACATTGGATATGCTTATTCGGGAAAGGTAGTTGTTTGTTTTGTGTAATTTGATTAACTTAATTATGGCGTGGAGCTAAATCTTTTCATGGGTGATGATTGGTTGCTTGGGTTTTAGGTATCCAAAGTTTATTGATGCGCTTAAGAGATTTGGATGACTGTCTCACTATGGTGCATCTTTTCGCTGCTTTACCTGCTAAGGAGAAGGAGAATATTCAAGTGAAGCGCATTCATAATTGCCGAAGGTTTACCCTTTCTTTTGTTCATCTTTGATTTCTTGGGCTGCATTTGATTTAATTGCTTATGAATATGGTCTATTACCTTCTGCCTATAATTTACAGACGTGTGATAAATAAGTTATTTTTCCTTGTTGTTTAGATTAAGCCATGAGTGGCAGGCCTACGTTTCTCGAACTCACAAACTAAGAAAGGCTTTTATATCTGTGAAAGGCATATATTACCAGGTACTGTTGAGTGCGCCTAGCTAGTTGCTACCGTTGCTGTTGTACTTTGTTCTGAAGCATATGTTTAAGTTATTGTGAATTTTCCTTTTCAGGCGGAGGTGGAGGGGCAAAAGATCACTTGGTTAACTCCTCATGCACTACAGCAAGTATTGCCTCAAGATGTTGACTACAACATCATGTTAACTTTCTTGGAATTCTATGAGGTCAGTTTCTCAATATTTTTATTTTGTTTATTGCTTGTATATTTTCATTTGATTAAAGGAAAAGTATATCTTTCAGTTGGCTTGAAGATTTGCTAATTATAGTCCAAACACCTTTTAAGTAGTAGCAGTGAAAGAGCATAAACTGTGAAACTAATTAGCTCGGTTATTGTTGAGGCCTTATTTTGAAACTGATTCTGCTTAGAGTTACCCGTCAATCATGACTTATGGATAATTTGCTCTATAAGCTCATTTGTTTCTTCAAGTATCAATCAGGTTTGCTGCTTCATTTCCGTTGTTATTTACATTTTTTTTTCTTGTGTTGCAGACTCTCCTTTCTTTTATTAATTTCAAACTCTACCATTCAATAAATGTCTCATATCCACCTATTCTCGATCCACGGTTGGAGCCTTTAGCTGCAGGTATGTATTCTTTTAGGTTTATCTAGAGGTCGTTGTATCTGAATTCTTAAATCGATTTAGCATTGTCGAAGTATTTACCGCTCCACCTTTTGTTGTGGAATATGGTCATGGTAAAAGATTGAAGTTATGAGGTGTTTGTAATTTTATTGTTGGATTTTGGCAGATCTTTATGCGTTATCAAGATATTTCGACGCTAATTCACGTGCTATAAGTGCTCCGGTGTCTGAGCAAGCTAAGAATCAGCTGGAGGGAACAAAGCTTGACGAGTCTGAGCTTAGACTTGCTCAACTCCAACACCAACTTCCTTCGAATGAACCTGGTGCGTTGATGCACCTTGTTGAAGATGCAAGTGCTGATAATGAAGATGATGAGGAAACAAAAAAGTGTAAAACACTCTTTAAAAATAGGAGATTCTTTTTGAGTCGCGAGGTACAGTTTTTCAATAGCTTGTTTTCTTTGTATATTGATGCATCTCTTTTGCGTTTCTGCCTTCAATCTCTGTGTCAAACAGCTGTAATTATTTTTCTGTACCGTACCTATGATTGTTCTTCTTCCTTATGTTTTGGTGGGGGATGGGGTCATCACTAAGGTATTCTTAACTTCACAAGGAGAAGGAACGATAACGGAAGTCTACGATAAAGTATGTGGTATAATAAACATGTCAGACAGTTTATTGGTTAACAGAGTAGTACGGTCGCATGGAAGAAGACATACTGGGAATTTGTTATACATCGTGCTATTTACTTTACTTTAGATGGTAATCATTTTCTGGCAACTTATTCACACCATTTAGGTCATACATTTGTCTTCATCACGTAAACACTTCTTGTGCATTTGTTATACATTGTAGGCTTCTATTGTTGACCTATTTTAATTAAATTTTTGGGTTGTTTGATGCCAATTTCGTAGCACTAAAATTATGCTAGTCTTTTTTCAAAATCACTTTCTCTTTTGCTTTTGGCCCGTTTTCACTATCATTTTTTGTATGCTATGGAACTTTTCTAAATCTTTTATGCCATTTTTATAACTTCAAAAAGTTGAGCTCCTGCTTTCTTTTATTACTTAGTTTGCTTACACAATTCGCCTCTCAAATTTCAGGTCCCGAGAGAGTCTTTGCTCTTTGTCATCCCTGCTTTTGGTGGTGTAGTGTCCTGGGAGGGAGATGGAGCTCCTTATAAGGAATCCGACCATAATATTACCCATCAGGTAATTTACAATGAAAAGGGGAATACTCTCTCCGTCTTTTTTTTTATCTCTTCACACTTTGGTCCGGGAACATGTTTTAAGAAAAAAGTGTGTAATATTGGTAGTGAAGTAGATATGTATGATGAAAAGTGGGGTAGGAACTGTGAGTGGGTTGTTGTTGTGACTTGTGAGTATGACAAGTGAGCCTCGCTGAATAATCAAATGGGACACCCAAAATGGCAAAAAGTGAGCAACTAAAAAAGACTTGAGGGAGTATGTATTAAAGAAAAATTCATTCAGTTCCCTTTTATGGCTAAACTGCCTGTTCTATTGAACATGTATTTTATATTATTTACTTCGAACTTGCTCGATTCTTTAGTTGGCTATTTATTCAATAAGATGCTTATAAAACAATACTTATTTCCATACTGTGATTAGCGTGTTATTGGTTATCATACATAGCGAGGCTATGGATACTTGATGCTCTTATTGACCTCAATATCTGTTTGAACAGTTAATATTTCAAGTAAACAAAGAACATACGGGAAAACAGAACCTATCGCACTTGTATGGCAGTCTCTTATGCCTATTCAGTATCTAGCTAAAAGAAGTATGAACTTGAGAATAACATGTGCTGAGGGATTGCTATTTCCTGCAGATTGTTGACAGGCCGACTCAGGGTCACTTATTCCTTTCCAGAAAATACATTCAGCCGCAGTGGATTTTTGATTGCATCAATGCACGGATCATCTTGCCAACTGATGATTATACGGTGGGAAGGTAATACTCTGATCAGCAATAACTCTCTGCCTATACAACTATCAATACACGTGCTCAGCCTTGCTATCTCTTTTCCCTCCTACTACTATACTCGGGACGAGGACATCGAATGTTCTAGGTGGCCGAGTTTTCATTTTTGTTACTTTTAGAAAAAATCATACAAAATCGAGCTCTCATTATACAATATGTGAGGAAATGGGGATAAGCTAAATTTTCTCTTCTCGAAAAACAATATCCTTATCCGGAGAATATTTTGGGATCCAAGTTTATGCTTCTATGCTTATACGGGCAAATCTTCTGTAATAATCCGAATATTTTTTTTAATTTTTATATTTGAGCTTTCGTGATATTTTAGATTGTTAAAATGGTTAGTGTTAGATTTTCTTTATTTTCTTTATTTATTTATTTATTTATTTATTTATTTATTTTGGGGGGGGGGGGCTCTTATAGCAGTAATGTTATCGGGTCATTGTGGATATTTTAGTTGGACCCACTATGGTTAGTAGGCAATCTAATGACTTGGATCAATTCAAAGTAACTACCAAGATGTGTTCTTAGATGCCAATTGTATTTGACGTATTTTATTTGGGGTTTGGCCCATTATATAAGGATAAGTTAGTAAATTTGGAAGGCGTTTAATTACTACTCTAAACCTAGGTAAAAGTAAGAAACTTTTTTTTCTCGCAGGAGAGACGAGAACTGCGGCAAGTAAAGAGAGAGAAAAGCCCCGTCTTTTTCAGAATGTATGATTTAATTTTTGTTCATAGGCTAGCTATTAGGTGTAAATAATGATAACTGTTCTTTAATTTAATATTATGTTGAATTCTGCGAGTGAAAGAGGAATAAAGTATGAGAAGAGAAAAGAGAAATTGGGAAAGAAAGAGGCTAAAGGTGAGAGGAAACACTATTTCTTTGGAAATATTGTGTGTATTGTATGTACAAATATGTGCACTGTGTACAAGTGTGAGCGTGCAAGACTTCAAGTATGTGTTTGTGTGTGAAAAGAGTGCATAAAAAGAACAAAAAAAATAAAAGGCTGAAAGGGACGTGCGAGAGGTGGGAGTATTAGTTTACTTTTGAATATCCTAAATACGAGATTGGGTTATAATAATTGATGCGAGGCATACGAGTTAATTGGAGAAAAAATCCTGAAGGTGGGTTTGTAGCGTGTGTTTATGGGGTTAGACTGACTATGTTTGGGTGAGTGTGTGAATTGTGTTTACCATACTACTAAATTAGATTTTGGTAAACGGGTGTTATACTAATATGAACCACTTAGTTTAATTATGCAAGCTTAAGTGACTACTATTGTTGGTTACTTTATTTTAGTTAGGTTTTGGGAAGCAATACTAAGTGTGTCGTTTGTGTATCGAATTGCTATTTCATTTGAGTTAAGGTAAGGGATTATACTTCTTTTAGGTTATTTAATTTGAGTGTTTCAATTGTTTAGGCTTTCGTGTGTTTTTAAAATGTTTGTTCTTCAAACATTAAGAGCGACCGCATGTTAATATTTACTTTGACTCTTGTCGTTTATCGTTTTTTTGTAAATCTTTGTTATCTGTTTGTTATCATGTCTTTTATTTTGTTAGTACATGAAATTTATTGATCGTTAAATTTTGTATTTGTTTGCACATAATTTAACGATCACGATATATTTTACGCACTGACAAAATAAAACACGTGAAATTAACAAAGATTCATCAAAGGATGGTAAACTTCAAAGTCAAAGAAAATACTGACACGCTGTCAGTCTTGATGTTTCAAGACGAACATTTTAAAATATACGGAAACCTAAGCAATTGAAACGGTTAGATCAAATAACGTAAAAGAAGTATAATCCCTTAAGTGAATTAAAATAGCACTTCTGTACAGGAACGACACACTTAGTACCGTTTCCCAAATCCTAACAATAATAAAGTAACTAACGTTAGTAGTAGTCATTTTAGCCTTACATATGATATGAATACTAAGTAGTTAATAAGTAAAACACTTATTTCCAAAAATCGAATTTAGTACTACGATAATCACAATTCACACACCAAAACCCATACATGGCCTAACTGATAAACGTAACCCTCACACCACAAACCCAACTTGAGGATTCCCTTTCCATTTTTCTTTAGTTCGGCCAATGCACGGACCTGGTACGAAATTGCCATCTTACTGGATCCGAAAGGTCGGCTACGACAAAAAAATAGGTATTCCCAACCCATTAACTATTATAAACCCAATCATATATTTAGGATATTCAAAGTTAAGCTATTCAAAACAAGTACAATACTCCCTCATCTTACACATCCCTTTCATTCCTTTATTTTATATTTCTTCTTTTTCTGCATTCTCTTCGTAGTTCATACACAATACACATATTTGTACATACAGGACACACACGATGTCCAACGAAAGTGTTCCCTCTCACCTTTGCCCGCTCTCTTTCCCAACTTCTCTTGTCATACTTTGTTTCTCTTTGACTCGCACAATTCAACATATTACTCAATTATCGAACAATTATCATTATTTACACCCATAGTTGTTAAAGGCGAAAGGCGAGAGGCGGGCGAGAGGTTCCTAGAAAAGGCGAAAGGCGAGGCGCTTGTAAGGCGGCCAAAAGGCGAGCAAGGCAGTTCAATAGAACAAAAAGAAATAGTATAATAATATATATGTAACATATATTAAACAAAGCTTAAACATGTTATGAACAAGAATTCAATTGAAAAAGATCAATTGTACCATTACGTAGCTAATTAAGGACCAGGATTCTTTGTGTGAACTTGGGTTTTCCAATCATTTGTTGCCTTTATGTGAATCAACGTCAAATGAAAAAGATGTTGTTATGGTTGATAGTGCGTCTTTCTGTTTTTGATACGATGCCTACATTGTGGACTAAATGGTACTATAGCTTTTTGGAAAGTCCTGACACATGATTTCAACAGGGTTCCCCCACCGCATTTGTCACCTTTTGTCGATAATGAGGCAGAAGGATACGTACCCGAGTATGCAGAGACTATTAAACGGCTGCAAGCTGCTGCAAGAAAAGAAATCCTTCCAATGCCAGGTGTTGGACAAGAAGATTTGGACGATCCTCAGAATTTACTACTTGCAGGGGTTATCGACCGAGCAAAGGATATTGAAGCTAATGAGAGAAAGAGAAAGGTAAGCCCTCCCACACCCCCGCTGTTATGTGTGTGCGTATACTCCCTCGGTCCTGTAACAAAGTACCCATTTTACCGGTTTGGGTGTCCTATTGGAAAGTACCACTTTCCTAAAAAAGGAAAATATATACTCCCTCTGTCCCGAAATAAATGTCATAGTTGACAAGTCAATGTTCTTAAGCTTTTGGTTATGTTTCCTTGATTGAGTTGCCTGTGTGTGAAAGTGGGTTGCTTTTAGCAGCAACGAGAATGGTTATATAGTAGTCATATTGTGGGTTTTCTTAAATTATTAAATGATTACTTATCTTAGATTAACTGTTTCTGGATTTGGAATGGTTGCAGATGTCAGAATATGAGAATCAGTACCATCTTGAACTAAAAACGGAAGTTCAAGGGGTTCAACAACCTTCTGTTCCAACTATTAATAAGGAGACTGTTGATAATAACAAGGGTAAAAGTGAGGACACAGATGATGGAGGAGAATCCCTACCTGACCCGCAACAAAAATTCAAGGATGCTAATGACATGTCCAAGGCTCTCATGTCAAATAAAAAAAGGAAGCTTTTGGAAGCTATGGAGGTAAAAATTCCTTGCATTCTGTTCTGCTTCTGCAATGGTCCAATCGACAACCTGCATATTATATATACCCACTGACTCTTGGCAAAAGAATTCATACTATTTGTGTGTGTGTGTCTAAGAGAGAAGGGATTGGTTGGGTTGGCTGTAGAGTACGTGTAGGTCTGCAACACCCGAGACCAAATTTCGTGTACCCCAAGTTATCCAATGATTATGCATAATTGATGGTATCATCATGACATCAGCCCTAATAACTCTAAACCGTTAGATTATCAGCGGAACACAATATGATGTACGGAAGTGGTAGGAGATTTCATCTCTAAAACGCCTGTATTTCAAAGATGGATGTGTCTTTAAATTCAGTACTCATTTAGTACGAAAGTATCTTAATTCCCTTCCACGCCATTTACACTATTAGGGAAAGAAATTTTGGTTAAAAAAATATATGATGGAATGGAATGGTCATTGTTCATTTTTGTCATTGATTCGACTATATTGACTTCTCTATTATATTCATTCTCTTTTGCGGATAGACCAAAAGAAAAAGTCGGATAAAAATAAGAAACTCGAGGAAAGGAGAAAGAAAATTGAGGAATCAAAGAGGTAGGGAAAAACTCGGGAAAGAACTTCGTCAACTGATTACTTGTATGCCCTCTTCTTTGTTCCATTACCATTGCATGTACTTGGACATGGCCGACTCGCTGGCCAGAAAATTTTGCAACTGTTTATGTAAAGTAGTTATTACCAATTTCTGTTACGAAATACTCACTCCGTCCCAAAATGATCTTCCTATTTGCCATTTTTCATTGTCCCAAAAAGTTCACAATTCTACAATTTAGGCTCAAAAGTGCACAAACAAAACATGACTAGTGAATCAAGTGTTCATATCCTTAAAAAGTTTGAATAGTCTGTGTTGATGATTTTGGGACGGAGGGAGTAATACATATTGGATATGTTTGTCCATTATTATGCAAAAGTCTAGTTTATAAACCAAACTGCTAGTGTTGGTTTAGTGGTGTCGGCTATGAATTCAGGGCCGTTTCCATTGGACAGCTTGGTGGTCCATGGTGGTGGCCGTTAGATCTGAATATTATGGATAAGATAGTCATTACATAATGGTTGGAAAAAGGGGAACCTGTTTCTACAATTCTGCAGCTTGTGGAAATGGGGGCGTACAATCAGATTACACAACAGTACGCGAGAATATACACGGTTGAACGAGATTATTATCGGTTGAGATTAAAATTGTGGGAGGGGATCAAGTGGTTCATACAAAACATAATCGTGTCCCTAATTAGATCAATGGTCGACACCAACTACTCCATCCAGTCTCATAAAATTTCATAAACATATTCATATTTAGTTATTCAGATATATTTTACTCCCTCTGTCCCTAAATGAGTGTCAATTTTCAAGAAATCTTTGTCCCTAAATGAGTGTCTTTTTTTAACATAACTTTCCCCTAAACGTTTTTTTTTCGAAATTTTTTTCACTGGTTTCTTTATACGTGCAAAACTAAAGGTTTGGAAAGGAGATTACAAGATTATATATGAATCGTTGTTACCAAATTGTTCAAAAAGTTGAGATTTTCAGTGTCCCTTAAAATGAAATTTGGACACTCATTTAGGGACAGGGGGAGTAACATTTTATCACTACTAGTAAGGCTTGATTATTACTCCATATGTTCCTAAATAAATGTCTATTTTCAGGAAATTTTTGCCTCAAAATGAATGTTTTTTTTTAAAAAAAATAACTGTCTCTAAATGTTTTTTTTTTCAATTTTTTCCACTATTTCTTTTTTACTTGGAAAACTAAATGTTTGAAAAGAAAATTATAAGAGTATATATGAATTTTTGTCACTAGATTGTATAAAAATTTGAGATTTTCAGATGTCCCTTGATTTGAAATTTAGACATTCAGTTAGAGACGGAGGAGTACTTCATTACTCGTCTTCCTTAATTGACTATAATCTTACCTTCCCCTTCATTCTTCATTGACCGGTAGTTTTGAAAAAATAATAAATTGTACTCCTGTTGTTTCAGATTAAAGTTCTTACTTTCTTTTTTAGTTTGTCTCAGACTAAGGTTCTTACTTGTTTTATTACTTAAAATGAATAATGAGACACACTTGTCATTATCACAATAAAAACTTTCTACCCACTTTTTCTCTCCTACTTTCTTCTACTTATACTTTTCATATTCACAACATTTACTTTTTCTTAATCTCCGTGTTAAGTCAAACTAAACTTAAAACCTTAGTCCAGGACGGAGGGAGTACCTATTTTTTTTTTTAAATGAGAACTTTTTTTTTTTTTTTTAAACATAAACGAAAATGACAAAAACTTGTGAGACGGGCCGCTCCATGGGGTTTTTGTTCCGCTGCTTCTCACATCCAGCTGCTCCGCTACAGCCGACCGCCGGATCCAGCCCTCCCACTTCCCAGATCGTGACACGTATCATCCTTTAAAAAAAACCCAATAACTTTAAAATGCTATATCTTGAGAGTTATATGTCGGATTTTTTTTTTAAAAAAAATACCGTTGTGTTCGTCTCGACGAGACGAATAAAACTACATAGGTCATGATATGGTTTGATTTTTTTTAAAAAAAAAATATTTTTTTAACATACAAAACAAGTGAGCTGCTAGTCATAATAAAATCTAACACTTTCTTATGAAGAAAGTCCTCCGTCCCAGCACAAGGTTCTCACTTTCCTTTTTAGTCCGTCCCAGCACAAGGTTCTTAGTTGTTTTATTACCTAAAATGGACCATGGGACCCACTTGTCATTCTCACAACAAAAAACTCTCTACCCAGTTTATCTCTCATACTTCCTCTTACTTACTTTTTCATACTCACAACATTTACTTTTTCTTAATTTCCGCGTAAAGTCAAACTCAGAACCTTGTGTTGGGACGGAGGGAGTAACACTTAATTGTAAGATGTAACAGCAGCTTCGCAAAATAATATAAATAATTTTTGTGGTTAGAAAAAGTAATAATTGAATGTAACACAGTGCATATATGATTGTAATATGTTATATAGATGAATGTAACAGTTTATAGGTTAAATGTTACATTTTTTTTTAAAGAGAGTAAAAAATCATGTATATAATCGGTTTTGCATTTCAATTGAATGTAAAACCCTAGAAAAGTGTTACAATTGAGAAAAAAAATGTTACATTCATTTATTATAAAATGTTACATTAGTTTAGTTGTCAATCTTATGTTATCTTTAATTTATTTCAGCAAAATTGTTATAAATTTTTTGAAAAAAAGAGTGTTACATTCCTTATAAAAAGCGTTACTTTTGCTGGCAATCAAAAAATGACAGGAATAAAAAAAAAAAAAAAAAAAAAAAAAAAAAAAATGGCTTGGGATTGCTGGCGCCGTCGTCCACCCCATTGAAAATATTAATGACTTTTATGTGCGGCGGTCGCACAGCAGTCCACCCCATTGAAAATATTAATGACATTTATTTCGAGAAACAGGAACACGGTATGATTTGATTAAAAAAAAAGGAACAGTGTATGATAGTTGAATGTCACCGGCCGGTGGACCAGTCGCACGTCGCTTGACCCTTTGAAAGTGAGGATAATAAAGGACGGCGCTGCCTGGGGTCCCTCTTTTTTGGCCATAGCCTAAACCATCTTTCCTTTTTCTGCCCCCTTTATTTGGAGTTTATAGAATGAACAACATACTGTTATAGAGGTAAAGATAGTCTCATTTTGATTTTTTTTGGTAAAAAAAATTCAAAATGAACTTTGACCCACCATTAGTGACGATCTAATCAATCTAGTGATCATTAAATTAACACTAATGTTTGGTCAAAGTTTATTTTTGTTGACTCTAAAAAGTCAAAAATGAGACTATCTTTCTGGAGCAAAGGGAGTAATACTTTAAAAGCTAGTTCGTATAGTTGTTTTTATGTTTATTCAATAAGTTTGCGAATACGATATTCTCTTTATAGTTGAGAGCACTTGTATTCTCTCTATAGTCGAGTGCCTTTGTATTCTCCCATTGCGTTAAGAGCATTTGTCTATTGTCTGTCTTTCTTTTTATTGTAATGTTTGAAACGCTTTGTTTGACTTTTGTTGTCGACCCAAAAGATTCTATTTGTTGTGTCCTTAAAGCCAAATTTTATTATTGTAGAGATTTTGTGAATGCATTGATAGGCAATGTCCAAGTTAGACTTTTAGAATCATTTGTGCGACCTATATCATGGTTCAGAAGAACGCTCAATGCTCAGTGGACATTTGATTCTTGGTTATATATTGTATATGTTAATCGATTCGCAAACATTTTACAGGATGAGGCTCCGATGTATGTGGAGTGTCATATTTTAACTTTTATGCGAATGAAATTAATTTACCTTAAAAAAATAGTAGTTCTTATAGCTATTTAGATTAACTAAATTAACATTATAGCTCAAAGTTTTATAAATTGATAACTAAAAAAAGTCCAATTATCTTCTGAAGAAACTAACGTAGTATTGATGGATGATTGCATTTAACTTGTCAAACTAACTACTCCCTCCGTCCCATATTTATTGCTATTAAATGAGAATACACAAATATTAAGAAAATATGTTGGAAAGTAAGTATTGTGGATGGTTAAGAGAGAGAAAATAAGCTAGTGGATAGTTGTTGTAAGTGGATATTAGAGAGAAAAATAAACAATTTGGGTAAGTAGAAATAAGTATGGAATGTCCAAAATAGAAATCAGTAGCGATACGTATGAGACGGAAAGAGTAGTCAAAGTGAATAGTATTGATAAAGTATATTTAACCGATTTTTCTTATATTTAAGGGAGTATATTTCCTTTCAAAAACAAAAGGGAGTATATTAAATAAATTATTTTTTCACGTAACAGTAATTCATAAAACACTTTACTACTCCCTCTGTTCCAAAATAATTGTTATTTTTGGTCAAACAATTGTAAGTTTGACCAATAAATTTAAACAAAAAATAATGATCTTAATAAAAATCTAAAAATTGATTTTTAAAGTATTATGAATTATAATACAATGAAAAATATTAGAAATTTATTAACATCATTATTTTTTATTTAAAATATTGATCAAATTTACACCTGATTAGCTTAAAGCGATAGTTATTTTGGATCTGTGCTCCGGTAGCGGATGATTACTCAGACAGGCTTTGTAAGCCAGACTAATCATTTGGCTCCAAAACGACACCGCATACACCCCCCTCCCCACAATTCCCGCCACGAAAATAGTCATGTGAACCGAGGGCAATATCGGAAACGCAAAAATGCCAGAAGCGGGAATGAGAGCCGTTGTCCCCAAAATTTCCAAAACTTGGCGCCAAATCCGAATTTTAGTCGGTCCATGCTGCCCAAATTTTCACGGGCAGCTCAAATCCCTTAATTGGACCCATAAATACGTATTAGGTCACAATTTCCTCCCTCCTCAAATATAAATTCCCCCCTCTTTTCTCTCACCACCTCTCCAAATTACATTCTCTCTCTGCTTTTGCCGCCTACCCTTTCTCCTTCAAAACCTTTCTCCCAAAACCCCCCTTTTGATTCATTTATTCTCAAGAAGAATCAAATTCCCCAAACCCCATCTTTTAATTCCTCAATTCTATTCCGTCTTCGATTCGATTCGAGATGGGTTTTTCCAAAAAGCATCAATTAGACGGTGAATCAGAAGCCAACAAAAAGTGGGTAATCGCCGGAATCGCCATTAGAGCCGCCGCTCCGTTAAAGTCAATTTCTACGGCGAAGCCTAAAGTGGTGGATTCCTCCATTGATAACGACGATGAGTCCTGTTCAACTACTCCGACTGCAAAGGAAGCTAGGTTACCGACAAAGTTCTCATGCCCTCCGGCGCCGAGGAAACGCAGGCCGGCGTCGACGTGCCATGGCAATGGAGTTAGGGAGTTTTTCACTCCGCCGGATTTGGAGTCAGTATTTATTAAGCTTGTTGAGAGAGCAAATTAGTAGTTATTGAGTTTTCAAATTTCAGGGGGTCTTAATTTATGACCCTCACCCCTACCCCATAAGATTATCATCTGTTCTGTTTCTTGAAGGGTTTTTATTTAGTTTGAATTAGTTTAGTTTTTAGTTTTTGTTATTTATAAATTTCTCAGTTTTAGGGTATTTAAGTAGGTTTAGCATAAAGGGTTGAAGATTGTATAAATATATCATAATTTATGAAATGAGCAGAGTCCTAGTTCATCTTTTTCTTAGCCTTTTTTTTTTGTGTGTGTGTGTGGAAATTGATGTAGGAAGGTTCGCGGATCGTAATGAACAGAGTTCTATTTTTAGCTTTTGCCTGATGAGGAGTTCTTGATTTTCCTCAACAAGTTTGGGGTGTGTGTGTGTGATGAGAAGTTCTTGATTTTCCTCAACATGTTTGGTGTATGCGTGTGTGTGTGTGTTTGCATGTCGATTTGTTGGATTTGGAATCGATGTAGTTACTTATGTTAATGTGTTACAAGTACAACACCTTGACAAAAGGTCAAGATGATGCCATGACCTTATTGTTGGACTTATACGAATTCCACTTTTAATCTAATTAAATCTCCGAATTCCACTTTTAATCTAATTAAATCTCGACAACTGATCTACTTGCAACACGGTGTGACTTCCTCACATCGTTGTAGCACACAAGCAGCTCACTGGTGGACCTACGCTTTGGGGTAAGGGGCGTTTGCAAAAAAAATGTTTTTTTACTAATCCAATTTTGTAAATTTTAAATTAATTAGTGTAATAAATTGATATTTGCCCCCCTTTCAGTGAAGGAAAACATACAGTAAATTTTTTTCTTTTTATTTTTTCCCCCTTCAAAAAAATTCCTAGGTCCGCCACTAAGCAGCTACAATGGTTCTTTATATATATATATATATATATATATTTTCGTGTGTCCTAATTTAATGATGCACACAAGCAGCGACAATGGTGGTTTTTTTTTTTTTTTTTTTGTGTGTGTGTGTGTGTCCTAATTTAATGATGCAATTTTCGCCAACACAACATGTTCATGTTGAAAGATTTTGCTCTATTTCAAACTTACAAATTTGAAAAATCTTACATTCTACCCAAAACACAAAATTGGACCAAGTTGCATATACAATTTCCCACGAGGTAAAAAATAATTGGAGAGCAAGATAGGCCACCACCACCTGCAGAAATATTGATTGACCATAATGAGTAAATAGTAATGAGTCATGATCTATTTCTTGGCCCCCAAGTCCCATATTATTTATGCCCCTCGCCTATTTAGTCTTCACCCCTATACCCCCACCATATTTTCTCTAATGTTACAAATAATATACTCCTTCCGTCCCGCCGAAAACTTCAAAAAAAAATTATGGCACAAGAATTAAGGGAAAAAGTGAAAAAGGTGATGTGTTGTGAGTGTTGATTGTTGAGTGGGAGAGAGAAAGTGGGGTAGAGAATAGTTAGTGGGTTAGTGGATGTGAGCATGAGAAGTGGGACCCACTAATTAAAAAGTATTAAAAACTTTCCATTTATGGAATGTGCAATTTCTATGGGACGCCCATTTTGGTAAGTTTTGCAATTTTCTGTGGGACGGAGGGAGTATCCAGTAGCGAAGCCAGGATTTTTCAGAAAGGGGGTCAAGGTTGTTTGTGGGATAAGTATTATTGTTAAGGTTTACAAATTTAGTATTAAAAGGAGTCAAATAGTGCAAATTTTTTCTCAAACTTAAGGGGGTCAAAATGAATAAATTCAACATTTTTAGTAATAAAATGTCATTTTCTCTAATGTTACAAATAATATCCATTGGCGAAGTCAGGATTTTTCAGAAAGGGGGTCAAGGTTGTTTGTGGGATAAGTATTATTGTTGAGGTTTACAAATTTAGTATTAAAGGGAGTCAAATAGTGCAATTTTTTTCTCAAACTTAAGGGGGTCAAAATGAATAAATTCAACATTTTTAGTAGTAAAATGTCATTTTCTCTAATGTTACAAATAATATCCAGTGGCGAAACCAGGATTTTTCAGAAAGGGGGTCAAGGTTGTTTGTGGGATAAGTATTATTGTTGACGTTTACAAATTTAGTATTAAAGGGAGTCAAATAGTGCAATTTTTTCTCAAACTTGAGGGGGGTCAAAATGAATAAATTCATCATTTTTAGTAGTAAAATGTCATTTTCTAAAATTTTAAAGGTACTAAAATTGACACATTCCAAAATTCAAGGGGGTCGAATGACCCCTTTGCCTTTGCCCTAGCCTCGCCACTAAATATATCAACACTTTTTGAACCTAAATAATATATCAACATAGAAAGTTATTCTACCATTTCATTAATTTTATGTGGTATTAAATTTGATTTATATTTACAAGATTCACTGTAGAATTTAATCATCTCAATGATCACTGGCTTAATGGTATTCGGGTGGGTGTGTAAGGGCTACTCTTTAGGGGAGGTTCTGGGTTCGATTCTTCCCGTTGTGGACTTAAAAAAAAAAAATAATACATGTTTTTCTTCACTAAAAGGGAATAAAGATTAATTTACAAAAATTACACTAATTTTTTTTTTTTTTGACAAACGGGGCCGCAACCCCTTTAACCTAGTACCTAAGTCCACCAGTAAGTGATCATTAATTGCCTTAAAATAATGATATGTTACGACCGGTAAAAAAAAAGAGAAAAAAAAATTCACTTAAGAGGTTCGATTTACATGCCCCACCCTTTGTATTCGTGAAACTCTCTATTATATTGGCAATGTGGGGCCACACCAATTTCCCAAGTGAAAGAATTGAAAAAGGACAAAAACACATTTGGGATTGTGATAGATAAGAGAATCCTATGCAGACTTTAGGGCCTTGTTTGGTTGGTACCCAATACCCATCCTAATTCATTGTTCCAAGACATCCCTTGACGGTGACACTCGAGCTAATTTTTGGGTGTTGTACAAGCCAATATAATCCTCTTGCCAAACACTCACTTATAGCTACCCTTTCATAGATTTATTGTTTATTGGGTTAATGACAGATTAGGGCCTGAACTCCAGGTGGGTGCGTCTAAAAAGGATCTGAGTTTTTTTCCTGCTAGATCAGGGCTCAATATCATAATTTTTCGGCAGTTAACGGCTTTTTGACAGAAATCGTTAGAAAAGTCAGTTAAGTGTCATGTGCATGGCACGCGATCGACTAAATGGATGGATTTGTAACGATATTAGTTAGTAAGGGTTTTAGTGAAATTTTTGAAACTCAAAAGGTTTAAAAATGAAATAAATATTTTTTCTAAAAAAATAATATTTTTTCTAAATAATCATGTATATAATAAAACAAGTAATTATCATATATAAAATAAATTTATTAAAAAAAATAAAAATTATTAAGCAAATTAATCTAATATCTATATTAAATATAAAAGGATTTAGATTATTTTCTAAATAATAAATTTAAAATAAAGAAAATTATAAATAAATTTAAATTTTATTCTATGAACATAATAAATTAATTTTTACATTCACCAAATTTAAAACAATATAAAGTAATAATCACTATTTACAAAAAAAAAATATTCCCATCAAATTTCATCTTTATGGAAAAACAAACAAAAAAAATTAAAAAATTAAAAAAATCCCCAACTTCTCTTGCTCTCTCTCTCTCTCAGGCTTCATCTACTCACAAATGGACGACGTCGTTCCACCGCCGCCACCATCAGCTAGACCAACAATCCCATCACTCCGCCGTCGAAACTCCATCTCCACATCTCTCTTGCTCCCGACCAAGCTCGCCGTTCACTCCTCCAGAACCACCTCCGGCGCCACCGGCACCACCACCTCCGCATCCGCATCCTCATCCTCCACATCTTCCGGCGACCTCGAATTCATCTCAATTATCAAACCTTACTCCACCTCCTACACCTAAATCCGTGACCTCCTCCCCTCCCCCGCCGCCGTTCAATCCCCTACTCCGTCCTCTACCCCCGTCGGCCAATCAGGATACGAAATCTCGATCGAGAATCGTCTCGTCAAGCAGGCAGCCTGGGCTTACCTCCAGCCTATGTCGACATCATCGGAATCAGTTGCCGGAAGCTTCATTCACCGTCTCTGGACCAAAATCTCCGTTGACCTAATCAAAACTCCCGTCGCTGCTCTGTTCCGATTAATCAACCCAGGAGAGTGAGATGCGTGAAACTGTTAAAGGGGGAGAGGAGGGGTAGGGTTTTGTTTTGGATTTAACCCTTCAAATTTTAAAATTTACAGTTTGACCCTTTTTGATAAATTTTCATTACAAATCCATCAATTTAGTCGATCACGTGCCATGCACATGGCACTTAACTGAATTTTCTAACGATTTTCGTCAAAAATCCCTTAACCGCCGAAAAATTATGATATTGAGCCCTGATCTAGCGGGAAAAAAAACCCAGGCCCCTTTTATACGCACCCTCCTGGAGTTCAGGCCCTAATCTGTCATTAACCCTTGTTTATTCCATCCATAGTTCTATTTCATGAAATCTTACACTATTATACAACATATTTTCACACGCACTCACCAAACAAATACTAAACTCATACTGTCTTTTATTTTAAGAGTAATTTTTTTTGGGTTAATTGCAATTTAGACCCTGAAGTACCATACCACCCTTCCAAGCGAACCCCGATGTGTTATTTTTGTCAAATCGGGTCTTGATGTTTTAAAAACTCGCCAGTTAAGGCCTTTTTGACGGATTTCGTTAGAAAGTTAGTTATGTAGCATGTGCCATGCACGTGACTAACGGAATTGGGTGACTTTGAATTGCTATTAAATTTTAAGGGTTATAAATGACATAGTCTAAACATAAGGGGAAGGAAAAAAAAAAGGTAAATTTAATACCCTTCTTCTTCCTCCAGACACACACACACACACACACACACTCTCTCTCTCTCTACCTTTTCCCTACCAGTCACCGCCGTCCATCACCGCCAGCGTTCACCTCCACCATCAACCTCTAATCACCACCGTCACACACAGAGTCAAAAACTCAAAATAATCCCCAAATCAAAAACTCAGAAAATCTCCAAATCAAAAAGTCAGAACCCAGATTTGAATTCAAAACCCAAATGTGAAATCAAAACCCATATTTGAAATCGGACTAGGGATTTGGCGAGAAATTGGCCGAAATTTCTGAATCCGACAATGGCAATTTTGAGCTTTGTGGATTTTTCAAAGCTGTCGGATAATTGAGACTCAAGGTCGAACGGCTGGGCGGCGTCTAGTGCCAGGATGCGGTGGCGGCGAGGGCGAATCGTTAGTGGCATGCGAGGGAGGGGAGGTGGCGGAAGTAGAGATTGGTGGTGGTTGTGGTGGTGGCGACGGAAGGGAGACAGGTGGGAAACTTGGCGGTGGTGGAAGTGCGGGTAGAGGAGAAAGAAGTGATGGTGTCGGTGAAGTGGTGGAAGTGGCGGGCGGTGGAGGAGGGGAAGAGTGGTCACCGGAGGAGTTGATGATTATTGTGACTTTATGGGTGATGAACATTGGGTTGGGGGAATCTGGGGAAGAAGTGTGTATCATCTTAATTTGATTATTGTGACTTTATGGGTAATGGGTAACGATAATAAAATTAAATTTGACAATTATGAATAGATAATTATTTATTAAAAAAAAGGTGCATTATATCCAATTAAGATTATTTTTTTGAAATGAACTGATTTTAAATAATAAAAAAGAATTACTCCCTCTGCAAGTATAAAGAGACCGGTGAAAAAAAAATTGAAAAAAAATATTTAGGTACAAAGTTGTGTTAAAAAAGGACACTCATTTTGGGACAAAGATTTCTTGAAAATGGACACTTATTTAGAGACAGAGGAAGTATTTTTTTGCCAAGAAAAGAATAAAATTATACATTTCTTTATTGCTTATATATTAATACTTTTTAATCATTTAAGTTTCAAAATTTTTACTTAACCCCTTAATAGCTAATAGCAATTCAAAGTCACCCAATTCCGTTAGTCACGTGCATGGCACATGCTACATAACTAACTTTCTAACAAAATCCGTCAAAAAGGCCTTAACTGGCTAGTTTTTAAAACATCAAGACCCGATTTGACAAAAATAACACATCGGGTTTCGCTTGGAATGGTGGTATGGTACTTCAGGGTCTAAATTGCAATTAACCCTTTGTTTTTAAAAAAAGGGTGTCCCAGTTTAAGGGTCAAAATCTTAAAATGAAAAATGGGTTTTACATGTCATACTCACAACAATTATCCACTAACTTTTCTTTACCTCATTTTTTTCTCTCCTTCTCAACTATCAACGCTCACAACACATCACTATTTCCTTAATTCTTGAACTCACCATTTTTTGACTCTTAAAATGGGACGGAGTGAGTATATCCAAACCCGAGAAAAGGATCTGGTAAAAGCAAAATCCACTCCAAACGTGCCATGTCACCTTTATAATGATGAAATTTATTCATATTCGGTTAAATCTGATAGAAATCATTTCGAGAAAAATAAATTTGTTAAAAACTAGACTCGCTTTTATAATATAATGATGAAATTTATCTATATCTGACCAAACATGATGAAAATCGTCTTGTGAAAAATAAATTTGTTAAAGGCTAAACTTGATCGGTTTCTATTTTTATTTCCAAGCCCATTACTAAATTTATTTATTTTTTGTCAAATTTTACAACAATAAGAATCAAGTCTTTTAAAGTTACTGAAGGCGACTCTTTAAAGCAACGAGTGATTGCAGGGTGATTGATGATCGTGATACTCCCTCCGTCCCACCCGAATTAGGATTTTTGGAAGGAAAAAGTGTTAGTGGAGTAGGTGTTGTGGGTATGAAAAGTAAAGTAGGAGAGAGAAAGTAGAGCATAGAATAATGAGTGGAAATTTGTCGTGAGTGTGAATGTGGGTCCCATTAAATAAAACATTTCCATTTTTGGGTCATCCTAATTCGAATAGAACACCCAAAATAAAAATTTGTCATAATTCAAGTGGGACGGAGGGAGTACCTCTTAAGTCTCAAGTAAAAACGATGGTGAGAAGTTGTTGGTAGTGGTACCCTAGGCACGTTTAATAAACGTTGTAATTGTTATCATTTATTTCATATCAATAAAGAGATGTTTTGATTATTATTGTTGTTCATGTTTACTTATAATAATCCCCGTCCCTAGTACTTGTTAAGCACTAGTATAAAGGCTAAATGGTCATGGGATGATCATGTTAGATTTATGGGTACTTGTTTGGAACAAGGTACTGGACATGACCCGCTCTATGAGATTTATGTCATGGTCTATGTCGTACATATATCTCATATTAGTTATGTCATTTGAATCCTTAGACATGAAGTTATTATAGTCTTCCACTTGATGAACATTATGTTTGACATATTCAAACGCTACTTTTAACCGAGTAGTTATAAAGGGTATGATTGGCATAATCGGAATCCCGTTGGGAAGAATAATAAGCTAAATGGATTTGTCCCTCCTCGGAGAGATGTCAAGCTTGGGCCACTCGTAGGAATGATGTTGGTGAAATGTTCGGCGGACTCAGATGAATTGATTGGATCAATGTCATTTGGATTATCAACATATTCGGAATCGAGAAAGTATTGAACAAAACAAGTTGACTGTTTGACCATGACTTGTGTTCAATAACATCGTGGACAAAGGGATTGTGACATATTCTAAAGGAATGCGAACTTGTATCTAGTTATACTATTTGGGTAGGTATGACGGTTTGCTAGAACCTAATCATATCTTATGGGATCATGTTTGAGTCCATTGCCAACTTAGTATAATCCTAGAGGGTCACACACAATAGAACGAATCTTTAAAAGGGACTATATTGGAATTTTGGAAATTCTGGACATTCTGAAGAGTGGGCGACCGCACAGTATTGACTGGGCGGCCGCACACTTAGGACAGTTTTGTACCAGTTTTGCTTCAGATAGTTGTGCGACCGCACAGGTGATTTTGGGCGGCCGCACAGTGCTGTCGGGTGGCAGATTCCTAATTTGTTTTGGAAACGAATTTTGGACGGATTTTGACACAAGTTTCCTATTTGGAATAGGTCATACTTGTGTATAAAAGACCAAATTCGGCCAGCACTCTAGGCCAATGATTTTGTGAGTCTCAAAGAGTTTGAGAGAGGGTTTATTTTGTTCCAAGACATTCTTGGTTGAGGAACAAAATAATACACAAAATAAATTCCATATAGTTCTTTTGATTGTGAAAAAGTGTTTCACAATTTGGTCTAGCAACCAAGATCAAAGAAGCTACTTTGATATTCGTTCGAAGTGTGGATACCGCTAGAGGGTGAAAATCATCATCTTCAAAGTTCGTGTTCAAGCTTTGTGATCGTGATCAAGTCTTCAAACCTCCACCAAAGACCAAGAGAATTTGATAGCCATCAAGGGTTAGTTTATTCCTTTATTCTTATGTTGTATTTGATTTAATCGTATGAACGGATCCATGGCTTTGGGTTTCAAAAATTTTAAATGCTAAATTCCGCTGCGCATGTTTGATCGAAACCCAACAGTGGTATCAGAGCCCCGTTCATGTTGATTAATTCAATACTTGGATCATGTTATGTGTATATAAATTGTTTATGTGCCTTGCATGATATGAATATTGGAATATGTGATGTTTATGTGTTTTGTGATTTTATGTGGTTTATTGTTTTGCAACTTTAATCGCACGATTCAATCGCAATAAATAAATTATGGTGGATTCAGAATTGTTGATTATTAATTTTTGATTGGATCAAAGTTTTAATAATCGGGGAAAAACGATTTTGAGACAAAATTTTCGAACTTCAAAATTCTGTACATTCTGATCAGTTTGTGCGACCGCACAAAATCACTTGGGCGACCGCACATGTTTGGGCGACCGCACAGTGAGTTTTGGGCGGCCGCACATGAGGATCAGATTGTCTGATTTTGGTTGAAATCAGAATTTGGAATTTTCTAGAGATCCAACAAAACCAGTAACAGAACCAGTCCAGACTTGCTGATCTGGAATGGGTTTTGGGTAGTTGGTTTATGTGAGGATCTTGGGGTTTGATTTTCCTATTTGTTTTAGTCTTGTGATTCTAAGATTGGTTCAAGTTTTGGATGGCTAATCTGCGTTCATCGAGATTGTGTTTCCCAAAATTGATCGCAATCAAAGTGTCAAAGATAAAACGAAGTTAGAATTATGAAGAGTTCATAATTGCTAAAATTGAGAAACAAAGTTCTTGATTCAAAGTTTGGAGATCCATGTGGAATTGTGAATGCAATTGGCCTACGTTCATCGAGACCATCTATTGCTTAGTTTCGGCCACATGGACTACTTTCTTGGTTTCTTGAATTAGTGCGGGATTGTGGTTGCTTAATGGCTTAGTTCGACCGCACTTCTTGTTGTCTTGATTTGGAGATAATGACCAAAGTTGAAATAGTCTCATCCTCATAATTATAGAGAAACTAATGACACATAAATACCATGCTTAAATTAATGGAGATTAATTTAGTGGCTAAACTTGATGCGTAACATGTTTATATTATGTGCTCATAAATGTGTTATATGGTATATGTGATGAACCTTCAAAGAAAATTTTAAGTCTTTTATTGCCATACCATGATTAAAACACTTGTTTATACATGAGTAATTTTATGTGGGCTCGCCAAAGCGAGGTGCATTGATTTTATTCATGTTTGAGCAAGATGAGTGAATAAGAGTTTCCTATGCGTTTAAAATGGTTGGACTTAATTAAGCGTCAAAACAGTTTTGGGCTTAAGGCAAAGATGAGATTTAACATGCTTTTTGAAATTGGATTTCTTAAAGAATCTCATGAAAATAACTGAGAGACATATGAGATATGATTGACAAGAGTTGTCTACCTAATTGATTTAATTTTGAGCGGTGCGCCAAAGCGTACTCAAAATTAGATTAAAGCGGGATCTCAACCCAATTAAATTATATTATACATTGGATGTATAAGAAGGTTATATAATTTAGTGGGAGTATTTTGTTTGAAAAATACACTATTTATCTCTTTAATGAAAATCGGTACTTATTAAATTTTGGAAATTTTTGCATATTTGTAGATAATGACTAATAACACTCAATCAATGTCGTTGCGATCGATCCTTGAGAAGGATAAGCTCGAAGAGAATGGTACCAACTTTATGGATTGGATCCGTAGCATAAGAATTGTTCTTAGGCAAGAAGATAAGTTGTACATTCTCGATGGGCCTCTCCCTGCTGAACCACCGCCTACTGCCCCTAGGGTAGAAAGAGACAATTACAAGAAACATCGTAATGATTCTAGAGATGTAAGTTGTCTCATGCTTGCTGCTATGTGTTCAAAACTCCAACAAAGTTTGGAACATTTGGAAGCCTATGAGATAGGCGTGGAGTTGAGAACCATGTTTCAAGAGCAAGCTAGGAAAGAGAGGTACAAGACCATTGTTGCATTCACTACTTGTAAAATGAATGAAGGGCAACAAGTGAGTCCTCACTTTCTTAAAATGAAAGGTTATGTAGAGCACCTTGAGAAACTTGGCTATCCAATCCCATTGGAGCTAGCCACGGATCTCATTCTTAATTCATTGCCTAAAAGTTATAATCAGTTTGTGATGAATTATAACATGCATGGAATGGATAAGAATCTCTCTGAGTTGCATGGGATGCTCAAGACTGCAGAGATGAAAATTGTGGAGAAAGGTTCTCCCGTGCTCTTGGTTCATGATGGGAAGAAGCCTGGTGCCAAAGGCAAGGGTAAGGCAAAAGTTGTCAAACCCAAGATAAGCAAGGCAAAGGTTGCCAAGGCTTCTGAGGCAAAACCCGATACACAAAAGGATGCAATTTGTTTCCATTGTCAAGAAATTGGTCATTGGAAACGTAATTGCAAGGTTTTCTTGGAAGAGCAAAAGAAGAAGAAGAGCAGCAAGGCTGCGTCGACTTCAGGTATCTATATGATAGATATTCTCCTTTCTACCACTGATTCTTGGGTATTGGATACCGGATGTGGTTCTCACATTTGTCTAAATGTGCAGGGACTAAAGAATAGGAGACTGCTTAAAGAAGGTGAAGTAGATCTACGTGTGGGAAATGGAGCAAGAGTTGCTGCATTAGCCGTAGGGACTTATGAAGTCACTTTACCTTCCGGATTAATTCTTGTTTTGAACAATTGTTATTATGTTCCGGATTTAAGCAGAAATATTATTTCAATTTCTTGTTTGGATAATGAAGGTTTTAAGTTTCTTATTGAGAATAAGAAATTTTCTATTTATTTAAATGATGTGCTTTATGGTATTGCTAATTCATTTAATGGCCTTTATATCTTGGATGTCAAGAATGAAAATAATGTCTATCATGTAAATAAGAAATCTAAACCTAATGATGTAAATCATACTTATTTGTGGCATTGCCGTCTTGGTCATATTAATGAGAAGCGTATCTCAAAACTCCATGGGGACGGACTTTTGGGTTCATGTGACTTAGAGTCATATGATACTTGTGAGTCGTGTCTTCTTGGAAAAATGACTAAGACACCTTTTACCAAGTTGGGTGAAAGGGCAAGCGACTTATTGGGGTTGATACATTCCGATGTATGCGGACCATTAAGTAGCAATGCTAGGGGAGGATTTCAATACTTCATAACCTTCACTGATGATTATAGTAGATTTGGGTATGTTTACCTAATGAAACATAAGAGTGAAGCATTTGAGATATTTAGAATATTTCAAAATGAAGTAGAAAAACAACTTGGCAAAAGTATTAAAGCACTTCGATCAGATCGTGGTGGTGAATACTTAAGTCAAGAATTTGATGATCATCTAAAGAATTGTGGAATAGTTTCACAATTGACTCCACCCGGAACTCCACAATGGAATGGTGTGTCCGAGAGGAGGAATCGGACTTTGTTAGACATGGTTCGATCAATGATGAGTCAAGTTGATCTTCCAATATCTTTTTGGGGTTACGCTCTAGAAACCGCTGCTTTCACACTAAATCGTGTTCCAACTAAATCGGTTCAAAAGACTCCATATGAGATGTGGAGCGGAAAGAAGCCTTGTCTATCTTTCATGAAGATTTGAGGTTGTGAAGTTTTTGTCAAAAGACTTATCTCAGACAAACTTGCACACAAATCTGATAAATGTATTTTCGTGGGATATCCTAAGGAAACTAAAGGATATTACTTTTACAACCGAGGGGACAACAAAGTGTTTGTTGCCCGAACTGGTGTCTTTCTAGAGAAAGAGTTTCTCTCCAAAGAAATCAGTGGGAGTAAATTAAATCTTGAAGAAATTCGAGACCCAGAAAATAACATTGAACCAATAGTGGAACAAGAACAAGAACCACAAGGAGTTGTGGAACCTGTTCAAAATACACAAGCATCTCGCAGATCTAGTAGGTTACGATCCGAGCCCGAGAGATATGGATTTCTCGTAACGGATAGTAATGAGGTAGAAATCATTGAGAATGATGAACCGTCAACCTACCAAGAGGCGATGTCTTCTCCTGATTCGGACAAGTGGCTTGGAGACATGGAATCCGAATTGCAATCCATGCAAGACAATCAAGTTTGGAATTTGATTGATGCGCCCGAAGGTGTAAAAACCATAGGATGCAAATGGGTCTTCAAGAAGAAGACTGACATGGATGGGAAGGTGCATACTTACAAAGCTAGGCTTGTAGCGAAAGGTTATAGGCAAGTTCATGGTATTGACTATGATGAGACCTTTTCACCCGTAGCAATGATCAAGTCTATAAGAATCTTGCTTGCCATTGCCGCATATCATGACTATGAAATATGGCAGATGGATGTCAAAACCGCTTTCCTAAATGGAAAACTCCAAGAGGATGTGTATATGACACAACCAGAAGGTTTTGAACAAGATTCTAAGGTATGCAAATTGCAGAGATCCATCTATGGATTGAAGCAAGCTTCTAGGAGTTGGAATCTCCGTTTTGATGAATCGGTCAAAGAGTTTGGTTTCATCAAGAACGAAGATGAGCCTTGTGTATACAAGAAGATTAGTGGGAGCATAGTGATATTCCTTATTTTATATGTGGATGACATATTGCTCATTGGAAACGACATTCCTACACTTCAGTCTGTGAAGACTTGGTTAGGAAAGTGCTTCGCAATGAAAGATATGGGTGAAGCCGCATATATTCTTGACATTAAGATCTATAGAGATAGATCAAGGAGGCTACTTGGTTTAAGCCAAAGTACATACATTGACAAGGTCATTAGAAGATTCCGTATGGAAAATTCTAAGAGAGGAACCTTGCCCGTGTTACATGGAGTTTCTCTAAGCAAGACTCAATGTCCTAAGACAAAAGATGAGCGTGAGAAAATGAATGATGTTCCATATGCTTCGGCAATTGGGTCCATCATGTATGCCATGATTTGTACTAGGCCGGATGTATCTTATGCTTTGAGCATGACAAGTAGATACCAATCTGACCCTGGCGAAAATCACTGGATAGCTGTAAAAGCGATTCTTAAGTACTTGAGAAGGACTAAAGACTCTTTTTTGGTCTATGGAGGAATGGAAGATGATCTCGTTGTAAATGCTTACACGGATGCAAGCTTCCAAACCGACAAAGATGATAGCCGATCGCAATCGGGTTTTGTGTTTATGTCAAATGGTGGAGCTGTAAGCTGGAAGAGTTCCAAGCAAAGTACAACCGCCGATTCTACAACATAAGCTGAGTATATTGCTGCATCGGATGCTGCAAAAGAAGCTGTTTGGATTAAGAAGTTCATAACTGAACTTGGAGTGGTTCCTAGCATTGCTAATCCAATAGACCTTTATTGCGATAATAATGGTGCTATTGCTCAAGCAAAGGAACCAAGAGCACATCAGAAATCCAAACACATACTTAGGCGTTTTCATATCATTCGAGAGATCGTTGATAGGGGAGACGTAAATATATGCAGAGTACCTACTGATGACAATGTTGCGGACCCGCTAACAAAGGGACTTCCACAAGCTAAACATGATGGTCATGTTAGGTCCATGGGTATTAGATACATGGGAGATTGGGCCTAGGGCAAGTGGGAGATTGTTGGTAGTAGTACCCTAGGCACGTTTAATAAACGTTGTAATTGTTATCATTTATTTCATATCAATAAAGAGATGTTTTGATTATTATTGTTGTTCATGTTTACTTATAATAATCCCCGTCCCTAGTACTTGTTAAGCACTAGTATAAAGGCTAAATGGTCATGGGATGATCATGTTAGATTTATGGGTACTTGTTTGGAACAAGGTACTGGACATGACCCGCTCTATGAGATTTATGTCATGGTCTATGTCGTACATATATCTCATATTAGTTATGTCATTTGAATCCTTAGACATGAAGTTATTATAGTCTTCCACTTGATGAACATTATGTTTGACATATTCAAACGCTACTTTTAACCGAGTAGTTATAAAGGGTATGATTGGCATAATCGGAATCCCGTTGGGAAGAATAATAAGCTAAATGGATTTGTCCCTCCTCGGAGAGATGTCAAGCTTGGGCCACTCGTAGGAATGATGTTGGTGAAATGTTCGGCAGGACTCAGATGAATTGATTGGATCAATGTCATTTGGATTATCAACATATTCGGAATCGAGAAAGTATTGAACAAAACAAGTTGACTGTTTGACCATGACTTGTGTTCAATAACATCGTGGACAAAGGGATTGTGACATATTCTAAAGGAATGCGAACTTGTATCTAGTTATACTATTTGGGTAGGTATGACGGTTTGCTAGAACCTAATCATATCTTATGGGATCATGTTTGAGTCCATTGCCAACTTAGTATAATCCTAGAGGGTCACACACAATAGAACGAATCTTTAAAAGGGACTATATTGGAATTTTGGAAATTCTGGACATTCTGAAGAGTGGGCGACCGCACAGTATTGACTGGGCGGCCGCACACTTAGGACAGTTTTGTACCAGTTTTGCTTCAGATAGTTGTGCGACCGCACAGGTGATTTTGGGCGGCCGCACAGTGCTGTCGGGTGGCAGATTCCTAATTTGTTTTGGAAACGAATTTTGGACGGATTTTGACACAAGTTTCCTATTTGGAATAGGTCATACTTGTGTATAAAAGACCAAATTCGGCCAGCACTCTAGGCCAATGATTTTGTGAGTCTCAAAGAGTTTGAGAGAGGGTTTATTTTGTTCCAAGACATTCTTGGTTGAGGAACAAAATAATACACAAAATAAATTCCATATAGTTCTTTTGATTGTGAAAAAGTGTTTCACAATTTGGTCTAGCAACCAAGATCAAAGAAGCTACTTTGATATTCGTTCGAAGTGTGGATACCGCTAGAGGGTGAAAATCATCATCTTCAAAGTTCGTGTTCAAGCTTTGTGATCGTGATCAAGTCTTCAAACCTCCACCAAAGACCAAGAGAATTTGATAGCCATCAAGGGTTAGTTTATTCCTTTATTCTTATGTTGTATTTGATTTAATCGTATGAACGGATCCATGGCTTTGGGTTTCAAAAATTTTAAATGCTAAATTCCGCTGCGCATGTTTGATCGAAACCCAACAGTGGTATCAGAGCCCCGTTCATGTTGATTAATTCAATACTTGGATCATGTTATGTGTATATAAATTGTTTATGTGCCTTGCATGATATGAATATTGGAATATGTGATGTTTATGTGTTTTGTGATTTTATGTGGTTTATTGTTTTGCAACTTTAATCGCACGATTCAATCGCAATAAATAAATTATGGTGGATTCAGAATTGTTGATTATTAATTTTTGATTGGATCAAAGTTTTAATAATCGGGGAAAAACGATTTTGAGACAAAATTTTCGAACTTCAAAATTCTGTACATTCTGATCAGTTTGTGCGACCGCACAAAATCACTTGGGCGACCGCACATGTTTGGGCGACCGCACAGTGAGTTTTGGGCGGCCGCACATGAGGATCAGATTGTCTGATTTTGGTTGAAATCAGAATTTGGAATTTTCTAGAGATCCAACAAAACCAGTAACAGAACCAGTCCAGACTTGCTGATCTGGAATGGGTTTTGGGTAGTTGGTTTATGTGAGGATCTTGGGGTTTGATTTTCCTATTTGTTTTAGTCTTGTGATTCTAAGATTGGTTCAAGTTTTGGATGGCTAATCTGCGTTCATCGAGATTGTGTTTCCCAAAATTGATCGCAATCAAAGTGTCAAAGATAAAACGAAGTTAGAATTATGAAGAGTTCATAATTGCTAAAATTGAGAAACAAAGTTCTTGATTCAAAGTTTGGAGATCCATGTGGAATTGTGAATGCAATTGGCCTACGTTCATCGAGACCATCTATTGCTTAGTTTCGGCCACATGGACTACTTTCTTGGTTTCTTGAATTAGTGCGGGATTGTGGTTGCTTAATGGCTTAGTTCGACCGCACTTCTTGTTGTCTTGATTTGGAGATAATGACCAAAGTTGAAATAGTCTCATCCTCATAATTATAGAGAAACTAATGACACATAAATACCATGCTTAAATTAATGGAGATTAATTTAGTGGCTAAACTTGATGCGTAACATGTTTATATTATGTGCTCATAAATGTGTTATATGGTATATGTGATGAACCTTCAAAGAAAATTTTAAGTCTTTTATTGCCATACCATGATTAAAACACTTGTTTATACATGAGTAATTTTATGTGGGCTCGCCAAAGCGAGGTGCATTGATTTTATTCATGTTTGAGCAAGATGAGTGAATAAGAGTTTCCTATGCGTTTAAAATGGTTGGACTTAATTAAGCGTCAAAACAGTTTTGGGCTTAAGGCAAAGATGAGATTTAACATGCTTTTTGAAATTGGATTTCTTAAAGAATCTCATGAAAATAACTGAGAGACATATGAGATATGATTGACAAGAGTTGTCTACCTAATTGATTTAATTTTGAGCGGTGCGCCAAAGCGTACTCAAAATTAGATTAAAGCGGGATCTCAACCCAATTAAATTATATTATACATTGGATGTATAAGAAGGTTATATAATTTAGTGGGAGTATTTTGTTTGAAAAATACACTATTTATCTCTTTAATGAAAATCGGTACTTATTAAATTTTGGAAATTTTTGCATATTTGTAGATAATGACTAATAACACTCAATCAATGTCGTTGCGATCGATCCTTGAGAAGGATAAGCTCGAAGAGAATGGTACCAACTTTATGGATTGGATCCGTAGCATAAGAATTGTTCTTAGGCAAGAAGATAAGTTGTACATTCTCGATGGGCCTCTCCCTGCTGAACCACCGCCTACTGCCCCTAGGGTAGAAAGAGACAATTACAAGAAACATCGTAATGATTCTAGAGATGTAAGTTGTCTCATGCTTGCTGCTATGTGTTCAAAACTCCAACAAAGTTTGGAACATTTGGAAGCCTATGAGATAGGCGTGGAGTTGAGAACCATGTTTCAAGAGCAAGCTAGGAAAGAGAGGTACAAGACCATTGTTGCATTCACTACTTGTAAAATGAATGAAGGGCAACAAGTGAGTCCTCACTTTCTTAAAATGAAAGGTTATGTAGAGCACCTTGAGAAACTTGGCTATCCAATCCCATTGGAGCTAGCCACGGATCTCATTCTTAATTCATTGCCTAAAAGTTATAATCAGTTTGTGATGAATTATAACATGCATGGAATGGATAAGAATCTCTCTGAGTTGCATGGGATGCTCAAGACTGCAGAGATGAAAATTGTGGAGAAAGGTTCTCCCGTGCTCTTGGTTCATGATGGGAAGAAGCCTGGTGCCAAAGGCAAGGGTAAGGCAAAAGTTGTCAAACCCAAGATAAGCAAGGCAAAGGTTGCCAAGGCTTCTGAGGCAAAACCCGATACACAAAAGGATGCAATTTGTTTCCATTGTCAAGAAATTGGTCATTGGAAACGTAATTGCAAGGCTTTCTTGGAAGAGCAAAAGAAGAAGAAGAGCAGCAAGGCTGCGTCGACTTCAGGTATCTATATGATAGATATTCTCCTTTCTACCACTGATTCTTGGGTATTGGATACCGGATGTGGTTCTCACATTTGTCTAAATGTGCAGGGACTAAAGAATAGGAGACTGCTTAAAGAAGGTGAAGTAGATCTACGTGTGGGAAATGGAGCAAGAGTTGCTGCATTAGCCGTAGGGACTTATGAAGTCACTTTACCTTCCGGATTAATTCTTGTTTTGAACAATTGTTATTATGTTCCGGATTTAAGCAGAAATATTATTTCAATTTCTTGTTTGGATAATGAAGGTTTTAAGTTTCTTATTGAGAATAAGAAATTTTCTATTTATTTAAATGATGTGCTTTATGGTATTGCTAATTCATTTAATGGCCTTTATATCTTGGATGTCAAGAATGAAAATAATGTCTATCATGTAAATAAGAAATCTAAACCTAATGATGTAAATCATACTTATTTGTGGCATTGCCGTCTTGGTCATATTAATGAGAAGCGTATCTCAAAACTCCATGGGGACGGACTTTTGGGTTCATGTGACTTAGAGTCATATGATACTTGTGAGTCGTGTCTTCTTGGAAAAATGACTAAGACACCTTTTACCAAGTTGGGTGAAAGGGCAAGCGACTTATTGGGGTTGATACATTCCGATGTATGCGGACCATTAAGTAGCAATGCTAGGGGAGGATTTCAATACTTCTACCTCTGTCCCTAAATAAGTGTCCAAATTTCATTTTAAGGGACACTGAAAATCTCAACTGATGACGCCCTAGATTTCTGGGGTCACGGAGATGGAACTCCAATTTTGCTGTCTCTTGATCCTGATCACAACACAAGCAAGAACACCGTTAAGACCAGGGCCGCGTTGGAATCCGGCTTAGGCCCTCGGGTGTGAGAGTAAGATCTCTGAGGAAAACCTAAGAAGAAGGCTCAATGAAAACCTTTTGTGTCTGAATCGGATTGAGCACGTACCTTGCTCATGGGAGTGGAAAGAAGTATATATATGACCAAGAGAAAGAAACCTGCACAAGGTACTAACCACCCTGGTACTGGGGGGACACGTGGCGAGTCCCCAGTGGATCGGTCAGGAGAGTGGCTGGGAAGGTGGCGTGTCTGTCAGGGAAGCATGATTCCATCACCAACCGTTATGGTGTGTCAGGTACGGATATGTGACGTCTCGTGTACGTTTGTGCCAGCCGGGCTCCTCAGGATAGCGGGAGGCAGAGTCATCTCGGGCATATATATCAGGGAGATCGGTCCCCTCGGGCTTACTTGCCCGCGTTCCTCGCCGGTTCGGCCCCAAGAGTTCAGGTCCGGTTCGGGCGGGTTAAGTCGCATTGATTTGGACCGGCGAGCATCCGGCCTAGAAGGCTCGGTCTCATCATCAACTTTGTGAACAATTTGGTAACAACGATTCATATATAATCTTGTAATCTCCTTTCCAAACCTTTAGTTTTGCACGTATAAAAAAATCGGTGAAAAAAATTTCGAAAAAAAAACGTTTAGGGAGAAAGTTATGTTAAAAAAAGACACTCATTTAGGGACAAAGATTTCTTGAAAATGGACACTCATTTAGGGACAGAGGGGGTATTATTTTTTACTCATGATTCATAATTAAATAAAAAAATCATTACTTTAATTTACACCAATCAATCCAAAGTCCTTTACAACTCGTGATTATTTTTTTTAAAAAAATAAAGCCTCTTCTTCTCTTGAATCCACTACAAGAAGCCTTTAACCTAAAAATTCTAAACTCTGCTGAATTTGTCAAACAATCCAAAGCCATTTCTTTACTTCAAAGAATTTGACAAGATCTTTTCATGCATGATCAAAACAAATTAAACTAGTTTAAAAGATCATAAAGAGGAAATTTTCACCTAATCAAAGATTTCCTTTAGCATAATAAAAGGAAAATTATTTATTGGGATCATCACTATTTAAGAAATCAATCAAATGTAATTTATCTTAAAAAAAGTTGAGGGCATAACTTTGTCAGATAGTGGTCATTTTATGGATTTGGTTAACCTAACTCTGTTTAATTGAAAGACCGACTTGGATTTGAGTTACTTTCATTGGATTCTTTTGATAAAAATAACTTTATTTTATGATTGTGGATAAGTTTCAATTTCACCCATTTGCTACCTTATGGGGGAGCAATAAGTGTTGTCAACCAGATCTGAATTTTTTATAGTCACGACTGTGTGGTATTTCGAAATCCCTTAAATAACGTCTTTTGCTGGGGGGAGAGTGCATCAAAAAGATGATCATGGCCATCGAAACAAATTTGACCGCCACCATCGCGATTTCTTTGCAGCTCAATGACACACGACTGAAGTTGAGCTGTCATTCAATGTCATACAATACTGCATTTTGCTCTCTTTATTTAAGTACCTTTTACTATAATCATTGCGAAAATGTCACAATTATTTATCTGCACTGACTAATTATCTATTATTTATTTATTATGTGTTTCTCAAGTATATACCATAGGCATTTGTCAAAACTAATATCAAAGCGGAGACATTTCTTAAGATAATTGCTTGCATTCACATTCACAGAGCTCGAACTCAAAATAATAGCCTCACCAAAAATAGTTAGTTGCATCAAGAAAAAGGACGGAGCCAATCACAAATCGCAAAATTTCAAGAGTCCAAAATGATCAATCTAATCCAAAAGTACCATAAATATTATATATAATGTTGTCTTGTTTGACCCTAATATATAAAATAATGCTTTTCTTTATCCCTCCGCGTTGATTAGATTGCTTAATTATGGAATTAACTTTTAGATAATTAGTATCTTTATGTTCTTTCGGCGATGGGTTTAATTCAACATAAGCAATGATTTAACAAGAAAATGACAACTTAATTCTACTAGTTCTCACTCAGATTTCACATAATATAGTTAATGATATTAGATTAGTCATTTGCACTTGTCATATTCTAGCTATAAGCCTCTTACTAAACAACAAATAGTCGTTTGGCAATTAGTCCTTTTTTTTTTTTTTTTTCCTTCCCAATGGATTTAGAACCGGTAGAGATTGTTTGAAATAAGTGTGAAACTCAAGAATAATTTTTTTAATTAAGATAATCTCTACAACCCAATTGGAGAAAGAAAACAATTTTGATTGAATTTTGATCAAACATTATAATATATTAATATATGTATATAAATTTATTGCTACATCAGTTTTATGTCCATTTTCAATTGAGTAGCTTAAAATCTTTAACCAATCAAAGTGCAATGATACAAACAAAACATAATGTCTCTTGCAGATAAGAACCAATTAGACTATGAGCAATGGGGGTATGAAATGGTGTATGAAGGGGGGGAGGTTGTATGAAACCATTGTGGGGGTGGTTGAATTTGGGGGATGAAATAATTCATACGGGTTGAAAGTTTGGGAAAGCTGGCATCTTAGACACGTGGCGTGCCCCAACTGGCCCGGCGTTGGCGCGTGCACCACACGGCCCGACAGGGCGCGTGTGGTGCAGCGCAGGGCGGTTTTTTTTTTTTTTTTCTTGTGTTTGCCACGTGTCTGTCACTCATTGGTCCGTTTAATTTTATTTTTTTCCCTATAAAAAATAAAAATGATATAAAAGTAGTGGGGTATAGAATGATGAGTGAGAGGGAGATGATTTTTTTTTTTCAACTTACCATTGTAGGGGGGTTGTATGAAAGGGGTGAATGAAAAATGAGGTGAATAAGATAAAGTGTTAAAGTGGTTGTATGTAATGGGAAGGGGAGTTGAAACCATTGTTGGTAGTCTTATGTATTAATGATATAACCGGGTCAATCCGGGTTCAACCTACTCTACCGGATCCCTAAGGTTTCCTGGTGGTGTTGCTTGTCTCCTACTCTTCCTAGTTAATTTATATTTTGATAATATTTAAAAAAATCTCAATGAATGTTGGTTAGATCGTGAAATGAAATTAACGAAAGTACAAAGTTATTTTGTAATGGGTGGAAATAATACTACCTTACAGTTTAAAATAGATGTCGCTTTAGAAGCTGAAATTTGGCTCATTACACTTGCCATGTTTGGGTTTAAAGTCTTTGAATCTTTATTTTGCCCTTATATTGAAATTTGTTTCATTGCAATTAATGTATGAGAGAGAAACAATTAATTATTAAGAACATCAAGAATCCTTCTATATTTACAATTGCATATTTCCTAGACGTTTTATTATTACTTTCCATAGTTTATTTGATTTACCTTCCTGTTAATATTATTATTGTATCAGGAATTCTTCAGAAAAACGTGTATTACACTAGTCTTAGTGTAAAACGTGTTTTCAAATAGCGGAGTGACATTTTTGTAAATAAGCGGAACATAGTAGTATTGTTGTAAATAACTGGAACTTACAAGAATTCATCAGACATTTTTTGATATTGTAAGAGGCATTTGTCAATACTACAGCAGACACATTTTGACACTAGGGCAGACACTTGTTTTGAAACTTATAAAAACTCACGTGAAACTCGTTGACACTGTAAGAGGCATCGTTTAACACCACAACATGCACTTTTCAACACTAGAGAAAGCATTTTTCAACGCTACAACCGGCAACCTTAACACTACCACTAAAAGTGTCTATCTGAATGTATAAAAGTGTTTGTTAATTTTTTTTAGAACACTTATAATATTAGAAGATGCAATCATGAAAAACACTTTTTTCATCTCTTAGTGTAAAACATGTTTTACATAAAGAACGACTCATATGTAAAAACACGTTCTACACTAGCGTTAGTGTAGAACGCGTTGTACATACAAACGACTCTTATTGTATAATTCATAGTTTCTTTATGCCTGAGAAATACTCCACCTTTTGTATAATTATCTTACTCTTTTGATTTTGAATTATCTTACTATTGTGATCAATAATATTTGAGTCTTTCATACTATTCTCCACTTCCTTATATAATTGACTTTCTCTCTCTCCCTATTCTATTATGGCATCAAAGCTTCTATTCTATCATTGTTAAGGTATTATTACATTTTTTAAAACCTTGTATTTCTTTTGAACTGTAAGGATCAGTAAATGAATTATGTATTTATTTCCTTCAACTATTTTTACATTTAATAATACTAGGGGCAGAATATAGTAATAAAATCTTTCTCACTAATTTTTTGGTGTAATGATTTTATTGGTGTTTTTTAATTAGAGTGTGGCTAAATCACTATCGCTACAACTAATAAAATATCGTCAGCTCATTTTGTGAGCAAGATTTTATGACTTTATTTTGTACCTCTCTAACGATGCTCTTTTGTATTGGCACTTGTGTGTCCTTTGGGGGAAATGGTAAGAAAATTATAAGAGTGTTGACCCTTGAGCCTTATTTTAAAGATATGGTTAATAGCATGGATTAGATTATATATATTCAATTATGGTTGCATTTGGGCCATTGACATGAGCCTTATTCTACTATATTTTGAAGCCAACACAACACTAATGTTCCTTGAACCATGTGAGTGCTGGTGACAAAGATTATAACCATGACATAGTGTAAGCTAGAGCAATTAATTGTATGAAAATGTACTTTATAATATAAAATTGCATTAAATTATTTTTTATTTAAAAATGTGACACCTAATCAGAAACTGAAACATAAAAAGGTAAAAAAAATTGCAAATTTATTATGAAAGCAGGCTAAATACTTATACTTCAATAGTCTCAAAATAAATATTTAAAAACAATTAATTTTGCTTCTAATAAAAATAATTAATTTGTTTAGTAGTTCATTTGAGAGGAAAGTAAAACTACTACTACTACCTCTGTCTCTAAATGAGTATCCAAATTTCATTTCAAGGGACATAATTTTTTGTACAATTTGGTGGTAGAATTCATATATAATCTTGTAATCCTCTTTACAAACATTTAGTTTTTGCAAGTACTAAGAGACCGGTGGAAAAAAAAATCGAAAAAAAAAAACATTTAGGGACAAAGTTATGATCAAAATGGACACTTATTTTGAGACAATTTTTTTTCTAAAAATGGACACTCATTTAAGGACAGATGGGGTAATATTTTAGAGTAAGTAAGGTGATTTAAGTCCAAGACAATCATGTTTGGTATTAATGAAGGAGATGGGCAGAAAGGGGTATCCAATGTGCATTAGAGCCATAGATGGAAGGGCAATGTGACTGAAAGGGATCCTATGAATAAGATTCTAAATTTGACTGCAATTACTAACTCTCATAATTTTTTCTTAGATTCTTCATTTGAAAATTTTCAAATTTTGAATTTCGGAAAAGATGAGTCATGCTTCTTAATGAGATAATGGGAGTAATGGATACAATGTAGACATGTACTACTACATTATATTTAATACTTTTTCCGTCCCAAAATATACTCCTTTCGTCCCATCCGAAATAGGATTCTTGGCCCGACACGGGATTAAGGAATAATAATCTTTTATTATAAAAAATTGTTTGAAAAGTAGGTGTTATGAGTATGAATGAGAGAGAAAGTGGGTAGGGAATAATAAATAAAAAGTTATTGTGAGTATGACAAGTGGGTCTTACTAATAAAAAAATAATAAAAGCTTTCCATTTTGGAATGTCCTATTTCGAGTGGGACACCCAAAATGGCAAAACGTCCAATTTCGGGTGGGACGGAGGGAGTATGTTGTTTTGAGAATGTGCATAATTTTTAAGAAATATAATTAATGCATAGAAAAGTCTCATATATCTTTAAAGTAATTTAATTAATTAGGCAATTAAATGCTTGTGGAAAAATAATTCACTATCATTTATAAAGATATACTCTCTCCGTCCCAAAATATTTGTAGTTTTAAGATTTTTCACACAAATTAAGAAAATCAATCAATGCATTTGTAATGGACTAAATTACCCTTAGAACATTTCAAGTACCAAAATAATTTAATGCTTTTACAATGACAACCACTATCATAAATAAAGGTAGATTTTACAAACAATGCCAAAGATGTCTAGATAATAGCAAAACTACAAATATTTTGGGACAAACTTCAACCTTTTAAACTACAAGTATTTTGGGACGGAGGGAGTAATTGGTATATAGTAACAAACAAATCTTGAAAATAGTAAAACGACAAGTAAAATAAAGAATTAGTACAGTCATTTTGAGACGAATGAATGAAGAGTGGTCTTGTCATTTGAAATATCAAATAATAATTTGACATTTTTCATTGTCCCAAAAAATTCTTCACATTTCTACAACTTAGGCTTAGAAGTGCCCAAACTAAACGTGACTAGTGAATCAAGTGTTCATATCCTTAAAAAGTTTGAATATTCAAATGTGAAAATCATTTTGGGACGGAGAGAGTATTTGTTAATTTATTTTTTTCATTGAGAATTGAACATATCACATAAAATACTTTTCAAATGGACCCTAGTAAAAGGTCCACTTTTCAAAGCCCAAGGACGGCCCTAAAAAGCAAAAGCGGATATCCTTCTTCACCTTCAACCTTCCTTTTTAGGTTTTACGCGGTTTTGATTCCCAGCCCACCCAACACAGCTGACCGGACTGACCGAATTTATTTGGCGGGAAACTGAATTCTCATATTTTTGGATTTAAATGGATTTCGCGCCATAGGGAGAGAGAGAGAGAGAAAGAGCCCGGGATATGCGGGATCTTAATACGAATATACTATACAGTGTCCATTTTCACACATTATTCAGTCTTAAATACTCCTTCCGTCCCAAAATGATCTTCATACTTTTTTCGCTCTTATAGCGAAGGAATTTGAGCAATAATTTTAAGTTGATTTAATTGTCCTAATGAAAGTCTAAAACTTGTTATTGGTACATCATCAACAATACTATCAATAACAAGTTTTAGATTATCATTAAGACAATTAATTCAACTTAAAATTATTGCTCAAAGTTCATTCGTAATAACAACGAAAAAAATATGAAAATCATTTTGGGACGGAGGGAGTATGAAAATGAAGTTAAAACTCCAAGTTCCAACCATACATTAATTAAACGCAACCAAATCAAATCGTAGGTTGATTCGTAATTTCTAATAAATGTTTTAAAGCTACTTACAAACAAAAAATGTACTCCCTCCGTCCCATACTTATCGCTACTTTTTGTTGACCATACATGGACTTTGACTAACATTTTATGCTAAACAATTAATCTCCAAAAAAAATTAAAAATAATTATTAAATCACCAATAGAAACATTATCAATAACTATCTTTAGATTGTTATAGAGATTAATAATTTAACATAAAATGTTAGTCAAATTTCAAATATGATCGCTAAGTATGGGACAGAGGGAGTACTTTTGAAAGTGAAAAACACTAATTTCCAAACAATATTTAACTGGAAAATTTTGAAGATTTACAGATTCTTCGGTGGTCGCATATGATATCTAGTTTGACCTGGTTTAACATTGCCGGTTAGTACAAGAAAAGGCGTCTTTAGTTGAGCTTGAGCTTCCCTCATCCTCTCCACGACTTCATCGTCCGTCCCATTCTTCCTCTTCTTCCTCCTCTTCATCTTGAGCTCCCTCTCGTATTCCCGCCTTCTCTTTTCTTGCTTCTTTTTGCCTGGTCCTTTACCATGGAACTTATACGAATGCAATCGGAACGCTTCTTTTGGGGTCAAATTTTGCCCGTACTTATCACTCCTTACAATCTGAATTCCATCACCACCATTGTCATGTGCATCGACTAGCTTGCTTTTCTTCTTGTCCGTGTTTCGACCGGCCCAATCATTATAAGTTTCTTTGAGCACCACCCCTCCCCCTTCTTCTTTGAGAAGGTTAAGGGCTACCGATAATCCCTTCCCAAGGACAACTAAACCACCATGTACCTTTTTTGGGTCGCCCACATCTTCCTCCTCCATGAAAACTTCTTCTTTTTTACCATTAATATATTTATGTGGGTGGAACTGGATGCCCTTTAGAAACTCTTCCGTCTCGGTCAAGACAACCAGCTTGGATATTGACTGATCCATGCCCTTTAGAAACTCTTTCGTGGTTGTTTAGGTCTTTGGAAGAAGGGTAGTTTGGGGAGTTGATTAGGGAAGTGTTCTTATGCAAAGGGTTGAGCAAGGAGTTGGAACAAACAAACCCAAATTCTGATATGGTCAATTCTTGAGATGGATTATGGTTGTTCTTCAGGATTGAATATTGGTTTTCTTGAATTTTGTCACCCAGATTGGACTTGTTTGTATTGCAATTTTCAATTGAGATTTTTGTGATGGGTGTTGTTATACACACCCTTAAAACTTATGAATACACCGGTAACTGTGCTTTACAGTGTTGTACCATTTAAGTTTTCAAGCTACTTACGGGTGTATTCATAAATTTTACGGGTGGGTATAACACCACCCTTTTGTGATCAAATAAAGTTTTGTAAAGTAAAGCTTTGATTTGTAAAGCTCTTTAAAATAAAGTTTTGTAATAAGTAAAGTGACTTACAGTTATCCATAATCCCGAAACGGATAAGTGGACCCCATACAGTTATCCATAATCCCGAAACGGATAAGTGGACCCCTTATAGTTATCCATAGTTCTAAGATGAACATGTGGACCCCTTTGCGTTGCTTGATGAAGTAGCGTAGGTTATCATGATACACCGATTTTGGGTGCGGTCAGTAGAAACCCGAGCCCTGGGTACAGCGTGTGCTTAATCCCTAAATTAAGTAAAGTGAAGTAAAGTAAAGTAAAGTAAAGTAAAGTGAAGTAAAGTGTTTTGTGAAAAGTCATGTTTTGGAAACTGTCTTCTGTAGCCACATGTTTTCAAAGAAATGAGTTGTTTTGGATATTGGTAAATGTTTCTTTTCAAACTGAGTACCTGTTTGATCCTTGAGTTATATCCCTTCATTGTTAATTCATTGTTATCGTTCGTTTCGGTCATCTCCTCTTAGTACCCGAGGAGATCCCGTATGAACTTACTGGCATTGTTCGCTCATTCCTTTCATTCTTATTTCTCTCCAGGTTATAAATAAGCAGATCAAGAGTCGCAAGGTTCGGCTGCTTAGGAGTGATCTTTTAATAAAGTTAGTTAGTGATTATGTTTCCGTTACGGTTAAGTTTTTAGACTTTAATTCCTGTTACCGTTTGAGCTAGTGACTTGTACTAGCCGTTTTGAGTTTGAATGTTGGTTAAAGTTTGTGTTAGAGCAAAATATATAAAAGAACGATGATCAAAAGAAATAATCAATCACAACACAAGAATTTACGTGGTTCACCAATTTGGCTACGTCCACGGGCGGAGGGAGAATATATTACTTTCAATGAACAATTACAAAAGACAATCTCTCTAATTTAGTTGCACGAATTATTTAGGCAAATAATTCCGTCAACCTAAATCCTAGATCTCTACTTGTAACTCTCAAAGATGAACGATTAAAATAATGTTAGGGGAGGGGTTAATATTTATAGGCATAAATATTAGAAACCCAAAAGGAAGAGGAAACATATTTCTTGTGCACAAAGTAAATCTATGCTAATTAGGAAACTACTTTCCTAATTCTGTAATAATACTTTTACACAAAATAGGAGTACTAATTAATTTGGGACAGTGTGAGAGTCTTAAACGAACTCTTCAATAACCACGAAACCAACTGCATTGCACCAAGTAGACATGTCCAAATAGAACCGGGAACCGACGGAACCGGCGGGTAGAACCGGAACCGGGAACCGGCGAGAACCGGGAACCGCCGGAACCGGGAACCGAACGGAACCGAGAACCGAACGGAACCGAGAACCGGAATGAAACGGTTCGAATACGAATCCAACATATTCAGAACCGAGGAACCGGCGGAACCGGGAACCGAGAGCCGGAACCGAGAACCGGGAACCGGGAACCGAATGGTTCTCTGCATCAGAGGACTTTAAAGATGTTTGATCATTATGGTAGGTTGGCTGCTAGCTAATTTATATACTGATATACATACTCCCTCCGTCCCAAAATACTTGTAGTTCTAGGATTTTCACACAAATTAAGAAAAAAAAATAATACATGTGTAATGGACTATATTACTCTTGGAACATTTCCAGTATCAAGACAATTTAATACTTTTACAATGACAACACTATCATAAATAAGGGTATATTTGATAAACAATGTCAAAAATGTATAGATAATAGCAAATCTACAAATATTTTGGGACAAACTTCAACTCCTTAAACTACAAGTATTTTGAAATGGCGGGAGTATTACATTTTAAACTATAAATATTTTGGGACGGAGGAAGTATTACATACTTATTAGATGGTGAGATAGAACCGGTGGAACCGTCGGAACCGGAACCGGAACCGGCGGATAGAACCGAGAACCGGGAACCGGATTAAGATGGTTCGAATACGGTTCCGGCCATTTGGGAACCGGGAACCGGCGGTTCCGGAACCGGGAACCGGAACCGGAACCGTTTGGACATGTCTAGCACCAAGTAATCTGACAAGTCACCAAAAAATCAACCTCTTTCCTTGTTTGTTTTGACCGACTAATAAGGAGTAAACCCATGCAATCCACGTCACTTTCAAGGCATGAATTTTGGCTAAGGCTAGTAGCCTAGGCTTGAAAACCAGCGACTCTTTGCTTTTGGCCAAAGCTCTCTCCGTCCCGAAATCACAATATTTGATACGGACATATCCTTAACCAAAATACCATTTGATTCAAAGGCATATTTCCAACAGTTTGAATTGTGGTTAAGTGTAGCCGTTGGGCATTCTGATTTTGGGATTTATTCGTGATAAGTTATTATTTAGTAGTAATGAAAAGTTGGGGTGTTACACTACTTCTGACTCTAAGGCTAATGAGGCTCCCCGTCCCGGAGGTTAGAAACTATGAACTATAATCTTGTTATGAGTTTGCGTAAGGCCAGTGGCCTTGTACTTGTTGCCTTGTTGGCGTGTTTATTTATGGCCGATATCCTTGCTCGTATAGTTGTTTATGGCCAGTGGCCTTGCTGTGGTTTTATGGCCTGTGGCCTTGTTTTGTTGATTTGTTTGTGTATGGTCAGTGGCCTTGTGTGTGAAAAAAGGCTTTATATGTGAGTTTTTTATTGTTATTTTTAATAGTGTATTTTTTTAAATCTTTTTTATATAATTTTTTGACCCCCCTCACTGTAAAACCTGGATACGCCACTGCATGTGGGTGCACATCTTCTTATATAAATAATCAGACTTCCTCATGGAAAAGGAATTAAGTCTTAGGAGATATGTGTAAATCCGATTAGGAAAAGGAAAAAAAAAAGTAATCATAGGGAAAGAGTGTGTCTAGTAAATTATTTTATTTGAGCATTGGCTAGTAATATAAGTGAGCTCATTAGCAATAATTAAGAAACAGAAATGATGATTTACCAACAAATGGATGATTACGAGTATACTATACACACTGTTGAGCCCAAGCTCAAGAACCAAATTCAGACCGGACAAACCGGCAGGCAATATCCAAGGAAACCACCTACATATGACAAACCCGACGGTCTTGATCCAGCGAGATTTCGCCACCTGAACCGGTTTGCTCCAAACCGGTACCGTAGAACCACTTGATGCGTTGGATCGGTCCAGATCCCTCCACGTGGATAAATCCAAGATTTGCACACATGTTAGCCTATTCTTCACCAACTTGAAGATACTAGAATGACCAACAACAAAACAAAAAACTTTAACAATAATCACGCAGCCTCCTTCACTTACTAGTTGTTTTTACTCAAAATCGGATTTGACATTGCCCAGAAGAATGAAAAATATGCTTAGATTTGGGAGTATCTCAGAGATGAATTTGAATTGACTAAGAGAATAGCTCATTATTAGACCAAGAACAACCTGACTCAAAATTCCAAACTGAATTTTGAAGAACAAAATACACCGTTATCTTTTTTTTACTAAGCAATGTGTATGAATTTTTAAGAGGGTAAAAGTGATTTAATTAAAAGGTTGCAAGTTCAATAAACTGTGTAAAGCTACCCAATATGTTTTGGTTATAGTTTCAAGTGTATTTTTTTAATACATTTTTACTCGTATTAACACAATCACGTACTTGCTAAAAAAAAAAAAAAAAAAAAAACCACTTACAGCTAATTCAATTACAAATAAACAATCAACAAGGTCTGCCTCATCTAAGCAATTTGCAAATACAATATCACCCAAAACTTCCCCCATATGTGATATAGTAGTGCCTCAAATCAATTAGTACAAATTAAAAAAAAAAAAAAAACTAAATCTGCAAGAAAAGTGGTTTTCATCTGTACACTGTTATGGAGTTGAGTCTTGATAAGGGTAGTTTAGTAAACTAATTAATATCTAAAGAATAAGGAGATTTCATAACTGCCCGTGCAGTTAGGTTCTTGCAGTTTCTTCAAGCCTTGGCTATTATATATATAGGGGAACTAGTCACAATGTTCAGGGCTAATGAGAAATATGTTAATTTTCCTTTTAATTTATTGTTAATTTCCATTTATGTTCTTCAATCAATTTAAGAGTGTTACATCAGAGCACCGATCCCCGGACCGGTGTTCATGGCCGATGAAACTCAAACTCACTGGGAAACGGTAGCGGGTCGAGCGATTGCGGATGAAGGTGTTAATTGCTTCAGTTCATTTGGACGGAAACGTGAACAGTTGGTATAGATCACAGATTATAGGGCGACCACCGATGTACTGGGATGAGTTTGTGAATGAAATTCTAGAAACATTCAGGCCCTTACCACATGATACTGTTGTTTGGGAATTTAGAATGTGCCAGCAAACGGGAACGGTGGCTGAATACCAGAATCAGTTTGAGGAATTGATGGGACGAATGATACTTCAAAATGTGTCAATCACTGAGTCGGAAGCAATGCATTATTATGTTGGGGGTTTACGAGAAGATTTAAGGAGCATGGTTTTATCAGGAAGCCCAAATTCTCTTCCACAAGTTTATGAGTCAGCTCGGTTACATGAGTTTGATATGTGGGTACGACAATCTGAAGTTCAAGTGGGAGCCCAATCCCTAAGAAGTGAGGGACGTTGTATTCCAAGAAGCTCAACAGGGACCTATACGGGGTCGGCTCTAAATTGTAATCCAGCAGTCAGTGAGGGAGGATCTGCTATCAATCCATCTGCAAAATCAACTAACAGCACAACGGGAGTAAAGGAAACAGAAGGGAAAGTGAAAAAAGAGGAGGGCCTTTGCTTTTATTGCAAGGAGAATTTCACATTGGGCCATAAAATGCAGGAAACAGTCATTGCACTTCATTGAAAAACTGGAGGACCGTCCCGTAGTGGAGTATGGCGAAGATATTCTAGAAGTTGGCGACGAACTAGAAAATGGAGATAATGAGTAGGGACATATTGAGATTTCCTTACACGGTCTAACTGGAAATGCCACCGAAAATACTATGAGATCGAAAGAAGTCAGAAGGAGGATCAATGGAAATTCTTATGGACATAGGGAATACCCACTACTTTGCAGACTCAAAGGTGGCTGAACGTAATGGGTATGCAATGGAAGTGTTTTATTTAATTGGTCTCACATTCACTCGCAACAACTTTCTACTCATTATTCTCTACCTCAATTTCTCTCTCTTACTTCACTTTTCATACTCACAACACCCACTTCACTAACACTTTTTCCTTAATACCCGTGCCCAACCCAAAAACCCTAATTCGGGTGGGACGGAGGGAGTACTAGTCACAATGTTCAGGGCTAATGAGAAATATGTTAATTTTCCTTTTAATTTATTGTTAATTTCCATTTATGTTCTTCAATCAATTTACGAGTGTTACATACACGAATTTCAACAGAAATAAAAAAAAAAAAAAATAATCAACTCCAACAAAATCAATTGTAAAGCCCTAAATATGTTAAGAAAGGGTTTCAAATTTAAACATGTTGAATGCAATTAATACAGATAAATAAGAAATTAGGTTTAGGTTAAGAGGGTGACGAGATAGAAGAAAGAACCTGTTCCGACGCGGTTTCGTCAATCGCTACCGTGGTGGCTTGGTGCCGGGTTCCCCACTTTACTATGGCGTTGGCGACTTCGCTTCTTAGAGGAAGGTGCACAGAATGCGCAAAAAACAAGTAAATAAATCGATCTCTCAAAATACTAACTATTCCCTCCTTATCGAATACTACTTCCGGTCCTAAATAACCGTCGCTTTTGGTAGATCAGACGTAACTTTGACCAATAATTTAAATAAAAAATAATGATGCTAATAAAAATTTAAAGTTTGTCATTGTATTATAATTAATAGTATTTTTAATAACAATTTTTAGATTTTTATTAGGATCATTATTCTTTGTTTAAATTTATTGGTCAAACTTACATCTGTTTGACCAAAAGTGACAGTTATTTTCGACCAGAGGGAGTAATACACTACGTTTTAGGAGTTAATTTTGTTCTAAAATACTTGTCGTTTTGCTATTTCTAGAACATCTTTACTCTTGAATACCAATTGTACCCTCAGTCATTAATTGCAAGTTGTCTCTTGTTCTAGCATTTTTTGCATAAGTAATTGGATACTTTTAGGGGGTACATGTGTCTTTTTTATCTGTATTAATTGCATTTCTTAATATGTGTGAAGAAGCCTAAAATGACATGTATTTTGAAGAGATAGTCTCTTGTGAGAACACCTAAATCCGTCTCATAGAAAAGACGGGTCGACCCATGACCCGTGTACAACATTCTTCGCGAAGCGTAGGATCCCAACACATGCTCCACTCAAAATCTGCCACGTGGCAACGACCCATTGGGAAAAAAAAATAAAATACATTTGAAAAATAACAACTTATATACATGAATATAATTATTTGTACAAATAAATATAACTTATTATTTGAAAACATAAATAAAACAAAAAATAAAATAAAAAAGAAGTAAAACATAATCTGTTCAAAAAAATATACGTATTCATTTTTATTATAGGACACAACCGGGTTCGAACCGGTGACCAATTGATCTGCAGTCAATTGCTCTACAACTGAGTTACTCCCTCCGTTCGTATATACTACTCTCTCCGTCCCAGTTTAAAGTTCTTATTTTTCTTTTTGGTATTTTCAGTTTAAAGTTGTTACTTGCTTTATTCTTTAAATGACAAAAAATAAATAGTGTTTTGGACATTTTTTTCCTTATAAAGTTCATATATTACAAAAAACCCATCACTTACCCATCTATTTTTCACTCATTTGCTTTATGAATAGACAATCATATCATGCACATATTAATTGTTTGACTCAAATCTGCCTTAATAAGCGTGTAAAGTCAAATTAAAAATTTTAAACCGGGACGGAGAGAGTATCTGTCGTTTTAGACAGAAGTGCAGGGTATACATATTTACAAGGCACACTATTTACAAGGCATGAGTAAATTACTAAACTACCCTTATATATATACTAAAAAAAAAAACCAATTCCCAGTTTGAACAAAACACTCCGCGTACAAATCGTCATCTCGCACACGACGCCGACGCCTCCTCCGCGTACAAATCGACGACAACCGCCAACAATGAAGAAATTACCCACCGTCGGCGGCAAGTCCGGCGCCGGCGCCGCCTCCTCTACCGCCGGTACACAGGTAATTCCTAATCTATAACCCTAGCTTTCAATTTCAATTCCTAACTTGACTTTTATGCCTAAATTCGATCCTAATAATGCGTAATTGTTGTTTAAATTTGATCCTACATTGTTGTAATTGTGTTTTATTGCTTAATTTGGAGTTTATTTTTCGAATTGTGTACTAATTCGTGGTTTGCAAAAATCTGGAAATGCTTGGTTGGTTTCGTGTGGTATTACACGAGTTGTATTTATGTGTTTCGTATGAATACACACGAGTTGGTTCTCATCATTACGTGTGAAATCACACGAAATGATTCTTCGTGTGATTTCAGACGAAATGTTGAGAACCATTTCGTGTGATTTCACACGAAACACACAATAACAATGCGTGTAAAACAACACGAAATGAACTCTAAACCATCATTTTGTGTATTTCGTATACAGTTACACGAAATGTTGACTACCATTTCATGTGTTTTTACACGAGATTGTTCTCAATATTTCGTGTATATCAACACGAAATGTAATCTGTAACTGGAAAAAAAATTATAGATTGATGATTTGTCGTTGTAGATTGTTTGTAGCACTGTTTATTTGTGGAATTGTTGCTTATTTATTGTCTCTTATTTAAATTTTTTGTAGGGACGTGAACGTTCGAATGCGTCCAATAGAAAGAGGAAGGCCGAGCAGGCAGCTTTGTGCACCAAAAAGAAGCATGACAAGAATGTCTTGCTTGATGAGACTGAGGATGTAAAGATTGAGGATGTACGACAGGAGGAGCGTACATGTGATGCCCCTTATGTTCCCGAGGGAGACGCGGAGTCGTCATCTTCTGATTCTGATGAGACGGCATCAGACGCACCCGAGGGAGATGCGGAGTCACGAGCATCTGATGATGGTGATGAGGAGGAGGAGGATGCATCTTTGAGGCCTCGCAGGAGGCAGGGTCGGTAGGTGGGTAGAGGGGGGGCACGGGCCGCAGGGGGGAGGAGGCGTGTTTTACCATGGGAGATTGAGAGCGACCCGGGTGGTGGCCCAGAGGTTTGTGAGTTGTTGTACGGGTTCGGTCACCACCGAGCCCGAGAGATTTAGGGCGACCCCACTTGTCAGCCATTGGTGAAGTTCCATACCAGACATCAGCATCTGGATAGGTAAGCTATTTGTTTATAAATAGTTTTTTTAATTTGTTTATAAATAGTTTTATTATTTGTTTTTATTGTGTTATTTATAATGTTTTGTTTGGAATAATCAGGTTCTCGCGTGTTAGTCTGGCAGAGGATGATAGAGCTTGGTTGACTGCAGTTGATGCATCAGGTATCCAGCACCTGCATGATATCACCATTCGCCGGACTAGCTCGGCGCTGCTGACGGCATTTGTGGAACGGTGGTCTCCTGAGACTAACACGTTCCACATGCCGTGGGGGAAGATGACGATCACGATGCATGACGTCACTCATATTCTAGGTATATTGTTGTTATTTACTTTTATCAATTTCATAAATTTTATCAAATTTATTAATTTTTAATTTTCAATTTATAGGTATCAGCTCTATAGGTTTTCCGGTTAGGATAGCGGATCCAGAGCCTGACCTGAGCGAGATCCAGAGACACCTCATCGGCTGTCTGAGGGGCACGGCCTACACATAACATGACCTCCGGTTAGCCTTTCAGGCCCGTTCAGCCATGACTGATGACCAGCGGGCTTCTACTTATATCCTGTTCCTCTTGGGTTGCACGTTGTTCGTGGACAAGAGTCAGGATAAGATGCCTGCAGCCTATCTTTCCTTGTGCATGGATCTGCCGATAGTGGGGCGTCTCTCCTGGGGATCAGCTGCTTTGGCCTACTTGTACCGCGAGTTGGGGAAGGCGTCCAGATCCGGATGCGCTCAGATGGGTGGTTGTTCGACTCTGCTGGAGGTAATATTTAATATTTCTTTAATACTCCATGACGTCACTCATATTCTAGGAATATTGTTGTAACATTATTCACTAATTTATTTACATACATTTTAGGGCTGGATATACGAGTACTTCCCTGACTTCCGGCGACTTTTGAACCCGCGATGGCAGGAGGGGTAGCCGAGAGCCCTTAGATGGGCACGTAGTGATAGAGCTGGGAGGGAGATGGAGCATCTGCTGATGTATCGCCGCACCCTAGACACGATGACTGTTGAGAGGGTGAGTTATTTATATTTAAATTGCTATAAATTGTTATACTCCCTCCGTCCCAGTGAAAGTGGCACTAGTGCCACTTTCACTGGGACGGAGGGAGTATTCTGTTGACGTTGCCTAAGAAAGTGAGTTATATAGGTTTGTTGGACTCCTTATGATACCGGAGTGGATGCGCTTCTGCCGGTATCCTACTTCGGAGGGATTATACGTTTCTTAGACATCACTGAGGCGTATATGCCTGACCGGGTTACCAGGCAGTTCGCGATCCAGCAGAGGATCCCCAGACAGCAGCCCTTGCCTTACGTGACGTGCATTTTGATGGCTGGTCAGAAGGGTTACAAGAAGGCATATGGTGACCGGGATGATATTTGGACAGAGTGGATTGAGTTCGACATGGATGCTTACGATCCACATCGTCGTCTGGGGCCATTAGTGACTGAGTCTTCTCCTGTGACTCCGGACTATATGGAATGGTTTCGGATGAGGAGTCATGTTCGGATTAGTAATCCGATACATGAGCCCGCAGTTGACATTCCACCTCAGCCTGGGCTTGCAGCGGCGCTACCCGGCATCAGAGATATGCTACTTCCCTTGCTGACGGATGAGAGGATACCTGAGGATGCCAGAGCTACTATCACACGGGTCCACGAGATGTTAGGAGATCACATTTAGATGATGAGTCATGTTTGGATCTTTATTATGTATATTGGAACAGTGATATCTTGTTTATGGTTTATGATATCTTGTTTATGGTTTGGTGATGTGCTGGATCTTTATTATGTATATATCTTTATTATGTATATTATCTGTTCTTTCAAAAGTGATGCGAGTTTTTTAATTCTCTTCATCCGTCTCTAAAGTATATTATGCTCAGTTTACTTGTCTGGAGTTCTGACTATATGACGTACGAGTATATGACCCCTGACATCGTGTGTAACGGGGAGATGTTATTAAAAACAAGAAATTTGATTATAAATAAATGTGATAGGTTATATGATATTGTATGATGGTTCATTCATATATGTAATCATGTTTGTACGTCCAACTTATTATAACATGTTTAATTGCCTCCATGAAGTCACTCATAATCTAAATGTACAATATATTGCTCAAAATAACACCACAATTCAATAATTTAACATATGATATGCATATCATTAACATCGTGTGGCAAATCATCGAAGAGCACCTTGAAACCAATATCTCGTATGCAAATACACGACAGATATGAAATATTTCGTTTGATAATACACGTTTTGAAGCACACCATCTCGTGTACGAAACCAATTAAACAAAACACAGACTATTTCGTGTACACATACACGAGGAGGAGCACACCATGTCGTATGATTTTGTGCAAAAACCATTTAAACAATAAAAGATTATTTCGTGTACCTATACACGAAATGTATTACGTATCTCCTGTATATATACACGAGATACGTAAAACCCAAAACCATTAAACCCTGAATTCTATATATTAAACCCTACTGCATAACACCCATTCTTAACAGCCCCATTCACCATTCATTATTAACCACGAATTCAAGTCTCTAAGTTCATATTATGGATTCCTCACACAATTCTCCACAACGTTCTCCACAACGTTCTCCACAACATTCTCCACAACATTCTCCAAGTTCTTACGATCATATTAACCTTGATGTTGTAGAATTTACCTTTGAAGAAGAAGGATGGACACCAAATTCTCCACATCAGAATCAAAATCCAAGCAGCAATGAAGTAAGTTTTTAAGATTTTATTTCGTATGGTAATCAAAATAAGAATATAAATTCAATGTTGAAGTACACATCAAAATAAAAATCAAATCTTGAAATACACATCAGAATAAAAATCAAATCTTGAAACTAAATTGATGCTAATATAATTTGCAGGGTCAATATCCGGATGTCAGTGATCAATTCAACACATCACTATTATTTTCAAATAGGGATGAGCTTCTTTAACACGTACGGGATATTGCGGCCCGTCAAAATATAACCCTTTCTATACAAGATTCGAGGAAGACAAGTTGTAATATCCTAGCCTACGCAAAGATAGTATGTCATTTTGGTGGCAATTATAGGGCTGGCAAATCAAAGAATCAGAGGTTGAGTAGCACAAAGAAGATTGGGTGCAATTTTAAAATTCGGGCCAAAGAAAGGGGTGATGGGTTATGGGGTTACGTTGTCAAGCATGGTTCTCACAATCATGACTTCCCAACGTATCCAGAAGGTCATCCGCTCAGAAAATTGACAAATTATGAATATGAGGAGGTGTGTACCGCAAGTCAATCTTCAATGCGTCCAAATAACATTCTCACGATGTTAAAGAAGAAGGATAAGAAGAACGTGAGTACTAAGACACACGTCCACAATGCCCTCCTAAAATTTAGAGGACAAGAACGTCAAGGGAGATCCCCGCTACAACAATTCATAAAATTACCCGACGATCATCGAGATATCGTCTTCTTGAGGAAAGCCAATGAGAGTGACATCATCGGCGACATATTATTCTCTCACCCACTAGCATCGAATATGCTAAACTGTTTCCCATATGTAGTACAAGGTAATTTTTTTGAATCTGGTTTTTACTCTGTTTTTAACAGACTGTTCTGAAAGTATTTCGTGTAGAAATACGAGTTGTTGTGAACCCAGTCGTATGACTTTACACGAGTTGTATGGTATAAACTCGTATAAAGTAACACGAGATATAAGGTAAATTTCGTAATATCTTACACAAAATATCAGACTGCCTTTTTTTTTAATTGCAATTTTATTCATTTCTAACTTTATTTATCTTTAAATGATACAAGGTGACTGCACCTACAATACCAATTGCTATGGACTGTCATTCCTTCAGATTTTAGGATTTACTTCCACGAGGAAGAATTTCACAATTGCGTATGCGTTCCTCCAAAATGAGAAGATTGATAATTACACATGGGCACTCAGGAATTTGCGCAGTTTTTTTCAACCTCCCCATATGCCAACAATTTTCTTCACTGATCGTGACTTGACTTTCATTAATGTTGTCCAAAAAGTATTTCCCGAGAACGCACACCACTTGTGTCGAAGGCATATCGAAGTCAATGTTAGAAAGAGAGTGTTGGCTAAAACTGGAAGCCCGGAATTCGCGAAATCATTCATGAGGAAATTCAATGAAGCAATATCAGCCGCTACTTGCGAAGAATGGAACACCCGTTGGCAAAAGTTTTGTGAACGTTTTGGCGCTTATCCTGATTTATTGAGCTACATCCGCGATACATGGATTACTCCATACTCTCCGAATGTTCTGTCCATGCACACGGATAAGTTACTACACTTCGGAACCCACACCACGAACAGGTCTGAGAGTGAGCATAGCAGGTTGAAGAAGGCCTTGGGAAGTGCTTCTTCTACTTTTGACACAATCTTCAAAAAGGCTCATGAGATCATGGAAATCCAAATAACAAAAATCAAAGCTAGTATGGAGAAATCAAAGAGCAGAATTCCAAATGATATGAAGACCTGTAATCTGTATCACGACATATTGGGGCAAGTGTCAATGGTAGCCATGGACATCATTAAAGCAGAGCGGACTCGTAGTGGGGATAATGTCATGGATCCCTCAGACTGTGGGTGTTACTTCAGGCGAACACATGGACTTCCATGTAGTCACGAGATTGCATGCATACGAAACTCAGGGGGCCGGATTGAGCTGTCCTCGATTCATGCTTTTTGGAAGAAGTTGGACATTGAACTAGACTACTGTCTAACTGAGCCTTCAATCAATAAAAATTCTTTTGAAGCTATGTGGAATGACCTACATAACGCACCTGAGCCAGTGAATAGAAAGTTATTCCAAACGATAATGAAGGGCTACATCCACAAACCAGAGATGCTTCTGAGCCAGATCATATTTCAAAGGTAAATAAACCCCGGACCACCAGTTCCAGAATACTGTCAGATTGGGAGCATACTGACAGATATTTTTGAGTCCCCGCTACACCACCATCCACTAGCAGCATGTCTAGATCTTCATTCATTGCATCAACCCAATCGAGTTTGAAGTCCACGCCCAATCGGAAATCAGCTCCAAACAGTACACCATCTAGCCCTACTACTCCTACGTCTCTTCCACCACTAGCTGCTTCAAGTCGTGGGAGAGGTCGAGGTCGAGGACGAGGACGGGGTCGTGGAAAGGGAAATGGGCAACTCAAAGTCACTAATCTGCATACTTCTGGCTATACTTTGTCGTTTATGCCTTTCATTGTCCCATTTATTGAAGGCATCACAGATGTGAGTGGTGATGGACATTGTGGCTATAGAGCCGTAGCAGCGCAGATATACGGAAATGAAGACATGTGGCATCAAGTGCGGTCAGATTGTTGCATTGAGCTGCATAGTCGCCGCGCGCTTTATCAGAGAGTTATACCTTGGAGACCTGTAGACGAGCTTTACAATCGCATTGCTTGTTATACCTCCCCGGCTCCTGAATATAATTATATGATACTCCCATAGCTAGGGCACATCATTGCCACGAGGTATAATGTGGTGTTCGTCTCGTACACGCAAACCAGTGGCTTCACATGCCTTCCAGTAACTGTACCACAAGGAGTAGGACCACCCACATACACACTTGTGTTGGGACATGTGGGAAACCATTTTATATTGGTATGATACTTTAATTCGTTATATTTAACTATCTTATTTAAATTCGTTATATTTAATTATCTTATTTAAATTCGTTATATTTAACTATTTTATTACTTTTGCAGCTGCACATGTCAGATAATGATTACCCAATACCATCACCAGCGATATATTGGGAGAATGAACGTGATCCAAGCGCAAGTAACCTGGTCATTCCGTACAGAGCTCGGATAGACACATTCAATCGACTCTCAAATGCGGCGAACGAAGCAAGAATTGCAAGAAATAGGTCATAGTATGTGTGTATCATGTATTGGTTTTTGAATTATCCAATTTGTATGACATTTGTTTGTTTGGATGTTTGTTAAACACCTATTTGGTCCTTAACCTATTGATTTGTTTTCCTTTTGATCCTTAACCTATTTTGGTTTTCCTTTTGGTCCTTGATGTACCTAGGTGCAGGATAAAGTGGTCCTTAACCTATTTTAGTTTTCCTTTTGGTCCTTGATGTACCTATTTGTAGGACAAAGTGGTCCTTGACCTATTTTGGTTTTCCTTTCGGTCAACAAGCCATGTCGACGATTTTAAGGACCACTTTGTCTGGCAAATAGGTACATCAAGGACCAAAAGGAAAACTAAAATAGGTTAAGGACCACTTTATCCTGCAACTAGGTACATCAAGGACCAAAAGGAAAACCAAAATAGGTTAAGGACCAAAAAGAAAACAACTCAATAGGTTAAGGACCAAATAGGTGCTTAACTCGGATGTTTGAATTATGCATCAGACTTGTTTATTTCGTGTCAAATTAGGTGAACAACATGACTTTATTTCGTGTAAATATTTATGAAATGCACTGTTATATTTCGTGTAAACTTGGATGAAACGCATCGCAATATTTCGTGTAAAATCATGCGAAACTAACAACTTCTACTTTTGAATATTTCGTGTAAAACTATACGAAATAAACCCATTATTTCGTGAGCGTGTACACGAAACACGCGTATCCGAGTAAGGGTATTTTTGGCATTATCGTGCCTTGTACGCAGTAATGACTTGTAAATAGAATTCACTGAAGTACACGAACGGTAAATTCTATATACAAGGCATATTACATACATGGCACCGATAATGGCAAAACTACCCTCGCGTGTCGTGTGCAAAAGGACGACTTGAAGGCTTCGTGTCGTGTGAAAACACACGAGATATACCAAATGTATAAGATATTAAGTCGTGTTCAATTATACGAGTTGTACAATACTCTGTCGTACATAGGCACACGAAATAAATGTAAACAAGTCGTGTATATTTTATAAGACAGTCCGTGTCATACATGTCGTATACAATAACACGATATAAGTCTATATTCTCGTGTGTATGCATACGACATATCAAAATGAAGGTGTTCTTCGATGATTTGCAACACGATGTTAATGATACGCATATGCTATGTTATATTATTGAATTGTGTTGTTAATTGAGCAAAATTTATACACTTATACATGACAAGGAACAAACGTCATATTGGATCATACAATATCATATAACTTATCACATTTAAGTGATACCACTTTATTTATAATCACCTAACAAATGATTGTGGTGTTATGTTTCTAATCAATAATATATTTAAAGAGGTAATTAAACATGTTATAATGCATCATACAATATCATATATAAGCTACCACATTCATTAGGTTAATGTGATACCACTTTATTTATCAACTAACAACCGATGTTATGATGTGCATGTGCTATGTTAAATTAATGAATTATGTGTTATATTTCTAATCAAGATTATATATAATGAGTTAATTAAACATGTTATATAACGAGTTAAGTTGTTTCGATGATTTGCCAAACGGGGTTAATGATAAGTTGTACATTAGAGGAATACCAACTACTCAAGATTATATATTTGAAATTATCATATTTGTTAATCAAGATTATATGTTTCTTGTTATAATAAGTTGGAAAACAAACAATGATTACATATAAGATTGAACCAACATCATACAATATCATATAACCTACCACATTTATTTATAATTAATTTTTATTTTATTATATGGTGTGTCGTGTTGAAATACACGACATTTAGTAAGGCATATCGTATGAACAATACACGAAATGAAACATTATATCTCGTGTATTGTTCATACGAGATAATTACCAGAAACAAAGACTATATCGTGTGGTTTTACACGATATGTACCATAGTATCTCGTGTATATACACACGAGATACACCCTGAACCCCTACATAAAACACGATATACACGCAGACAACTTAACCCTACAGAGAAACACCATTGCTGTACACCCATGCAGCATTGATATACTCCACAACATTGTCCAAGTCTTAACACCCATAAATTTATACCCATTATTTTCATTAATTCTCAAATCATCTAACACCATAGTATGGATTCTCCACAACATTCTCCAAGTTTTTATGATCATATTGATCTTGATCTTGTGGAATATATTTTTGAAGAAGAAGGTTTGCCACCAATTCTCCACATCAAAATCAAAATCCAAGCAGCAATGAAGTAAGTTTTTAAAGTTATATTTGGTGTTTTGATCAAAATCGCAATAAAAATCCAATGTTGAAACGAAATTGTTTTTCAAGATTGGATTTTTAAATTCTGATATTACTCTATTTCGTGTGAGATTATACGAGTTTTATGCTAGTTGTCGTGTGTGTATACACGAGTTATGGTGTATTACCTCGTATTATGTCACACGAGATAAATGTGTTTAAGTCGTGTATAGTTACACGAGATGTGCCAGACCATCTCGTATAATGTTACACGAAATGTCATACAGCCTGTTGTTTATTGTGCAAATTTCTAATTGATGGTAATACAATTTGTAGGGACCGGATGTCAGTGATCAATTCGATACATCCCTATTATTTTCAAATAGGGATGATCTTGTTAAACACGTACGGGATATCGCGGCCCGTCAAAATATAAGCCTTTCTATAGGAGATTCGAGGAAGACAAGTGGCAAGATCCTAGGCTACGCGAAGATTGTATGCCATTTTGGTGGCAAGTACAGGTCCGGAAAAACTAAAGATGTGAGGTTGACTAGTACGAAGAAGATTGGGTGCAATTTTGAAATCCGGGCCAAAGATATGGGTGATGGGGTATGGGGTTACGTTGTGAAGCATGGTTCTCATAATCATGACTTTCCAACGTATCCCGAAGGTCATCCGTTGGGTAAATTAACTAGTTCTGAATATGAGGAGGTGTGTAGCGCAAGTCAGTCTTCGGTGCGTCCAAATAACATTCTAACAATGTTAAAGAGGAAGGATGAGAAGAACGTGAGTACTCCGAAACACGTCCACAATGCCCTCACAAAATGCAAGTCACAAGAACGACAAGGGAGATCCTCGCTTCAACAGTTCATGAAAGCACTCGAGGATAAGCAATATACCGTCTTCATGAGGAAAGATAACGAGAGTGACATGATCAGTGACATATTCTTCTCTCACCCACGAGCATCGGATATGCTTAACTGTTTTCCATATGTAGTACAAGGTAAATTTTTGATTTTTTGAATTTTTTTTGACTCTGTTTTCCACAAGTCGTATGCATTTTTTTTGAATTGCAATTTTATTCATTTCTAACTTTATTTCTCTTTAAATGATACAAGGTGACTGCACTTACAAGACCAACTGCTATGGAATGGCATTACTTGAGATTATAGGATTTACTTCAACGGGGAAGAATTTCACAATTGCATATGCGTTCCTCCAAAATGAGAAGACTGAGAATTACACGTGGGCACTCAAGAATTTGCAAAGTCTTTTTCATACTCCCCACATGCCAACTGTTTTCAACCGACTCTCAATTATGGCGAACGAAGCACGAATTGCAGGAAATAGGCCATAGTTTATGTGTATAGTGTATTGATGTTTGAATCATCCAGTTTGTATGAAGTTTCGTATTGTTTGGGACAGAGATAGTATATTAAAGTTAGTACTATTATTTTTGGATCACTTGATGTAGTATTGAAATTCTTGTTTTGATATTGGTTGTTGTGATGTATGGATACATTAGTTGACTTTAGTATGATTGTGTTATTGGTTTTTGGGTTTTGAATTTCTGGTATTAAATGATGTATGAAATTGTGGGTTTTAGGTTATGTAATCATGTTTTTTTTTCTGAGTTCTTTGTATCTCGTGTGAACATACACGAGATGTAGTTGTTCTGGTCGTATGAACTTTACACGAGTTGAATTAAACAAGTCGTATATACAAACACGAAATGATTTGTTTTCTGGGTATAAATGAATTTCGTGTGTGTATACACGACATGAATGAAGACATGTCGTGTATTAGCACACGAGATGGTCTCTTTACTGGAAAAAAACAGAAGCTTAAAAGTAACAAAAACATACCCAAAATTTCAATAACACTAAACCAGAATTTCAGCAAAATTTACCCAAAGTGCCAAACATCAAAAGTTTACAAAACATTAATTTACAAAGTGCCAAAATCCAATCAATGTATCACAACTCATAATAAACTACCAAAGTGCCAAAACAAAAGTACTAAAAACTCCGTCCCAAAACAAAAGTACTAAAACAATACAAAGTGCCAAAATCCAATCAATGTATCATACATCATCAGAAAACTACCAAACCAGAATTACAAATCATAAATTCAAGCAGAGCAGTCACGAGTCCATATCCCTGGGGCATACTCCTCTCCAACCTGAAATTAAAAGTTATAAATCATTAATTTACAACCTCCGTCCCAAAACAAAAGTACTAAAACAATACAAAAGGAACATAAAAATTGAAATGTGATAATAAAAATGGAAATAGTACCTAAAAGGGACCTCGTAATAGATCGTGCGCCCGTCTAATCTGATCTATGACATCCGCGGGTAACCTGTCATCCGTGAGCAGTGGAAGTAGTATATCTCGTGCCTCTTCAACCCTAGGCGGTGGTGGAACGTTAACTAGGGCATCATGATTCGGATTAGTAATCCGAACATGAGTCCTAGCCAGGAACCACTGCATATACGTGGAAGTAACAGGATCAGATGCGCTCACGGACGGCCCCCATCTACGCACTGGATTGAAAACCCCCAAGCCGTCCTCTAACCAATCCTCCCATACCTCATTACGCGTTCCATAGGACTTCTTGTACCCCTTTTGACCGGCCATCAATGAACAATCTCGGCCGCAAGATATGGGGTCTCTGGGGATTTTCTGTTGGATCCCAAACTGCCGTGTAACACGGTCAGGCATATACGCTTCCGTGATATCCTGGAAGCGTATAACCCCACGGAAGTATGAGACCGGCAAAAGCGCATCTGAGGTGGTACCGTAGGGAGTCCAACAAACCTAAAAATGAATTTGTTAGACACCGTCAACAGAAATAATAAATTATAACAATTTGTTAAACTTTAAATATAACTAACTCACCCTATCAACCGTCATCGTGTCTAGGGTATACCGGAACTTCAATAGATGGGGCATATCCCTTCCGGCCGTATCAGTACGTACCCATCTACGAGCCCTCGGCTGGCCCTCCGTCCATAACAGGTCAATATCTCTCCGGAAAATCGGAAAGTGCTCGTATATCCAGGCCTGCAAATGTATGAAATAAATAAGTTAACAATGTTATAACCATAAATACATGTTGTAATTATTAAATGATTGTTAAATATTACCTCTAAAAGACTCAAACAACCACCGATCTGCTTGCATCCGTATCTAGATGCCTTCCCCAACTCCCGGTATAGATGTGCCAACGCAGCTGTCCCCCAGGATAGAGCCCCCACTCTGTCAATATCCACGCACAATTAAAGGTAGTCTGAGGGCATCTTATCCTGAGTCTTGTCCACGAACAGCGTGGAGCCGAGGAGGAACATGATGTACGTGGAAGCGCGCTCATCGTTAGTCATGTCGGAAGGGGTCTCAAAGGACCGGCGGAGGCCATCTAAAGAGTACGTCGTGCCCTTCCGACATGTATCAAGGCGTGCCCTGATACCGGCTACGTTAGGCTCTGGAACCGCCTTCGTAACAGGGCCACCTGAACAGCTGATACCTACAAATTGAAAATGAAATAATTAATAAAATTGATAAAATTTATGAAATTGATAAAATTTATGTAATTTATAAAAAATAGACAACAAACAAGAATATACCTAGGATATGAGTGACGTCATGCATAGTGATCGTCATCTCCCCCCACGGCATGTGGAAGGTATTAGTCTCGGGAGACCACCGTTCCACAAACGCCGTTAGGAGCGCCATGCTAGGCCGGCGAATGTTAGCATCATGTAGGTAATGGAGGCCGGTACCCTGAACACGTGCCCACCAAGCTCTATCATCCGCCGGTAAAGAAGCATGCGAGAACCTGTTGATTCCAAACAAAACATTATAATTAATACTCCCTCTGTTTCAGAAAAACAGTCCCATTTTGATTTTTTTTTTTTTTTTTAACAAAAAGTCAAAATGAGACTGTTTTTCTGGAACAGAGGAGGTTTAAAACAATAACAACAAATAATAAAGCTCTTTAAGAAACAAATCATATACTTACTTATCTAGAATCTGCTGCCTCGTTTGGCGCTTCAACACCGGCTCACAAGTGGCGTTCTCCCATATCTTACGGGCTCGGTGATGACCAAACCCGTACAACAAATCAACCTCCTCCGGGCCACCACCGGGGTTACTCTTAAGCTGCCACTGTTCATCCTTAGCCCCTTTCCCCTTTCTGGCCCGTGCCTCCCGCCTCTTGCGAGGCCTCACAGATAAACTCGTCTCCACCTCCACCTCCTCCTCCTCCTCCTCCTCCTCATCACTAGATAACTGTGCCTCATGCACAGATGCACCTCGGGAACGAGTACGAGAAGATGAATCCTCTTCCGACCCCGTACTAGAATCTGTACCCTCACTATTTGTCTCATCATCCACAATCTGCTCAATCACGACATTCTTGTCGTGCTTCTTTTTGCTCCGTGCATCTACTCTAGCTGCAGCTGCCTCCTCGGCCTTCCTCTTTCTATTAGAGGCGGTCGTAGGTTTATGTCCCTACAAAAAATTAAATAAGAGACAATTAATTTTCAAGAATCAGTTGACATTTCGTGTGGGAATACCCGAAATGTTGGTGATCATTTCGTGTATAAAGATACGAGAAACCTCACCACATATCGTGTATTAGAGCACAAAATGCAAAATGATGAATCAATTTACATTTCGTGTCCTAATATACGAAATGTGGAACGTATCTCGTGTACTACAACACGAAATGGTCACCAACATTTCGTGTATTGGCACACGAAATGTAAACTGATTCATCAGTTTACATTTCGTGTGCCATTACACGAAATGTTGGTGACCATTTCGTGTTGTAATACACGAAACACACCCCGACATGGCCAGATTATACCCCACAAATTCGTAACCAATTCCAACGAAAAACCCTAATTTGTTTTACCAAATCACAATTAGAACCATTTTGGATAGGTTTACACAACATTTAACAGTTATATAATCGATTTTAGGCATAAAATTGTTGTTGGGTTTTCAAATTTAAATTTTAGGTTAAAAAGAGATTATATTACTTTTGGAGCGGCGGTAGAAGAGGCGGACTTTCCACCGGTGAGAGGGAGGTTTGTCTTCATTTTCCGGTGGTGGTGTTGTGGTGGTCGCCAGGTTCGTCGAGTCAAGAGAGAGAGGGGTTCGCCGTTGGTTTTTGAGAGAGAGAGAACAGTCGGGTTTGAAATGGGGGAGGGAGGGGAAGTTTTTTTTTTTAAAGTATATATATGGGTATTATGGTAATTTCAATTTGCCTTGTACATTGTGTGCCTTGTATATAGTAGCACCCTACACGAACCAAGGAATCACTTATTATTGTCTAAATTTCCATAACTACCCTTTTCTCTTTCCTCCTTAATACGCAGAGAGAAAAAGCAATCATACCAAGCGCCTCCGATTCTACACCCACCACCAAGCTCGCCGGATTTTCCCTTTATTTTGCGACTTTCGCCAATCCTTCCCGCCCTCCTCCCCCAAGAACAGAACCGTACACAAAGAGGCGGCCGCCGGCGAACATGGTCTCGCAGCACGGCATCAAGCTTGCTGTTTATCTCATAAACTCCTATTTTGGTCCTACCGTCTCTGTAACACTTCTCTCACCCTTTTCCCTTAATACAATCACGCACACGTATCACTCTCTAAAACCCTAATTTCTGCTCACAATTGTTTGCAGAAAGTATGCGATTGTCTATTGCGGCGAGGAACCCTACCTCTACCACAGATTATTCGGTTCACTGAACTCAGTAGACAGAATGTGGTCAATAGTCTGCTCGTATTAATCCAACACAATTGCGTTCAATCCTTCTCCATCCAGCAAGATGGTGATTTTTTTCTGCACTAGTTCATTCCATTTATTTAGCTACTTCTTGATTTCTTATAGTTCAATGCTGAACAGTTTTTTCAAGTGGTACTGTAGATTGTGTATGCTGTTTGGTGACCTAGAAATTGTAATCTAGGGTTGAGTTAGTTGGTAACTGTTAGCTGGATGCAATGGCCTATGATGGTGGAATTGGGTTTCGGGCTCAATTTAGAAGCTATTGATTGTTGTGGAGCTTATTTTCTAATTCAAAGTAACCACCCGGGAAGATGGAACTATGGAATTATTTATCAACAAGTGATTGCATATCAATTTTAACTTGAAAAAACAACTTATCATTTTCGGCAAGAGTCATGCACGAGTGAAATAACTTGGCAATGGTGTTTTATAGATAGAATCAAATGAATGGTCCAACTGATAGTTTTTGTGTTTTGTTTTGTTCTTTTGATTGTTTCCAACAAACAGAAAAGGGTAATCATAATTGTGATTATAATTTCTTGTGAGTGCAGGTGGGTTTGGAGAGGCACCAAAGATTATAACCCAGTACATGGTCTTGTTTGATAACATAATACACCACATGAGGTTCCCTAAATTTATGGTGATTGTAACTGAGGAACTTGGTAAAGGAGTGAGTCACTTTTATTCTTTTTTCGCCCTTTTTGGTTAAATAAGCTTTGCTCGAGGTTGAGTTAAAGGAGTTCTCATGATTGGTTTTTGACAGTGCGAAGAGATATTTGAAGGGTTGCTTCAACATGGTAGGCTATCACTGAATCAAATTGTTGATAGGCACAAGGATATGCTGAATCAAGGTGGAGGTAAATCTCTTCAATATGCTGAATCAAATTGTAAAGGCATTCGAGAGTATATTTCTTCGATAATATTATGTATGTAATATCTGCTCCATTAGTGTTTTTTCTGTTTGTCTATGGCCCAATTGCCAGAAGTTGGAGTTAGTAAAGCCAAAAGTTCATATCTTCAAAATAATGTTTTACTCCAACTTAAAGCTGTAGTTAATGTTCCAGCATGGGAAATCCATTTTTTAGGTTGTTATGTAGCTTTAGTTGCTTGTTGCTTCAGCACCTGCACTTAGTGTCCATATTGTATGGTAGTTTGCTTCTTGCCTCAGTGAAGTGCAACTATCTGCCACAATGAAGTCCAAGTTTTTTGGACGGAGGGACCCCTCTTTTCATGGTCAAAGTAGTATTCATTGCAGAATAACTCAGTTTGAAAGATCTAGATATGGTGGTGTAAGGAGCCAGTTTCCATGTATATTTTGACTTTCAAAAAGAGAGCAAGCAGCAGAAACTTTTAAGAGATAATGGTTGACTAGTTTCTTCTTAGTCTAACTAGTACCATTCCCATATGCATCAGTGAATAATAGAGGTGGGTAAGTTCCTCTTATTTGATTCACGAGAACTCTAGTATCTACTGTTAAAAGTTACCAATGATTTCTCTACAGGGAATTCTACCGCTCTTGATACTTTACAGGAAAATTTCGGTAAACTTGTGAAGTCTCGATTTATTGAACGGTGCCCAGCTCATGAGCCGTTTCTTGCACCTTCAACTGAAGAAGACACACCTGCAAAGAAAAGAGGTGCGAAGTCTGCAAAGGTAGGTGATTTCTTAATATTATCCATTTCTTGAAATATAACATGATGTACTAGAAGATGATTTTATTTTTTCAAAGTAACAATAAAGCCTGCAATTAAATTTGAGTACTCAGTAGTAGGCCAGTGATGAAGGTCTTTTAGAAGGATTGACCTTGCTGCTTTTCAAAATAGCTGGTAACGTTGTTTAAACTTTAAAATGTTGAATACTACGTTGTAGTGTAATATTTCCCACCAGGATAGAAGCAAAATTTAATATTTTTGCTAATACTATCACCAGCACTACTGTTGTGATTTTTAACCAAGGATGTTAATGTCTGTTATTTGGTTACTTAGTAAAATTGAACTGCCTTTGTTGCGGTTTACTTTTCGATGTCAAATCTGAATTTATGCGTAAAATATGCAGATAATTGAAGAACCAACCTTAGAGGCACGTGCTTTGGCAGCTGCTGCTCCCATGGAATCGTTAAGATTTTTACTTGAATTTGATACATTGGATGATGTTCCTGGAGAAGCGAGCAATGAGAACACGACTAATGTGGTTGTTGGGAAAAAGGTTTGTGTAACATTGTTATACAGTCTCTCTTGGCTGAAAAACACACTGATATTTTACATTTTCTTTTATAGCGCAAGCAAAGCTTGGAGACTGATGCAGATATATGGGCTACAAATGACAAGAAGGAAGTTCTTTGGCGTGCCAATTTTGATGAATTTGTACGACGCCTAAGACATAAGGTTGGTCTCTCAAATACTTTTTAGAGTTCAATTGTCTTGGATCGGATGTTTCCTCCTGTTTGTTGTTCGGTATTAATCCCTTTTCATCAATTTACATATAATGGGGGATTTCTGTGTGATGAAATATCATTGTCTCTCACACACATTCTCTCTCTCTCTCTCTGTCTCTCCACTTCCACTCAACCTCAGTCACTCTCTCAGGCGTTAAACAGATACAGGATCTGCTTTAGTGATGGATCTTATGTATTTTGTTCAAACTGTGGGTCGTTTTATGCCGCTTGTGCAATGGACCATCTTCTTCTATCCTTTTGTGTTCTGATGGGATGAACCTTAACTGGCTTTGCTCTACAGTTATGCATTACTAATGTGAGAGGCCGGCTTGATGATGGAGCTAGCACTGTTTTAATTGCAATTCTGGAGGCTACTAGAAGTGGAGAGACTAAAGTGAAAACTGAAAGTTCAGGTAAATCCTTACTTCTCTGGCTGTTCATTTAAAAAGAGATTTTGATTAGCTATTGACCTTAAAGTTCAAGTATAATCAGTGGCAAAGCCTCCCTTAAGAGATTGTGGTCACTTGACCCCATAACTATTAAGATATGTCATTTTAATACCTTCAGTTTTTGAAAAAGCACACAAAATATACCACGTTTGTCAATTTGAACCCCCTTGCTAAAATTTCTCGCTTTGCCACCGAGTATAAGATCAAGTTGATACAGTGGAAAATTTAAGGAATGAGCATAACGTCACCATGACCATGATTGATTATCTGATGGCTTTTGTTTATCAATACGAGATCAATAAGATGGATGGTGTCGTTATGGGTAAGCTTGGATTTTAAGGTCATGAATTACAGCAATCTTGGAAGTATTATTGCTTACCGTAGGGGCATTTAGAAAAAAATGTAAATGGAGAAGGATTTGGATAACAAAAGCGAAGAACAATGAAACATGAGAAATGTTGCTTTATTATTTAGTGTTGGATGCAGGATCATAGGATTAGTGCCAAAGAACATTGGGTTGATTGAGAGCTTTAATGGGAAATATTATATGTATTAAGTTTTCAACTTAACGGGCATTAGGATTAGTAAGTTGCTGTTGCATTGGAGGAGCGAACAAAAGTAAATTTAAAGTTTTATTGATAAGAAAACTCCTCGTTAGACGCCCACATATCAAAGGCCACCTACTAGATAGATGATAGTTTAAAATAAGCACATCAGTCTAATGTTGCTCAAAGTCGCTAATTCACTTGATACAGCACTATCTATAAGAAAATAGATGGAGCTAAATAAGAAGTATACCTACCTTAGAAAAATGGAAAACCATAAAAATGGAATTAATTAGGAAAGGGTCTGTAATGGGTCATGCAATATGATCATATGTGGTTGGTGCAGTGACCAGTGAGCTTTTAGTGATGTTATATGTCGAACTTTCATGACTTGACTATATATAATTGGGAGAAATCAATCCGAAAAACTGTTCTAGTGGAAACGAATACTACTTTTTTTTGTTTATGTTCTTTTGTATGTTGTAAAATTGACTTGCTAAAACCCAGGTCGGTAATAAAGGTTGTTCATAAGTATTAGTGGCATACCAAATTATCCTGGTGATTATATACTCCCTTTGTCTCAAAAAATGTCATACTTTGACTTTCTTGGTCAATTTAGATTGTATTCTAACCAACAATTTATGAATATTTAATGATTCTCATAAAATTCCAAAAATTGTTGTGATGCACCATTAAGACTATTATCAATAATTTCTCTCTCTTTTGTCCCTTTTTTTTCTTTTTCCAAATTTTCTTCCCACCTCTTATTGTATTAAATATCCTTCGTTTATTTTTTGCTCTTTTTAATTTTTGTTCTTTCCGCCTAGTTGACGATTTCATATGAAGATTCATGTTAACCCACCCCAATTCAATTTTGGGATTAAGGCTTTTTTGTTGCTGATGAGGCTACTAAAAGTTGCATAGATTGTTGGTCAAAGTTCAATTAGTTGACCAAGAACTCAATATAGGACAGTTTTTTTTTTTTTTGTGTGTGTGAGACGGAGGGGGTATTTTCTTTGGTCCAATATGAATATGAGAAGATCCTCCCAAGGCCAGAAGATGAACATGATAAATCTGCAAATCTCACATTGTGAAGGCAACACATGAAGAAGACTTTGCATTCGTTTGACCAATGAAGTGTACTTGGACTAGAAAACATCTTTTCTATAACTACCCTCTGTAAATGTGCACATACCTTCGGGTTTCAAAGCTATATCAATTTTATTGGGGGCAACATTAGCCTCAAACTTAAATTGGTAAATATCTGTAAATTTGAGTGGAGTTTGATCACTTTACCTTAAGATCAAGATTTTTGGTTTGCCATGCTTTTCTCCATGTTTTTGAATTTGCAAGGAAAATTCTACATATTTGATGTGGTATAATGCAACCTTTGTGTGATTGTGAGAGTGTGTGTGCGCGCGCACGCACACACACCTTGGGCATACTGTCTTCAATATCACTGCTTTATCCATTTTCGCCTACAATGGCCTTTTTCTTCTGCCATGCTTTCAGAGGTTATGGCCATAATTTACGAAAAATTTAAAACGGCCTTACTTAGTTCGTATGCTTCAGTGGTTTTTCCCACTCATTTAAACATTTTATTAGCATTTCTTGATATTACTGATTGACTTTTGATTTTCAGTTCCCCTGTCTGTGGATAATATCTTTGATGAGGTGATAAAAAGTGAAGAAGGTCGTAGCATGAACATAGATCGGGTTAGAGCGTCCCTTGTACAGTTGGGTTGTCAAAATCCAACAATAGGGCTGGATGACACTTACAGCATTGGTATCAAATTACCTTATCTCTCTGTTTTTATTGTTTTTCATTCACCATCTCTTAAAGTTCATTACGATTTAGGTGATCAATTCTTCAATTTCTTTTTTGTTCCAGATTTGAAGAAGATTATTGAGTTGGCTCAAAATCATGAGGTCTTTCCTGTTTAACATGACCTCTTTTGAAAAAAGAGGTTCATTTTACACGATCTAAGATTTTCTGATCATGCAGGTCGAATCCATTGTTCTAAAAAAAATATGGGAGGGAGGCTTATAGGATTTTAGGTTACTGTCAACAAGTGGTCTCCTACTGGAGACAGACAAGGTAAGCCATATCAATGATAAATTTCTCTGTTCTTGACGATAAAAAATCTGGAATATGAAGGGTATTTGATGCTGGTTGTCTGGTATGATCTGTTCATTTCTGCGACATTGGTGATGTCTGTGGGTTTCTTATTGTTTGAAAGAAATTCGCCTATGTAGTAACATCTTCTCAGTACGTTTTGGCTAGTATGTATGAGTTACACCGCAACAGTGTTCGGTAAATAATTAAATACCGTGATTCAAAATCATGGCTATTAGACGACACGCCCGCTACGTCAATGAACATAAGACGGGCAACTAAACTAAATGAGTGTAGCTAAAGTGTGATTGTTAATAGGTATTTGTGGTATAACTAGGAAAGATAAAACTCTAAATGAACAGTTTGAGATGGTAAGAGTCGCCCTAAAGAGGATACAATGAGACAATATTGCTTGGGATGGGCTTAGACGAAAACGACACTGACATTAAGGGTACCTGTAGCATAAGCCATCTGCACTAGATGTTCCCCGAACATGCTTTCAATATGCATAGAAATGTAAAATCTCAGGTTGGTCTTTGTCCGGGTTCCCTGAGCAATTCGTTTCGGAAAAGCAAATACTGTTATTATCAAGCATTCGAGAATGTTAGCTTAAAAAGATTACAATTGACAAGTTAATTGATCTGTTGTTGCTTGCTTCCTGTAGATTTCCAGTACCGTATTTGTGGAAAAGAAAGATACCATCAAACTTCTTTATCAGCTATGGAAAGATGATTATGTGCATATGGAGGTATTAAAAGTTCTTCCCTTTGGTATCCTTTTCTTGTAGATGCATGTTTATATTTGTTGGCATTCGTTGGCTATGGGAACATGGTGCAAAGTCACATGAGATTCATTGGTTTTACTTGGAGAATACCCTTCCATCGCAAAATGAATGTCCATTTCTTAGAAAATCTTGTCCCAAAATGAATGTCTATTTTCTAATTAACTTTGTCTCTAACCTATATTTCATTATAGTCAGGTCGGATTTCTGATGTGGCACGACACAACTGACTATAAATCTTTCATCATAGTTTCTCTTTAATAGCCGAACTAGAGACTTGAGCGCGTACATATCTTTCAAAAAGCGCTTACATATCTTTCAAAAATTCGTAATATTACTGAATTTTTTAGCAACTAGGCTTTTCCATTCCAGAAAGAACTCCTTCAGCTCTTTGGTTGAGGGGTATTGTTATAGTAGAACCCAGGTAAAACTACAAGGACTGCACTGATAATCCTTTAAACTTGATGAACCTTTCAACTTAAACAGTGCCGTAGCATATTTTCTATGAGCTCCGTCACATTCTACATCCTCTTTGTTGTAAATCATGCCCGTGTCTGTTTTCCCGTAAAAGACGTGAAAACTACTGTTTCTGGATCAAGTTTGCCATTTGTGACAGCTGAATCTGAACTGACATTTGTGCAGAAAATCTCCTTACCTGGAAGTAAGCCGCCAGATTTCTTATTATGGAAAATAAATAAGGGTTCTCTTTGGGCACATGTCCTAGATGACTTATATCATGCTGCTTTAAATTTGAGGTTGCGCTTGGCCTTTGAGCTAGAACAAGAAAAAGAGGTTTGTAAACTCTGCTCTACAAATATCAAGCTTTTGTATCGATTTACGCTTGTTTGCTTCGTGTTATTTAAATTATACTTTATTCCCCCCATTTAAATAGTATTGATACATTTGTAATTGGCCACTTTTTCAGCTTCTTCTAATACCAATAGACAAGCGCATCGGGGATTTGGTAGAAAGATCCAATCGCATCAGAAAAGTCAGGATTGTCCTTGAATCTTCTTTGATGAAGCTCGATGATGCTTTAATGCTCTTTCATGACTTCTAAATTTAACGTCTGTGTAAGTTTTTTCATTCATTTTTTATGCCTGCCTTGATAAAGGCTCCTTGCTCGTTCGTACTCTCAAAAGAAGAGATAATGGAGGATTATTTCTATTTACTTCAAACAAATTAACAGTTTTTTTTTTTTTAATCGTTACCCATTTTAAGTTATAAACTGAAGAAAATTCCAACAATGAGGCTTTAAGCTGGAAAATTTACATGGTAAACCTCAGTCATATTACAATCCAAAATTCTGTACAGTTCCAGGAGGCTTAAGATCCTCATTGAACAGAGCAAAAATATAAGTCTCCAAATGCTTGCCTGGTCTTCTTGGTGTTCCTTTATCACATGCAACATGTTCTATCAGTTTGTTTACATAAGTCTGAGCATTTTCAGCACTAGGCCAACCAGTCTCCGCCACCACAATATCCACCCCGCCACCTCCTTCAACCTTCTCCAGCTCATTGTAAACAGCATCAACCATAGAATAAAAAAGATTCTTATAAATAGAAGCCCCATCCAACTGTTCCAGAGCTGTATCCTGAAAAAGCGCGTAATCGAGCTTACTGAAATACCTAAGCCTAATTTCTTATTTATCTGTATTAATTGCATTTAACATGCTTAAATTTGAAACCCTTTCCTAACATATTTAGGGCTTTACAATTGATTTTGTTGGAGTTGGAAAAAAAAAAAAACTTGATTTCTGTTGAAATTCCAATAGATTGAGCAGAATCTCCTTTGTGCCAATTGAATAATCTAGCCCAAAAGAAAACCACTTTCCTTGCAAATTTAGGTTTTTTTTTTTCCTACTAATTGATTTGGGGCACTACTAAATCACATATGAAGAAGGTTTTGGGTGATATTGTATTTGCAAATTGCTTCGATGAGGCAGACCTTGTTGATTGTTTATTTGTAATTGAATTAGTTGTAAGTGTTTTTTTTTTTTCTAGCAAGTACGTGATTGTGTTAATACGAGTAAAAATATATTAAAAAAATACACTTGAAACTGTAACCAAAACATATTGGGTAGCTTTACACAGTTTATTGAACTTGCAACCTTTTAAATAAGAGCAATGCATTGCATTGCTGACTATAACCTTTTGTTAAAGTTTTTTTTTTTTTTTTTTTTTTTTTGTTGTTGTTGTTGTTGTTGGTGGTGGTGGTCATTCTATTATCTTCAAGTTGGTGAAGAATAGGCTAACATGTGTGCAAATCTTGGATTTATCCACGTGGAGGGATCTGGACCGATCCCACGCATCAAGTGGTTCTACGGTACCGGTTTGGAGCAAACCGGTTCAGGTGGCGAAATTTCGCTGGGTGGTGGTTTGGTCAAGACCATAGTTACCGGGAACTCCCAACTCCCCCTCGTCCCACGTCCCGGGAACACGCGTCCCGGGTTCACAAGGGAACTCGACCCAAAGTACTCAAACAATCGTACCGGAAAATAAACTGTCATCAACGTAGAATCTTATTTGCATTTACAATCTTTTATGGTAATCCGCCTTTACATTATACTCTTTTTATCTCCCTAAAAGTATATATATATATATGTAAATGTGTGTGTATATATATGCTATTATATTCAACTTAGTGATGTGTTTTCAATATAGAGCGTACCACGTTCCCAATTGATCCTACCCCCAAGCGTACCAAAAATTTACTAAGTCACGTTCCTCGTTCCCGTACCCTTCCCGCGTTCCGAAACGTCCCACGTTCCTGGTAACTATGGTCAAGACCGTCGGGTTTGTCATATGTAGGTGGTTTCCTTTGTTGGAGTAGAGATCCTCAAAGGAACAAAAGGGGAGAAATCCAGGCGGAGGAGCGAGCGGGCGCTCGGGGCATAGCAGGCGGGCGCTTATTTGGACAGAAGGTTGGGACTTCGGAAAATCCACATCGAGCGGGCGCCTGGGGTAGGCCAGGCGGGCGCCTGGTCCGCTGACCGGATTTCGGGACTCCTTCTTTGTTTAGGTTTAGATCTTATTCCAGGGCTTATATTTAAGCAATGTTCCGCCCCCAAACTCATTGTAACTCAGATTTAACATATTATAGTGCAAGATCCTGGCTTGGTAGTGCCCCCAGACGTAGTCAAACATATTGACGAACTGGGTAAACAATTTCTGTGTCTTTTCTTGCTTTGATTTCTTGTGCTTTGTTTGTGTGCTCTTATTGTTCTTGTGGGTTTGCTTGGGTAGTGGAGGGCCATATCCACAACATCCTTGGATATTGCCGGTTTGTCCGGTCTGAACTTGGTTCTTGAGCTTGGGCTGTATACTCCTAAGCATCCAGTTTGTATGGATATGCAATCAACAGTGTGTATAGTTTACTCGTAATCATCCATTTGTTGGTAAATCATCATTTCTGTGTCTTAATTATTGCTAATGAACTCACTTATATTACTAGCCAATGGTCAAATAAAATAATTTACTAGACACTCTTTCCCTATGATTACTTTTTTTCCTTTTCCTAATCGGATTTAAATAACTCTTTCCTAACTTAAATCCTAATACGGAGGAGTATATATCTCCTACGACTTTTTGTAATTCCGTTTTCCATGGGGAAATCTGATTATTTGTGTGTGTGTGTGTGTATATATAAGAAGATGTGCAACCACACGTCCAACTCAGTATGTTCTTCCTTGCTTGTTTGTTTCTTTCTTTCTCGCTTATTGCCTGTTAGCTTCTTTGCCTGATCAATCAAATAGCTTGTCTCGCAGGATTTTTGTGATTGCAATGGGCACAGATCAGTCATCAAACAAGCTGGTTGTCTTGACAGAGACGTAAGATAATAATGGTAAAAAAGAAGTAGTTTTCATGGAGAAGGATGGAGATGTGGAGTACGGGCGAGATCTGACCCATAAGGAAAGCACTCCGGTTGCTATCAGATAAGTTCCATGGAAAGGTTGACAACTTGTCAGGAGGGACGGACAGAGCCCAAAAGAAGCTGTAAATCTTGAAGTTCCAATTACATTTTTGAGGTTCTATGTTTTTATTTAGAATTAATGTTTTGTTTCTGACTTACTACATCTTAAAAGATGTTTTTATTTGGAACTGATGTTTCTCACTTTCGATTAATTAATGTATGGTTGGAGTTTAAGAAAATTAACTTCAGTTACATCGTCTTTCTTAGGTTAATCCTGACCCTTTTTATCTTTACTCGTTGTTCTTTTTATCTTACGTTTATTCTTGATGTCTAGTCTAATATAGACAATAGCTACTATTCATATCGGTACCAATAGCAAGAAAGATATATGACATTATATGTTGGGAATATGCGTTTGAATCAATGACAAGTGATTAAGGATAGATCCGTGGCAATTTCAGGACTTGAATTGAGAAGGAAAATTCCGACAAAGCAAGTACGCATTTGAATTAATTGGTACTATATTTTTGTGTAAAAGAAGTGTTCTTGAGTTTGGAAATTAGATTCTTAATTAGAATAGCTTTACTTCCTGCACAATAGAGAGATTGTCTTTTGTAATTGATAATTGAAAGTCATATATTCTTCATGTACCCGTGGACGTAGCCATGGGCGGATCTTGCATGCAAATAGGGGGTACACGTGCACCCGGTCAACCCAATTTTTTACTTAATTTTTTTTTACTAAGTGCACCCCAAAAAAATTAATTAGAGTGGTAATTTAACTAGAAGAGATGTGAACTTAGTAGAAGGGACAAATTTAATTTGTTAGTTGAATTGTTTTTTTTTATGAGACAATTGTTTTGAACTTATGTACTTGAATATAATTGCGTTTTGTTGTGCACCCGGTGTTTGGAAATCCTAGATCCGCCACTGGACGTAGCCAAGTTGGTAAATCACGTAAATTCTTACGTTGTGATTGATTATTTCTTTCACCATCGTTCTTTATATTTTGTATTTATCCAGGAGATACACTTGAGAAGCCAATAACTTTTAAGCATTGGATGTCAATTTCTCATAAATAATGCTGGGGTGTGCAGTGGCGGAGCCAGAAATCGAAGGAAGGGGGGCAAAATATGTTGGAGCCTGCCCCCGATTTTTTTTTTCCCGGTGTTTCTATATAATGTACAATATAATTTTAGGCATAGACATATACATATACTCCCCCCGTTTCATGTGAATTGAGACTAAAATTTTTGGAACACAAACCAAGGAAAAGTAAGAGAGAGAAATAGGGGAGGAGGTGTTTGTGAGTGTGAAAAATTAAATATGAGAGAGAATGAGTGGGAGGAATAGTAAGTTGATTGGTGTATGTGAGTGTAAAAGTAAAGTATGAGAGAGAATAAGTGGGAGAAATAGTAAAGATTTTTTTGCCATTTTGGGTAGTCTCAATTGATATGGAACGGACGAAAAAAGAAATAAGTCTCAATTCACATGAAACGGAGGGAGTAGTTAAGTACTAACTTTAATGGTGACAATAAAGCATATACGATTCAACACATATACTCCCTTTGCCCCAAAATGGTATTTTTATTTGCCATTTTTCATTGTCCCAAAAAATCCTTGTCATTTTTACGGTTTAGGCTTAAAAGTGCACAAACAAATTGAATAGTCAAATGTTGAAAATATTTTGAGACAAATAGAGTATAACACAAAGTATCCAAAGATTTAACATATATAGTTGTTTAACATCGACCTTATTTTTACTCACCTACCTCACTTTTCTTACATAATTCCGTCTTAAAAATAAAAGTGTACTCCATTCGTCTCATACTTATCGCTACTTATTTTCCTTTTAATGTCATATTTATTGCTACTTACCTAAAATATTCTATCTTTCTCTCTCTTACTCACTCACAACAACTATCTACTAACTTGTTTTGTCTCTCCTACCCACTTACAACAATCACTTTTCCAACATATTTTATTAATCCTCGTGCATTCCCATTTGGTAGCAAAAAGTAGGGGACGGAAGGAGTAAATTTTAGTGGGACGGTGTCGTGACCCCGACCCGTGGTCCTACTTGGACCCACGCTCGGATAGATTAACCAAGTCCGCCCATTTTCTACCGATTGATATTAGTTATTCGATGGAGAAACTTGCAAGTTTGTATATGGATGAGATTGTGAAGCTTCATGGAGTCCCGGTTAGTATCGTGTCAGACAGAGATCCTCGGTTCACTTCACGGTTTTGGCAAGCGTTGCAAAAAGCTTTGGGTACCAATCTGCGATTCAGTACAGCATATCATCCCCAAACCGATGGTCAATCCGAGAGAACGATTCAGATTTTGGAGGACATGTTACGGGCCTACTCAGTGGATTTTTCTGATTCTTGGGACACTCATCTACCGCTTGTCGAGTTCGCTTACAACAACAGTTACTAATCGAGTATTCAGATGGCACCATATGAGGCTCTTTATGGAAGAAAGTGTAGGTCTCCGATCTGTTGGGATGAGGTTGGGGAAGCTAAGTTATGGGGTGTTGATATGGTTCGGGATTCCGTAAAGAAAGTCAAGCTTATCCGGGATAGGTTGAAAACTGCTCAAAGTCGACAGAAAAGCTATTCCGATCATAGAAGGCGAGACCTTGAGTTTAACGTAGGAGATTTGGTATTCTTGAAGGTTTCACCGAAAGTGGGGATTAAAAGGTATGGTAAAAAGGGGAAGCTCGCTCCGAGGTATTTGAGACCTTTTGAGATCTTAGAGAGGGTTGGAATTCTTGCCTACCGTCTTGCCTTACCCTCTTCCTTAGGAAAGATTCACGATGTATTTCATCTCTCGATGCTCCGTAGGTATGTTTTTGACCCATCTCATGTGTTAGCGGAGATACCGGATGATATTGAGCCCGATATGACGTATGTTGAGCACCCGGTTCGGATAATGGATACTAAGGTGCAAGAGTTAAGAAATAAGAGTATTCCTTTGGTAAGGGTCGTGTGGCGGAATCATGAGATTGAAGAGTCCACTTGTGAGCTTAGGGAGGAGATGGAGCAGAAATATCCATGGCTATTCGAAATCTAGGTAAGCATGTTTAAATTTCGGGGCGAAATTTCTTTTAGGGGGAGTGAGTGTAGCGACCCCAAATCCGGGATCTAATTTTAATTATTATTTTGACTATTATATGTTTATTCAATTTCATGCTTAGAATTATTTATTGAAATTATATGTGTGCATATTATGTTAAATAAATACTTGCAATGTTAATGGTTGAATTTTAAGTATTATCATTAAATTAGTAAGAGTTAGACTTATGTGTTAATAGAACCTTAAGGGCTTTAGGGTAAAATTAACTCAAGGGGTGTAAGTGTTCATGGGCTAACTAGAGGGGTTTAGTTGTTTAGGAGGAAACCTTGATTTGGGTAGTTAACCCCTCCACCCTCTTCATTCCCAGAAAAATTCCACCCAATATTTCCCTTTCTTTCTTCCTCTCCAACTCCATTCTTCATCCTCCTTCTCATTCTCCATGCATGTCAAGAAATCCATGGTAAGGATTCTCATCTTCTAATTTTCCCTTCTCTAATTTCTTCTTCTTCCTAGAATTAACCTCCTCAAGGTAATAAGGTTGAAGGGTGTAGCAATTAGAGCAATTTTAGAAGTGGGTTTGAACTCAAAATCATTCTCCATTCAAGGTAAGTTCACTAACCCCCTTTTATTAGAACTGTTCATGTAGTAATTTGATAATGATATAATGCAATGTTTGTGGTGTTGGGTTGTTGTTGAGCTTCATTTGGTGAATTTCCCCTTTTCTTGTTAGGTTGATTATTGTTGTTGTTGTTGGTGTAATGGGTGTCTCTAATGGTGTTAAATGAGTAATAGTAGTGAAGGAAACGACCATAAACTAGTTAGAATTCATCCTTGAGCTCAACCAAGTAGCAATTTGGGGTTAAAGTTTGTTTTAGGAAGAAATTGGGTTTCTGCGTTTTTTTGAGTTCAGGTGGTGCTCGGCCGAGCACTTCCCTTGACTCGGCCGAGCAGGTGAGTCAGAAGGTTTGTGTCAAAATTGGTAGTGTTGCTCGACCGAGCAGATTTGTTGACTCGGCCGTGCACTCCTGTTTTAAGCATAAAAGTTCATAACTTAAAAATAAGTACTCGGATCAATGATAGGTCAGCCTTAGGCCTATATAAGCTATGTAAGGAGCGTATTAAGGTTATGAATGTGGTGATGGAGTGTTATGTGATTGGCATTTCACTTTTGTGATGTCTTATGGTATTTCCTTATTGGAATTCATTATTTGAGAAATGGTTTTGTTGCACATTGTTGATGAACTCTTTATGAGAATTGTGATCATTTTGTGATGTATCTAGTATGATTTCATCTTTTGAAGTCATACACCGTTTGTGCAATAGTTAAAAAGTCCAGCTGGTGTCTTTGTTTGGTGATGTAGAGATTATAAGGGCACCGAGCTAAGTTCCTTATAATGTCTATTGATCCCCGTGACCCACTATATGGCCATAGTTGGGTTGGCTAGTTCCTCTTTGGGGAATTTTCGCCGTGTTTGGGTAATGACTCTGTGTCATTTTCCCCTTGTTATTGATTGGTTACTATGGGTTCCGGAACCTCTGCTTCAGCCGTTCGTGCTGCTCATTGATGCTGTGAAGATTTTATATCCTTGGGTTTAAACCTTAGCTCACGTATCCTTTGTAACGTGTTTCATTCAGCCTATGTGGTTATGTGCTAAATGTTGTTTACTCCTTATTATATTATGATTATTGCATATTGTTATGCCATGCCATGTAGTTGCATTTAGTAACTTACTGAGATTTTATCTCACCCCGTTCCTTTCAAATTGTTTTCCTTAGGTCGAGGCGAGCCAGGGAATAGGCCACAATAAGCACGGTTAAGGGCGACGACTTGGGAGGTTATTTTGGGAAGGTAGTGGCTTACATTATGTAAATGTAACCCCTTTTGGGTAGTAGTCAAAACCTTGTTATGACTAAGTGGTTCATTTTGTTAAACTTTTGGGAGAATTGTGAATTTGTATATAACTAAATTCGTAGTGGCCGGTGGCCTTGTGTTAAAACTTTCAAATGATGTTATGTAAAGTTTTCTAAAAATTTAATTAGTTTTAAATCGTCGTCCGCTCGTGATCCGAGCGTGGGTCCAAGTAGGACCACGGGTCGGGGTCACGACAGACGGAGGAATATATTTGTATGTACAGTGTGTATATGTATATACTTTATTTTTTAACACACATATACATATATAGTTAACTACCATTATTGCAAAAAAAAAAAAAAAAAAAAAAAAAAATTGAAAAGCCAAGGGGGGGCAGTTGCCCCTGCTTGCCCCCTTGTGCCTCCGCCTCTGGGGGCAGTGGCGAAGCCAGGATTTTTCGGGAAGGGGGTCAAAGTTGTTCGTGGAATAAGTATTATAGTTGAGGCTACAATTTTAGTATACAAGGGGGTCAAAATAAAAATTTAGTCCATTTTTTTCTCAAATTTAAGGGGGTCAAAATGAGTATATTTATCCTTTTTAGTAGTAAAATGTCAATTTTTAAAATTTTGAATGTACTAAAATTGACACGTCGAAAATTCAAGGGGGTCGTTTAGCCTTAGCTTCGCCAGTGTCTGGGGGTGTGTAGTGTAATATTGGACCCTTTTCTTCCATATTCCATGTACATTTCCTAAAATTCTGATGTATTTTATCTGATTTGTTGCATTATTGTTCTGGACTGAATTTGCGGTGTCGGAGAGTGTCACAATTTAAGGCCAAAACAGAGGTCTCCGTTGTAAGTCATCGATAACAGTTGAAGGGTAAGTACATAATGCTCGTATCGACTTGAGAGATTTTATATTTGGAATTTGTAGTTTGAAAATCTGATTAAAAAAAATAAAAAAATAGGGGTCTTGATCTCATGTAATGGGAGAAACAAAGGACAGGGAATAGCGACCGATTAATGAAACGTTAAAAAAAAAAAGAAGTTTGTACACTTATTATTATGAAAATGTTAAAAGAGGATATTCTATCTAATTTTCTTGGTAACCTTGTGTTTGGCCTGCATTATAAGTGGTCCGCTCAACTAACCTAACTCCTTTCACCCTTACGTATCATCTTTTTGGGCTAAGCATAAAATTATGGCTACTTTAAAGAATTAGTTAAAAAAAAAAAAAACATTTTGTTTTAAAAATATAATTTCATTTAGTCTTGATAATCATTTTGATTGACTTCAGAACGAAATGAGCAATGCTAGGGGCACAAAATAAGGTCACAAAATCATGCTTACAAAATGAGGTGACGATATTTTATTGGTTGCATCAAGAATGGACCCGCCATACTCTAACTAAACACCAATAAAATCATTATACCTAGGATTTTGTGAGTAATAATTTGTGACTTTTTTGTGCCCCTATTATTATTCGTATGCAAATTTAAAATTCTATTATACGTTCATTTTAGTTGGGATGGAGTAATTTAAATACACCTTTTTACGCATTTTATAATCTAATTAATGTTATGTGAACTTTTTTTTTTTTTACTTAATATCTCGGTAAAGCAACCAATAAAAACTAAAAGGGAGTGCAATTGGGTTTAGTGTGGCACTTGCCCAATTAAGAATTGACAACTTAGTTCAATCCACCTAAACTAAAGTGACACCCATAATTTTTGTAACATGTCTTCTCTTTCCCTAACAATTCATTGGAAAGATACAAATATTTTTAGGACTAATATATTAATTAATGACTTGTAGTAGTTTATAATTTCTCAGTCTTGAAAAAATAATTTTAATTTCAATTTTGTATAATCGAATACAGTGAAAATTAGAACAAAGATTGATGAAAATTTAATTGTTCTCATAAAATTTTAAAAATTATTATTAATAATATTCTTTGTAGTGTGCCACTAATAAGCTTTATAAGGATAATCAAATTTTCGTAATATTTTTGTTAAAAGTTCAAGTGAATTGATTATCAAAAATTAGAAAGTAAGTTGTCATGCATCCCAATGGTTCTGATTGGAGCCACCTCATTTTTAGCTCCACCCAACGGTTGAGATGTGTCCGAACTCGGTGGGACCCACAAAAAATTGAAATCATCTTAGCCGCACACCCAAACCGCTCGCCTGTGTGGCCTTGATCGGAGCCGTTAGGTGGAGGGGTGGAGCGGTTCCGGGTCCATAAGTTGTCATGCATGTACTTTCATTTTCATATCAATTCAAGGTCAGGCGAAAAAGCGTCACGTCCACTTTGGATAAAATGTTACCATCCAACATATCTATGAGAATAATAAGCTCAATTATTAAACTAAGAAAATTTCTTAATATGGTCTCGGAATTTGCTATACTCCGTATTTGTTAGTGAGTGTTGTACAAACATGAATTTTCTTGCCTTTGAGATTTGCGAAATTGGGAATGACTTAGTTTTTAATTATTCACCTATTGCATAATTTGCTTAAAAAGTAAATAAATAAATAAATAAATAAATAAATAAATAAATAAATAAATAAATAAAGGCATAGGAGTACTACAGTACAAGGGAGAGTATAATTGCACATTATGGACACTCAAAAATGATTGGTTAGCATGTCTCTTTGATTGGTGGTCATGGTCCTACCATGTCTCTATAATGAAATTTACAATCACTAATGATTTGATTAATATTTAAAGATAGTTTAATGATTAATGAAAATAACTTTTTTTTATAATTCTTATAATAACATTAATAAACTATTTAATTTTTATTATAATATTTAAATTGATTTAAAACTAATATTTAATAATTAGAAAATAAAAGCATTGTTTCAGAATGGAAGAGTACTACAATGACTTGAATTTAGTGCTTCTTTTTTTTTTACCCAAATTGTGCATAAGTTGGTATAAAAATGGCTAAATTAGTATCTCATTAAAAAGGATGACAAGTTAAAAATACTAAGTCATCAAATGATTGATGGTATTGCAATCTCACATATTACAACACTAAATTTATCTTGATCCTATTTTATTTCATTTTGCATCTTCCTATTTATCATTGAAATCTCACATATTTCGTTGGAGTGGGTTTTGAGAAAATTAATTTCTCTCTAAATTACAGAAAGTCTTATTTTTTTATTTGCCAGCATTTCGCTAAAACAATTTAGAAAATAAGACTTTTTATAAATTTAAAGAGAAATTAGTCTCTTAAAAAATCTTGTGATTTGAGAAAAAAAAACAATTGATAACGTTCAACAAGATAAGAAAAAGGTAAGCTCTCAATTATAAAAATGAAATAATTTTAATTAAACAAACAAAAATAGTAAATGAGACTAATTTTCAATTATGGCAGGGATAGGATATTAAACATAAAAAGGAAAATTCAGAAAAAAACACACAAGATTAAAACAAATAAATGACGTCTACTAAAGGTGGGTCCTATTTGACTTGCACAGTAACTGGTAGTGTGAGATATGGGCCGGCCAGCTTGGCAGGCTCAGTTTCAGAGATCTGATGAGTGATGACATAACCAAAGGGTAAATTGGGGGATATTTTGATACAAGAGCCGTTTTAGAATACAGAGTATATATCCGCCCTCCTATTTATACGGAGATTAAGAAATGATGGAAGTGCTTCCTCCTCCGTTCCAGAGTATATATCCGCCTTCCCATTTATACGGAGATTAAGAAATGGTGGAAGTGAAAGTGTTGTGAGTATAAAAGTATAGTAAAAGAGTGAATGAGTGGGATAGAATAGTAAGTTGATTAGTGTTGTGAGTATAAAAGTAAAGTAGAAGAGAGAATGAGTAGGAGGAATAGTAAAGATTCTATGTCATTTTTAAAAATGAACATGTATTCTGGGACGAAATAAAAAAGAAAGGGTATACAGTATTTAATTTCTTAAAAAAGAGGGTGATGAATTTGGGGGATTAGATTAAGCAGCGGCGTATTAAGAAGAGAGGAGCAATGCCAGGCGGACCACATGTTACGGTTTTATGAGTACACGTGCGTGCATGTGACACCCCGCCGCTCTAGTTATAGTAGTTAATGATTTTTTATTTGGGCCGGTCTCCTGTGCGACTGCCGCACAGCGTGCGGCGGCTCGCACGGAGCCGAGCCGAAAAAGTTTTTTTTCTTTTTTTTTTTGCCTCCAACTTTTTTCTCTGTCATATTTTGTTCGCCAGCAAAAGCAACATTTTTTATAAAAAGAAATGTAACATTTTTTTCCCATATGTAACACTTTATTTTTCCAAAAATATACCACAAATTTACTGAAATAGATTAAAGATAACATGAGATTGACTACTAAACTAATGTAACATTGTATAATAATGAATGTAACATTTTTTTTTCTCAATTGTAACACTTTTCAAGGGTTGTACATTCAATAGAAATGCAAATCCCGATTATATATATGATTTTTTACTCTTTTTTAAAGAAAAAAAAATAATATTTATTCTATAAAACTGTTACATTCATCTATATAACAGATTACAATCATATATGCATTGTGTTACACTTCAATTATTACTTTTTCTAACCACAATTTTTTTTATTTTTTTTTGCAAAACTACTATTACATCTTACAATAAAGTGTTACTTTCACAATAAATTAAGAGATAGTACTTCACAAAATCGAAGCTACATCTCATGTATAGGATATTTAATCACACTATGGACTCTTAAAAAATAATACTCACTCCGTCCCATTTTAAGAGTCAAAAATTTCCTAAAAGGCCCTCCCGTTTTAAGAGTCAAAATCATAAAATTGACAATGGGTCCTACATGTCATACTCACAACAATTATCCACTAACTTTTCTCTACCTCACTTTATCTCTCCTACCCAACTTACAACACTCACAATACATCACCTTTTCCTTAATTCTTGAACCCACCCATTTTTTGACTCTTAAAATGGGACGGAGGGAGTACTTCTTATGTCTCAGAAAGTTTGTCACATTTAGATCTTTTATAGTCAACAAAAATAAACGTTGATCAAGCATTGTTGTCTATTTAATCATTCTAGTAAAATTCTAAAAATTGTAATTGATAAATCATTAAGTGACTTGTTAATAACTATTTTTAAAATTTTATTGTGATTATCAGATTTACACCAGTGCTTGGTCAAAATTCATTTATTTGACCATAAAAAGTCAAAATGGACAAACTTTACAGGACAGCGGGAGTATGTTATAATGATTGCCTTTTGCAACAAAGTCTCTCTTTCCGTATAATAGTATAATAATAGAAGTCTCATAAATAAATGATGTCTAAGCTTGAATTCAATTTCCATTGAACGCAATTGCGAACAATGCTTGTAAAGCACAAAACGTCCTCCAAATAAAATTTTGACACTGCTGACCATGTACATTCATAAAATTCCCACAACGAAAAATTTTAGTGCTGAAAACACTATATGAACACTTGGTTTGACAAAAAATGTCCAATCAAGCATCCCAAGTACTGCAAGAGATACAAACATTACAGAAAGACTCTCAACACAATTAAGAGAAGACAAAGACTTCCAATGAAGGAGAGAAGTCAATGGCTCTCGGCGAAATATATGAATTATAAATCAAAGATTTATTGAACTTAACTAAAGGAAATCGATCAATGTTGATGGTGGTCGTAGAGGGTATTGATGGTGGCATCGTTTAGGGTCGAAGCTTCCAATGGGGGAAATGAAGAGGGAAGCAAAGATAAAAGGAAGAAAAATCAAAAAGGGGATTAAAAAATCATTTTTTTTCCGTCTCAGTCACTTGTGGGTCAAATTGATCACACAAGTGTCTGAACAACTCAGCACACAAGCTGCTACTCCAACAGCACAGGATTTCTTTCACGAAAGCTGATATTCACGCAACCCGAATTTCTTCTATCTTCGTTGTGCTTCACTTGTGCAGCGCCACTTTCTTGTTCTGGTCGTCATGAACGGGTCCCTCCTCAACGCATATGTCGTGCACCTCCTGTGACGCGAAGAGACTTCCATGGACTTCTCCCGTCTTTTGTTCAAGAAATTGGTGGAGAGGAGTTTGATATTAATGTGTGTTTATTCACTCTCGAATCTCAATGTTTACATTGACATCCTATTTACATACGAGTCCTAATAGTCTTAATTCTAGTAAGATATATTTACTTGGAGAAGGAGTCTATCACTCTAAACTAATTATTAAAATTAAGTTAATCACATATCCTACCTAGTTTACATTTATTAAAGTAGGACAAATATTCACAAAACAGATTACGAAGATATTCACAATATCTCATTCAGATTCCGGCTTGATCTCGATCTCGTTCGGTTGACTCGGTCATGCTCGGTCTGTTCATTCGGTCTCGGTCCGGTCTACGCGGTCCGTTCCATCTTATTCTCCAACTATTTTGTTAATGTTTTCAATTAAAGAGTGAGTGGCAAGTCTACAATAATTGCAACCAATAAATTATCGTTACACTCATTTCATCTACGTATCTGTTTGCGAATCTCTTTTATACCCCTAACACTAACATTTCCCCGATTAATGAACCCAAATTAAAAAGGAGTGCCTAATTATCAAAGTAATCGATTCCGATAATCTCTTCTCTTCTCTCCTGGAAAATAACCATAACAATAGCTTTTACTTACCAAAAAAAATAAACAAGTCGGATTTATCGGAAAAAACAAGAAAATGGTGGGAGGAGTTACAGAAGCAAAACTCTGCTGTTTTGTGTGTGTTAAAAACTAGACAACACTAGAGAGTCGTCTCTCTCTCTCTCTCTCTCTCTCTCTCTCTCTCTTCTCTTGTGAACTTATGCAGGGAGAGAGAAAGCAAAATCTATGGTAGAATTAATAATTTACGACGACTTTGATCTTCATTTGAGGAATTATTGCTTGGATTTATTATAATTGTTGTTGGGTTTTCGTTTTCTTGGTCATCAATCTCCAGATACTCTCTGTTCTCTGTCCGATCCGATCTGAAGAAGATTTTGACTTCAGTTGTCCCCAAACAAGAAAGTTCTTTCACTTTTTCTCACCCTGATTGGTTACTGGGAAAGTGAAGGAAAAAAAATCTTGAAGGGGAGAGGAAAAGTCGGCTCTTCTCTAATCATGAAAATTTGCTGCTTCAACATTTCCATTATTTGATCAGGTAAACCTAAAAAGATTGTTTGTGAGTATTTTATTTTAGTTGCAGATTAAGTTTAGGAAAATTTAAGTGAAAATATTGAGGGAATCATGCAATTGCAATACCCACTTGATTGGATTCAATTCAACTGGATTTGTTTTTAGCTTGATTTCCCCCCCTCCCCTTTCAGTTTATGCATTTGCAAGAAGCAGTCAATTAGGAAATTTAATGTGTTATTGATTTTCTTATTGGGTATCCCTTTCTAAATTTGTATAGTCTGGATTGAAGGATTTGATTATCTAGGTTTTTAGCTCTGAAGAACATTTGATTGTGGAATTTATGATTAGCCCTTTTTGTCTGATTTATTGAAACTAGTCTGATTTCTCTATATTCATGTGTTTTTAGCATTTTATAGAATGTTCATTAACATCATTTTTGCATAAAGATCTTTATGTTGGTTCATTTTGTCGTAGGGCGGTTTTGTTCGAAATTGGGTTTGTAGTGTGACAAAATCGGTTCAATGGAATCACTTGTTGAAGGAGTTAACTCTTTGTCAACGAGTCATAGACCAGCCCCTTTGTTGAGCTACAATCGTCCCCCTCAATCACTATCTTCAAAACAATCCAGATATGAAGGAGCTTCTTCTACCTCTTACACTGCTACTATGGATCATGGGGGCAGCAACTCGAAGAATTTAAGATCAAATAAGGGAAAGTTGGAATTTATTGGCCCTAAAGAAGTTCTTGATCAAACTGCGAGAGACTATTTTCACAAACAAGTTTCAGCATTGGAATCCAAAGCTACCATGAAAAACCCCATTGATGGTTCTGAACCTGTTCATTTTAATGAGGATACCAAAAAAGAAGACGTGGGCCCGTCAAACGGTCAACTACCTTCTCAACCAGGGTTTTGTCCGAGCCCTCAAAATAGTATGTATTCCGCCACGCAATTTACCGAAGCCAAACAGAGCTTTACAAACACAGAAGTAAGTGAAAATGGGAGGAGCAGTATTGAGAAGTCAATGGAAAGTGATTTTGCTGAGAGTAGGAAGACGAGTCTTTACAGAGAGAGTACGGGAAGTGATGTCAGTGATGAGAGTAGCTCGAGTAGTTTAAGTAGTAGTGTTATGTACAAACCCCATAAGCAAAATGACAGTAGATGGGAAGCTATACAAGTTGTTCGGTCTCGAGTTGACTCATTGGGGTTTAATCACTTTCGGCTTTTGAAGAGAGTGGGGGGTGGAGATATAGGGAGTGTTTATCTCTCTGAGTTGACCGGGACTAGGAGTTACTTTGCCATGAAAGTTATGGATAAAGCAGCACTAGCAAGTAGGAAGAAGCTTTTGAGAGCACAAACGGAAAGAGAGATTTTGCAGTCGTTGGATCATCCTTTTCTGCCCACTTTGTATAGTCACTTTGAGAGCGAGAAGTTCTCTTGCTTGGTGATGGAGTTTTGCTCTGGTGGAGATTTGCATGCGCTCCGGCAAACAAAGCCTGGGAAGTTTTTTTCGGAGAATGCGGCCAGGTATGACAATCATTTTTTAAGCTTTTGTTTTTTTTTTGATTTGCATGCGCTCCGGCAAACAAACCCTGGGAAGTTCCCTTCTTTCTTTATTTTATTTTTTTATTATCATAAATCGCATCCTCTCATCCAATAGTGTGATGTTTCCCTTGGTCTTATGTAGGGATGCATGAGAATATTACGTTTTAAAATTAGCCTTATTGAATGACTCCCTCCTTCCCAACAAAAGTAGTCTCATTTATGAAAAAGGATATCATTTTAATGCAATATCAAGAAGTACAAGCAGGTGAAGCTGCATTGTAAAATAATAAAAAAAAAGGTCAAATTACATTTATCCCGCCAAAGTATCCCCCAAATCCCACTTTGCACAGTTTGAAAAGTGGGTTTGTTTGGTGCTTTAATTTTGAAATCGTCCCACTTTACGCCCTGACATGCACTTGATCAGGGGGTAAAGTGGGATTATTTGGAAAGTGTCGGGTAAAGTGGGATGATTAACAAACCCACTTTTCAAATTTGGGTGCAAAGTGGGATTTGGGGTATACTATGGGGGATAAATGTAATTTGGCGTTAAAAAAAGTTTCACTTGTCAACTGGGATGTTTTCTTTGGGTCGGAGGGAGTATGCAACTGTAAACAACAAAGACACAAAACTAAGGACATCTAGTTAGGCGTAGGTAAACAGTTTGCTTATTATTCAACAAAGCATAATAGCACAAACATAGTGTGTGCAATATAGCTTAATTAAGGGATGTGGAGAAGTTAAGAGGGGAGAGTGGTTACTTGGATGGAGTCCAAAACTGTAATCCCCTTCTCTCCCATAATATAGAGTACGATGAGTGATGGTACAATCATGCCACACTTTTGAAATTTCTGGGAAATCATTTTTGTGTTTGCAATAAAACACATTAATGAATTAAATAAGATAGCTTCAAAGAAGACAGGTAATATCTTTTCGAGGCTCTTAAGCGGCGCTTGTCTACTTTTGCTGTGCTTTTGAAAGTTCAATATTTAGTGAGAAAATACTCTCCCTCCCTCTCTCTCTCTCTCTCTCTCTGTGTGTGTATATATATATGTGTGCGTGCATGTGTGCGTGTGCTTGTGTGTGGGCCTTGATGACCCCATAATACGTCGAGCGATGGCTAGTTCATTTGTTGAGGGTGATACTCCGCGTTCTTATGATTGTATGGCTATAGTTCCTTATTGGGCCATGCATCACAGCCTGTCGGAGTGAGGAGATGTAATTAGGACCTGTATTTACGGATTTCAACAGATCTGCAAAATCCTAGCTGTTAAGTTCTTACCATACTCGAATAAAACTTGTAACTCCGTATTATTCTTTCTTTCACAGTTGCCTTCCATATTGGAATCATTTATACTCATTGCCAACAGTCGTTCCTGCTGCCTTGTCCTTTTTGGATTGTCTCGTTATCAGTTTTTCGTTAATTTGACACTCAACTTCTAATTGTCTCTTCATCAGATTTTCATTTATTTAGCATCACACACATTATCTTGAATATTCCTTAAGGTTTCTTTTTTGTTAATTACATTTGAAAATGAAAGCTCATTAACTAGTGTTTGGGCATCATTTATGTAGGTTTTATGTGGCGGAAGTTCTCCTTGCTATGGAATACTTGCACATGCTCGGGATCATTTACAGAGACCTTAAACCAGAAAACGTCTTAGTGAGGGAAGATGGGCATATAATGCTTTCAGACTTTGACCTCTCCTTGAGATGCGTTGTGAACCCTAAACTAGTCAGGTCAGCAAACTCTAACGTGGAGTCCAAGAGTTCAGGATACTGTGTTCAGCCCTCTTGTATCGAACCATCTTGCGTGATCCAACCCGCCTGCATCCAGCCTTCATGTTTCGGACCCCGGTTCTTTAACAGGTCCAAGAAAGAAAAACAGCCCAAGAAAGAAAAGCAGTCCAAGACAGAGGTTCACAATCAAGTGAACCCCCTTCCAGAGCTCATTGCCGAACCCACAAGTGCTCGGTCAATGTCATTTGTGGGTACCCACGAGTACTTAGCTCCTGAAATTATTAAGGGAGAGGGTCACGGAAGTGCTGTTGATTGGTGGACCTTTGGGATTTTTCTATACGAGCTTTTATTCGGGAAGACCCCTTTTAAAGGGAACGGAAATCGAGCCACCTTGTTTAATGTTGTGGGACAGCCTCTGAGATTTCCGGATACGCCCTCAGTGAGCTTTGCTGCCCGTGACTTGATCAGGGGCTTATTGGTAAAAGAGCCACAACATCGCCTCGCGTATAGACGTGGGGCCACAGAAATCAAGCAGCATCCGTTCTTCCAGAGTGTGAATTGGGCGCTCATCCGTTGTGCCACCCCACCGGATGTCCCTAGACCGTTTGTACCATCAGATGATATTCCAACAAGAGTACAACCCACAACAGCAGCAGCATCAGCAGCAACAGAGCAGGCTCCTGGGGTTGATGTGAAACCTTCAGGTAACTATTTAGAGATAGATTTCTTTTGATTTTTTATGTTCTTTTTTTTTCATGCAATGACTTTTATACCCTTGACTGAATTGGGTCTGTCATTTTCGTTTTGAACTGTGGTCAAAATAGTGTTTTTTTTTTTTTTTTTTTTTTTAATCTTGGATTAGGAGGAAGACAAATTTGTTCCTTCTGTAAGTTCCTTGTAAAAGTGTTTGTTTTTACTACTAGGTGTTGCTGATAAACTTCAAATGCACAGAAATGAAGATCGATTGTTCTGTATTTCTCTCTAAAATCACACACCCGAAAACACACACACACGATTACACACACTACTCGCGTACCCTAATTTACAGTTTTTAAAGAATTAACTTCTAAGTTTAGCGATCATCTCCTCTACTAGTCTCAAATGGGTCCCACCTTTCTCATCTCTATCAATCTCTCCCATAACCAACTCCATCAACACATTCTTTGACCCTTGACTTCTCGAGTCAACTCCATTGCAATCTCTTAAAAGCAAAAGCAGCGATTTGGCTGTTTCTTTTCCCCTCCGCGTCCCATCCACACTTAACTGTAGTAATCCCGGCATAGCCCCTTCCCTTAAAATCATCCCCCTGTATCTATCTCTGCTTTTTCTACATATATGTAACAATATACCCACTGCATGTTCTTGGCAATGTGGGGTCCCTTCCTCCACAGTCTCTACTAATGCTTGGATTGCACGACCCGTGTTAGCAGTCTCCATCAGAGCAATCTCTGACAAAGAAACGATCTTTTCGAGTAAAGCCGTTGACTTTTCAACCAACTCGGAAGATTTTTCTGAGGTGTCAATTAGTTGAAGCAATGAGAAAACTGTGCCTGAATAAATGATTTGTGGTATGGTTTGATGGCAAGTTGAGAGATTGTGGAGAGTGGTTATGATATCTAGCTTGGATTGAGTTGTGTTGGGTTTGAGTAGGGATTCGGTTAGGATTGGGATAGCTCCAGAAGAGAGGATTGTTAACTTGTTTGCTTTGCTTGAACTAGAAGAGAGGATCAAGAGGGCCGTGATTGCTAGGTCGACCAATGATTGGTTTTGGCATTGAATGAGCTCTATAAGGAAAGGTATCGCCCCAGATTTTGCAATGCGAATCTTGTTTCTGTAGAAATTGAAAGAACTAATTAGGAGAGAGAGAGAGAGAGAGAGGGTGTTGTGATGTTCAGACACTTTGGTTGGTTTACTCTGTTGTACCCATGTTGTACACTCGTTCCCAAGTTGTGTCAATATGGATCTGTCCAGCGGGGTAAACCAAAGAGTTTGAGCATCACACACACACACACACGGAGGGGGAGGGAGAGGGAGGGAGGGAGAGAGAGAGAGAGATTACGGACCTTTCACTGCCAAAAGCAAGACTGAGGAGAGCAAGAAGTGTAGCTTCAATGGATTCACAATCTTGAGCATGAAGAAGCATGGAGACCAAAGGAACAATCACACCCTTTTCAGCTAACTTGTGTCTCTCCTTGTTAGTAAGGCGAGGGATTTCTCGAGCCGCTATGTATTGCGCCTCGTGATCACCGTACAAGAGAGCTTCCTCCACCACCATCTTGCCCCCACACACTAGTGTGAGTGAGAGAGAGAGAGAGAGAGAGAGATGCAAATATTGAAGAGGTTGCTATAATTATACTAGTAGTTTAGAAAGAAAGCAATGGGATTGCTTGAGAAGGATGATCAAGATTGGATCTTTTGATCTGGGTATGAAAAAATGTTTGATTTTGTTTGGTTTATTTGGATGAGAAGCAAGCTTACTATTCCCTAGGGGCTGCTTTGTATGACTGTGGGAAGCTCTCTCAAGAATGAATCTTTAATTTCACTCCTACTTTCCTTTAGTAGGGGACAATCGCCCTCACCTTTATCTATTAACTAACTTTCTATATAGGGAGAGGGATCCTATATCCAACTTCTTGCTCGCACCTCAACTATATGACATCTTACTAATCGGACCTGGAATTGTCGTCGTAGCAGTAAATAAATATCTTTTGCTCTAAATATGGTGCAAGAAATAGAGTTGCACTCTCCTCATTTATTTTTTGTTTTCAAAAAAATTTCTTTTTCTTTTTCTTTTTCTTTTATTTTTATATATATAGAAATATTTTATCATATAAAATATATATAACCTAATATTATTTATTTATGTGAAATAATAATGAATATATTTTAACAATATTTTTTTAGTAGAAAATTTAAAGCAAAATGTCAGTCTTATGAAAAACATGTTTTACACTAAGAAATGAAAAAAAGAGTTTTCTATAAGTGTCAGCCATATGAAAAACCTGTTTTGAAAACAAGTTTTACATTAAACAAACGTAAAATTAGTTTTTCACTAAAGCAAATGATTGGAGATACGTGTTACAACCATTACACTATTATAGAGATATATTGCAATTTTTAGACCAAACCATTAGAGATTAGTCATCTTATTGCAAAGAGCACGCAAAGTTGCAAACTACCAACCAATCATATTATGAATAATTATTGATTACGGAGTATATTTTTTTTTTAAGTGTTGCACCAAGCTAGGTACTTTCCATCACATTGATCAAATGCCTAGACTATTAGTTCTTCACACCTCCCACATGAGTCGAACCCAAAACCTCTACTAAAGGAAACCTTTTAACACACACACACACACATATCGATAGGCCAGAAGGCCTTATTACGGAGGATATTATTAAGATTGGAAAAAAGAGAGAAATTTAGGAAAATATCCCCCCCCCCCCCCCAAAAAAAAAAAAATATGGACAGAAGTTGTGCCTCTTTGCTGATTAACGCCAACTTTTTCGTGAATCCAACCCTGACGTCTCCGCTCACTCATTCTCTCTCTCAAAATAAAAAATAAAATATCAGGCCGACTCAAGAAGTTGGAATTGAATGTACTCTCTCCGTGCTGTAACAAACTTTTCATAGAATGTTAGGAACAGGAATTTAGGAAAAAGTATGGTGTGAGTGGGAAGGAAAAAAAAAATGAGATAAGAAATAATAAGTGGATAGTTGTTATGAGTGGGAGGAGAGAAAGTAGAAGGAATTTTTTCCTATTTGGGAAAGTGAGAATTTTTAATAGGATGATGAAAATGACAAAATGTTTGTCACGACAGAGGGAGTATATGAATCATTGAAAAGTTATTTACATTTTATACAATTAAATAGCAAAAATGCATGATTAAATATTCTCGTTAAGAGTAATAGTTTACAGTGCAATTCTACAATAGTACAACAAAAGTACAAAAAAAAAAAAAAAAAAATGTAGAAATTTTTAAAAAAATTAAACGCGATAATTATTTTGAAACGGACCCAAAAGATTTTTAGGATTCCAATTACGAGAACTTGGACCACTGCTGCTCCGCCGAAATTGCTTTACAAGCAGTTAGGGGACTGGGAACAGAAAATCATGAAACCTGCAGTCGTTTTTATCCAATTTATAATAGTATATATTTTTACTTGTTTGTTTATTGATTTATTCTATTCTATAGGGAGGGAATATCTTGGTGCCACTTTGCCACTATACGGCTATGTGTAAAGGGTTGATGATGATCCCATCATCATATCTTTACTACTACTACTACTACTTTTCCTTTATGTTGGCTTTTACTGCTTTTTTTTTTTTTTTTTTTAGTGTCTATAAACCACTCTTTCAGATTTATAGACAAGTAAATTTGGGTCTGATCTCAGTCGTCAAGTTAGTAATTAGTAGCTTCAAATGGAATGTCCAGTAGGACTTACATCACTTGTAACCAAGCTGCTCCTCCCACCACTCGAACACAGAACCTCTCTTACCATCTCTCACCTCCTTACCGATGAGCTACCCTGTGGAGAACTTTTTTTTTTTTTTTTTAAATGAAGGTTTTAATATTAATTCATTTCAGAGCTCTCTTAGATCAGTATGAGTGAGTTTGAAGCATTGGGAAAAAGGAGTTGAGACACATAAAAGAAGAAAGAACACAATTAAAGCAATACTTCTAACTTCCTAGTTCTAGTCCATTCCTAACCTGCAAAACTCGCATTTGACAAGTCAAATTTCATTGTCCTAAATGCTCCTAAAATGCTAAAACTAATAACAAAATTTTAATAAACTTTGCATGATTAACAGCAGAAATATAAAATGGTGTACCTTGACAAATGCCCAATCTTGTAAGACTTCAATTATTTGTTGATAAGGTAGATCTGCTGAGTTCTCGACAGCTTCAAGCCTAAATAAAACCCAATTTTGTCATAAACGGCGTAATACAAATCTTGAAAAGATGGTGTCTTTAAATCATTAAAATCGGTCCAATTTTCTCAACCTCAGATCTCATAGGGTGAACATTCAGAAGTTCAACTAACCTGGGGGGGGGGGGGGGGGGGGGGAGCAGCTCCGCTTCGTATATAATCATGAATTTCACGCAACCAGTTTTCAGATCTATATCACTTTGTATCATCTAGCAGAAACCCCACATCAGGAATATAACTCTCCTCCACCATCCTCACCTCCAATATTCTCAACAACCCGTAAATGAGCTCTGACTGAGGGTGAACTTTCTCACCAGCAGTGAAACTGTGGACTTCGCTTCTGACCTCTACGATACTCTGACCAGAAAAATTCTTTAATCCCATCTGCTTAAGTAACGTTCTAAGTTTTCCCACGTTATCCCAGTCACCTTCATTAGCATAAATATTCGATAAAAGAATGTAATGCCCAGCATTATCAGAATCTGACTGGAAAAGATTTTTCGCTGCTACTTCTCCCAGTCTTGGGTTATGATGAATCCTACATGCACCAAGCAGTGCCCCCCAAATGTGAGGTCCAACTGGTGCTTCCATCTGGTCGATAATGCCCATTGCCTTATCCAACTGTCCGGCGCGACCAAAAAGATCGACCATAATTGCATAATGATTCGATTCAGGTGTTAGTTGATATTCATTGACCATAACATTGAACAATTCGATGCCCTTTCTGATTAAGCCTGCATGACTACAAGCCGATAAAACAGAAAGGAATGTAACATTGTTCGGTTTGACTGTAGAACTCTTTACCATTTGATCATATAATTCCAGTGCTTCTGTTCCTTGGCCATGAATTCCATAACCTGCAACCATTGAGCTCCAAACGACCACATCTCTATTATTCAGTCTACTGAAAATCTTAACAGCATTATTCAAGTTACCACATTTTGAGTAAGTTTCTATGAGTGAAGCCCCAACAAAGACATTTTTTTCGAAACCACCTCTGATGACATAACTGTGAAGGCATTGGGCTTGTTGAAGAATCCCCAGTTCTGAACAAGCTGTGAGGATTTTCACCATTAAAATCACGTCTGGCCGGATTTCATTAGCAAGCATACTGCAAAATATGCCAATTGACTTGTGTACCATTCCATTTTGAACACACCCACATAGCAAAGCAGCCCAACAAACGCCGTCTTTGTTGGGCGTTCGTTCAAATAATTCAATAGCTTGATCAGGGGAAGAGCAGTTCATGTACATATCAATAAGAGCTGTTGAAACCAAGATATCTAGCTCAAGGCCTTTGCAAGCAGCAACTTCATGGATCTTCTTACCCTCTTCCAAGTTGCCACTAGCTTCACACGCTTGCAAAGCACTAATTAAGGTGACCGAATTCGGTTCAATTTTTTCCTTTATCATCTCATTAAAGAGCTTCACCGCTTCATCGGCTACCCCATTATGAGCATAACAAGCTATCATCGAGGCCCATGAAACCACATCCTTCTTTTTCATTTTCCTAAACAAATTAGCAGCAGCATTAACACGACCAGTCTTTTCATATAAATTCAACAAAGCATTAGCTAATGACAATTCATTTTCAAATCCCATTCTGATTACATATCCATGAACGCTTCGACCAGCCTCCACATTCAGTAACTTAGAGCAAGCAGAGACAACACTAATGAGTGTCACCGAATCAGAACCAACAAGGTCCACCATCACCATTCGGGTGAAAAATGCAAGAGCTTCCCTTGGATCACCATTCTGCTCGTAGCCAGTAACAATGCTAGTCCACATAACAATGTCCGGCTCATTAAATTCCTCAAAAACTAGTAAAGCATCACCCATTAATCCGCATTTGGAATACAAGTCAATCAAAGCAGACCCAACAAACAAATCTGATCCAATATAAGGATTCTTCTCAACAAACCCATGAATCATTTCCCCAAACTCCAGTCTTCGCAGCCAAGAACACGCCTTTAAAGCAATTGGTATTGTAACATGGTCAGGCTTTTGGGTACATAGCATGGTAACAAAGAGACGTAGAGTTTCTTCATAGAGCTTGTTCTTGCAGTTAGATCTAAGAATGGAATTCCAGATGTAGATGGTTGGTTGAGGAGTTTCGTCGAACAACTTGCGTGTGTCATTGAAAGATGCGTATCTAGAGTATGAATTGCTAAGCTTGGCGGCGATGAAAGTGTGATTGATGTAACCAGTTTTGATGATTAGAGAGTGGAGTTGGATTAGTGAAATTCGATTGGAACAAGATTCAAAAAGATGGAGAAGAAATCTCCACCTTGACATACGAACAACTTCGGCCCAAAGAAGAGCCACAAAGCCAACCTCAATGTAAATGCGCGCCAAGGCAAGCATGATAAAATATAAGTTTGTCTTTTTATTGTAACTAGTCAATGTAGCTTGTTTTTATGTTGTTTTAATTATAATTTGTATATGTAATCGGTTTTTCTATTGTACTTTTGAATCATTTTGAAATGAAATGAATTCTCATGTTATTTTCATTATTGTTTTCACCTACTATTATCATTTATATATACAAAATGAATTACAGATATTGGTTTGAAAGGTAGTTCATGACTTGTCACATCTGCTTTTATCGATAAATGATACATACGCTTTCACTGATAAATGATAATTACACTTGTTACTTTCTTTCTTATTATAAGCTATCTTGTCAACTTTTGTACTCCCTCCGTCCCGTTCTTAGTTTGACTAATAAGTCATATACAATATTTCAAAATCACATGACTTATTTAGATTTCAAAACCGATGCTTTAATAATAAAATTATTTTACTGGTATAATATATACTTATCGAGGCCATATCAAACTTAGGCAAAAGTCTTTCTCTTAGCCTTTTTATTACTCACAATCATAATTCTTTCCCAAGTAGTATTTCTATTCAACTTCACAAATAGAATGAAACTCATATAGAGATTCAAATTTTAGTTCCAAAGAATGGAAACTGATGAATGGGAATTAGGTCGAACATTCGAACAAACAAATTAGTCTCAAAAGCATTATGCAGTGAAACAAGCTTCAAGAACACAAATTATTTAGAGCATCCACAATGGTAGGGAGTAGTTTTTTTGTGTTTTCAATATGCCACATCCTCTCCTAGTCAACAAATAAAAACTCCAAGCTTTTTCTACAATGGTAGAGCTTTTTCACCAACTTTTTTATGGCCCCCACATCTAACATTAATGTTTTATCTAGTATTTTATATATATATATATATATATATATATATATTCTATTATCATCATCACAATGGCATTCATATATTACTACTTACAAAAAAAAATTATATTAGAGATATGTTTATCGTAATTTTAATGACTGTTTTGTTTTGATCATTTTAATAATAATTTTCTCCTTATTGAAGTATAAACAATGATTTTATTGATTTTTAGGGAACAAAAATCCACTACAAGAAAAAGTGACATATTTGTGACTGGCTTATATCAGACTTAGAATTAGACGTGAAAATTAAGAGTACTGGAAATGACTTGCAAAGGTATTCTTTTGACAGCCATTTTTGTAACAAAAGACATTATAAACAGATTTCAGCATTTGTGGAGCAAATTAAATAGAAAATAAAAAGAAAAAGTGAAACAAATTTTTGTTTAAATGTTTAATGGCCAACATGGGGAAATGGTTAAATTTAATGGAATGAGCTCTTAGAGAGCTCTTAATGGAAGGAGTTACTTTTTTGTAAAAAGCTTTTTAAAAAACTCCACAATGGCAAAAAGCTTTCTAGAGGTTTTTCATAAAAATAAAAAGCTCTAAAAAAAATTCCAATGTGGATGCTCTTTTAGCCAATAACTTAAAATGGGTTTGCCCCACCCCACCTAACCTATTAAGGGCCAAACCATTTATTCTCGACGAGATCCATGTCACACGAGTTTTTGTCACGTATTGTAGGGATAAAACACTACAACAGAGTTGATAAAATATCCCATTTGATGTCAAACAAAAACAGAAAAAAGTGAAAGATTTAAACGGTCTCAATAAAAACGAATTTCATTTAATAGTCATTAATTGTAGCCAAGTTAATAAATAACTGGGAGCAAAGTAGAGATTTAAATTGAAAATCAACCCAAAAGAGAAAAAATAAGCATTTAAGCTACCCCTACTAGGCACCATTTTACAGAAAGAAAAAAAAAAAAAAAAAAAAACGATGAAAGGATCAAGCAATGGTGAGCAATCTAACAATGACTTGCTTCAATCTCAAGCTCATATAATGAATCATGTTTTCAACTTCACAAGCTTTTTATCACTCAGATCCGCCATTGACCTAAACATCCCGGACATAATCCACAACCATGGCCGACCGATGACTCTCGTTGACCTAGTCAACGCTATCCCCGTCAACAAAGCAAAATCCCAATCCATCTCCCGCCTTATGCGGGTCCTAACACACGCCGGCTATTTCATCAAAGAAGGCAAAGAAGAAGAAGAGCGTTATGCGCTCACTCCTTCATCTCGCCTCCTTCTAAAAAACGAACCACTAAACCAGAGGGAGTTTATTCGTACAGTTCTCAATCCAGTACTGATAAATTCATGGCATCATATGAATTTATGGTTCATGAACGATGACTCGACCCCATTTGAGATGGCAAATGGGAGAACACTATGGGAATACATGGAACACGAGCCGGAACTTCTCAAGTCATTTAACGACGGTATGGCTCGTGATTCAGAACTTGTTGTGGATGTGGTTGTTAGAGAGTGTCGGGGAGCGTTTGAGGGATTGAGTTCGCTTGTAGATGTAGGAGGTGGGACCGGGACATTGGCCAAGGCCATTGCTGATGCTTTTCCTTTCATTGAGTGTATCAATTTTGATCTTCCTCATGTTGTTGCTGGTTTGGAAGGGGCCAAGAACTTGAAGCATGTTGAAGGTGACATGTTTGTGTCTGTTCCTCCTGCTGATGCTGTTATGCTCAAGGTATACACACATACACATACACACACATGCACACGTGACTCACATACACCCGCGCACACACATATACATACATATGTTTACGGGCATGTGCACACAGACACATATATACAAAAATATACATACACACGCACACACACGCGCACACACATGTATACGCGTGTGTAGACAGAGACATAAATATATATAAGCACACAAACATGCATGCGCACACACAAACACACGAATGCACACATGCATGACTTGGTTTCAATCTATAATTTTCATTTTCTTAATATGTTCAATGGCCTATATATGCAGTGGATTATGCACGATTGGGGCGATGATGAATGTGTAAAGATCTTGAAACGCTGTAAGGAAGCAATTCCGAGCAGGGAAAAAGGAGGTAAGTTGATGATCATAGACATGGTGATGGAGGAAAAGAGCGGAGCGGATGGAGATGATAAATCAATCGGTACACAACTTCTCTTGGATATGCAGATGATGGTATTGACAGCAGGAAAAGAGCGTAACGAGAAAGAATGGGCAAAGCTCTTCCTTAATGCTGGCTTCAGTGACTACAAGATAACTCCGATTGTGGGCTTAAGATCCCTCATTGAGGTTTACCCATAATCAGAAATCATGTAAACTACTAAATAAATCAGCTATAACCTTGCAATTTTCATCAAGAATCAAAATCAGGAAATAGCGACACGGATAATGTAATGTATGTAGGGCAATCAAGCATCATCATATTGTCAAAAACTACGGGAGATGAAAGTACAAACAAATTAAGGTTCCAAAAAGGGTTGCAGCTGAAATCCGTTCCTAATCAAATGTAAGAAAAACTGAAATAATTTGATGGGGTTTGAGAGATCTCTCCGCAGCAGGGCTTCATAATGACACCACTCTTCAAAGGTCTTGAACACTCAAACCTGCATATACGTTAACATTGTGTCAATATATGTGTGAGAATTCGATCAATTACGAAGGCACAAGATTTTGGGGGAAACTAGTTTCTCTCTAAATTATAAAAAGACATGTTTTTCAAACTGTTTCTAATTGTTCGCCATATGCTTGCAAGTAAAAAAATGTGGACTTTCTGTAATTTAGGGGACTCTTACAAAGGACAAACTCGTGTCTTTTTCTCCTTATACAGGAATGAATTACAATCAGCAACACTTTCCTAACGCATCAGCATGATGGATAGCAAGGAAATACTTGGGAGTCACAAGCACTAAGTCATCAGAGGACCAAATGGAGACATAGAACATTCCCCCTAAAAGTATTAGGTGGCTAGGCGCTGTTCAAAGACAGCTGAATATTTTATCCCTCCGTGAAATGAAAAGAGGGATTCCTAATACAATATCTTTGACCCTAAGGGTTAGAAATTACTCCGTCTCATAACAGGTGAAGGTATATAGATTTAGAGCAATTATATAAGGGGCAAACAATGTACAAACAAATGAAGAAAAAAAAAACGTATAGTTTGATGGGTCAAACACAACAATTTCGGAAATGAGGGGGGCAATGACCCTGGATCGTTCTCTAACCTCAGTGAACTACCGAAGATACTGGTACCTTTGCAACCAAAGATATTCCACCAATAAAGCAAATAAAACTACATACTTTAAAGGTTTGACGTGTCCATTGAAACATTTTGTTTTGTTGGGGGGGGGGGGGGGGTTAAGATATGGAATTTTGGATGTTTCTTAACTAGTGCATTCTACTAATAAACTGGAAGTATAACCCTAATCAACCCCGACGTATCAGTTCAAGTAGCAGAATCATAAAAAATGTATAGAAAACTAACTATACACCAACCTGGGGGAAGGGATTGCTTCAACTTGTCGGCTTTCTCCTGATCGAAAACACAGAGGGTGTAGAGGTACTTGGAGCAACGAACCTTGAACTTGACAACATCTTTGCTTCTCTTGATCTTCACTGAACGTGCATCCTTCCTTCTAGCAGTAAGAAGGAAATCTTTGATCTCGTGAATTTGCTTCGGCTGAGTATTAGAGATTGTTAGATAAAAGACAGGTTATAGCAAAGAAATATGCACAGAAAGTCGTGCTATTGCATAGAAAATCCCCAACCCAGACAATAAAATAATACTAACTTACAAGAATTTTAAAGCGTTTACACACTAAACTTTCATAAAGTAACAAATGAAATTACAGAAACTTAAATGAAAATTAGTACTTGGATGAAGTGTTATGAACAAGTCAACAGATACCAGAATTACCAAAGCCATTTCAGTATTTTCTGACTTCCAAAAACAGATTATGAGACCATTTCTTGAAACTCTAACCAAAAAGCCTCCAGGCAACACACATCTTCTATATTAATCCATCAGTAAGATAACAAGTGTAGCATTATACTATTAGGTAAGTCCTAAAATAACGGTAGTCTTAGTGCAATTTCAATATGGTACAATCAATAACTGGAGGGGTAGAATACAGAATAGCTCAAACATCTACTCCCTCCGTCACAGAAATGATCTTCACATTTGACTATGCAAACTTTTTAATGATATGAACACTTCCTTCACTAGCCAAGTTGTGTTTATGCACATTTAAGCCTAAACTGGAGAAATGAGAAGAACTTTCGAGAAATCACAAGACTGAAATCCGAAAATCACTTCACAAAAAAGACATAAGATTCTATTTGTAAGATCTGGACATTGCTGCTGCTGCCCATTATCAACAACTATAAGAAACATAAAAAAAATATAAATTGCAGGAACTTATCCCTTTTGCTTAACAGTCCAATGGAAGTACTGCTCCATCAATAACTTACTTGATGTTCAATATATTTCTATCAACAGATTACGCAAACTTAAAAATCATAAACATAACCCCAAAAATCATATTTTCTTCCCTAATCATGTTGCAAAACTAAGAAAATTGAGCATAAATTGTTGGGAATCAAGAAAAAAATACAGACAAAGAGTTCAATTATATGAATCAATGCATCTAATAACATAAAATTTACGTAATTGAACAAGAACACTTGTACGTAGTGAGAGAGAAAGTACCATTTTGAGTTTCGGAGATTTGGCAGCCGAAGGTAGAGGACTTTTGAAACCCTAGTTGTGTTGATATAATAACGACGGCTAAATTTGGCTCTATAAACCCTAGATCGTTTTTAAAGGCTTGGGCCTCTATAACGAATTAGTCTTATATGGGCTTCAGCAAAGGGCTTTATGGGCTGTTGTACTTGTAGCTCCTCCCCTTAAAAACGAAAGCTGTCCCGATTTAAAGTTTTTCTCAATTTAAATTTTTTACTTTTATTATCTAACATGGAAAATAGGACTCACTTTTCATTCGCACAACAAAAACTCTCTACCCACTTTTTCTCATTTTTACTTTAATTTTCACAGTCAAAACATTTACTTTTTCTTAATCCCAGTAAAAAGTCAAAGTAAGAACCTTGCAGTGGGACATAGGGAGTATCATAATTTTGTTGGTCTTTTAAATTCGACTGTGACTGATCTATAATCAATACACAATAAAAGAAAATGTTTGAATCTGCTCTACCGAAGGAGCACGTTGTAAAAAGCTCCTAGGAGGAGCAAATTCAAATATGTCCCTTGTATCATTTGCACGGGTATTTTCTTTTATACGTGGATATTTATAATTATATTATATAATTATTTAATATTTTAAATAAATATATATATAAATTTAAAGATACATATAAATCTACTTGTGGTTTTTTAATAATAATGGAAATGATTTTAGTTACTATTGTATAAAATAAATATTAAGATTGGTTAATAGTATTGGTTAACAATAACTTTATAATTTTAAAAAATTTACTTCGCTTGTCCTATAATGATGTCAATTTTACTCTTGATCGATTCAGAAACTAATGTTTTAATTTGTTGGAACAAATTGATGAAACCCTGAATGTCACGCTCAGTTTAGAATGAGATAGAGGAAGAGATGAAGCGGAAGCGTTAGGAATAAATACATGTTGAATCCATCGTCTTGATCTTGAAGAGAGAAACGAGATGAAGAACAACTATTTAGGGAAGTGCTCTTCTAAATGATGAATGCCTTTTATTTTCTCAAGCACTTCTTAACAATAATGAAGAGAATATTTAGAGAGAGAAATAAAAATGTAGTGTCTAAAAGGATGATGGTGATCCCTTTATATACTAGACAAAGAGGCATTTCATTTAGGGACCACACCTATTCAATTCCTAAGCAATGTTAATTTACCATTTTGACCATCAAAAATAGATAAATTACATTTTAGGGATTCTACACATTGACTATTGTTGACTACACTTTATATTAAAATTATAGACATGATTTTATATATGGAATTGACAAATAACTTGTGTTGCAATCCACAAAAGGTCTAACAATCTCCCACTTGGGTTGCAAAACAAATATCTTCCTTTAAATCATGAATATAACATAAATGACAACCCGAATGTGCACTTTGTTGTCATCTACAACAATCTCGTCCATTAGTCATATAAGTAAAGGACTAAAGGGCAGTCGCTGTAATTGATTCGCAACTAAAACCACTATAATCACATATACAAATCTAACTAAATGACATAGATCAAAAGTATAGATGTGTAGCATGGAACTTAATGAATATATACATATTCTTCCAACTAGTCCAACTTAACCAAATGAGATCAAACTTTAATAATAATAGAACAATAAAATTGAAGAAAACAACATAAACTCCCACTATATTAAATGTTATCAAAAGTTGTTACACCCATATGAGCAACATGCTCGTGAAACACTAGAGGTGACAACGCCTTAGTAAACGGATCCGCTAACATAGAGTTTGTACCAATAAGTTGTATTTCTATCTGTTCCTTTTGTACTATTTCTCTTACAACAAGAAATTTAATGTCTATATGCTTAGACTTTGACGAACTCTTGTTATTATTGGAGTACAAAACCGCTGCCCTATTGTCACAATATAGCTTAATAGGTCTTTCGACGCTATCGACAATACGCAGTCCCTTAATGAATTTACGCAGCCAAATAGCTTGATTGGATGCCTCAAAACATGCAACAAACTCGACTTCCATGGTAGAGGAAGTAACGAGTGTCTGTTTGGCACTTCTCCAAGAAACTGCTCCACCGGCTAATGTGAAGACATACCCAGACGTTGATTTACGGCTGTCTTGGCATCCAGCAAAGTCGGAATCGGAATACCCAACGATCTCAAGATGATCTGACTTTGAATATGTAAGCATGTAGTCCTTTGTGTTTTGTAAATACCGCATCACTCTTTTGGCTGTGACCCAATGTTCTCTCCCCGGATTGCTTTGGTATCTACCAAGCATCCCAACAATAAAAGCTAAGTCTGGACGAGTACAGACTTGAGCATACATTAAGCTTCCTACTGCTGATGCATAAGGGATATTTTCCATATACTTAGTTTCAAAATTGTTTTTGGGACATTGACTTAGACTGAATTTATCTCTTTTTAGAAATAGGGGTGTCATGTGGTTTATAGTTTTGCATGCTAAACCTTTGTAATACCTTCTCTATATAGGCCTTTTGAGATAATCCTAAAATACCTCGCGAGCGATCACGGTGTATTTGGATTCCTAATACAAAAGATGCCTCACCAAGATCTTTCATTTCAAATTTGTTTGAAAGAAATTTCTTAGTTTCCTTAAGAATGTTCATGTCATTACTAGCAAGTAAAATATCATCCACATATAAGACTAAGAATATAAATTTACTCCCACTGAACTTATGGTATATACAATCTTCACCAAGATTCGTTTCAAATCCGAATGAAAGAATTACTTGGTTAAATTTTAAATACCATTGACGAGAAGCTTGCTTGAGCCCATAAATGAATTTCTTAAGTTTACAAACTAAATGATTAGTTTGTTCCAAATCATCCACCATTTCTGGTTTCTTCATATAGATGGTTTCCTCAATGTCTCCATTGAGAAAAGCTGTCTTAACATCCATTTGATGAAGCTCAAGATCATAATGTGCTACTAATGCCATAATGATCCTAAATGAGTTTTTAGAAGATACCGGAGAGAATGTTTCTTTGTAATCAATACCTTCCTTTTGAGTGAAACCTTTAGCAACAAGACGAGCCTTATGTCTTTCCACATTACCTTGTGAATCCCTTTTAGTTTTAAATATCCATTTACAACCAATAGGTTTCACATACTTAGGTAATGGGACAAGATCCCAAACGTCTATCTTTCATAGATTTCAATTCTTCATTAATGGCATTGATCCACTTATGAGAGTTAGGACTATTAATGGCTTCATGGAAGGTGAGAGGCTCATCTCCCACCAAACCTAAGTGTCCTTCACTCTCGGCAAGATACACCTCATAATCATCCGAAATGGCACTTCTTCGTGCTCTATTGGATATCTTTAAAGGCATCGGTTCTTCCTCATTTTGAGGTTGTTGAATTTCCTCATTTTGATCAACATTTTCATGTTGTTCAATATTTATAGGGGAGTCAATATTTTGAATTTGTTCCTCTTGAATTTCAGGTACAAGTACTTGATTTTCAATTGGAACTACTAAGGGAAGAGGTATAGAAATGGATTTCTCCTCTTCCTTAAATTCAAAATTATTATTCCTAATTTCCCCTCTAAACCCAACATCCTCAAAGAACCTAGCATTTCCCGTTTCAAAAAACGTTCTAGTTTTCGGGTTGTAAAATTTATAGCCCATTGATCTCTCGGCATACCCTACAAAGTAGCAACTAACTGTCTTAGCGTCCAGATTTCCTTCGTTAGGCCTATAAGGCCTAGCTTCTGCTGGACAACCCCAAACATGAAGATGATTTAAGGACGGTTTCTTATTCGTCCATAATTCATAAGGTAATTTATTGTTAGTGGCCTTAGAGGGAGCCCAATTGAGAAGATAAGTAGCGGTTTTTAAAGCATTGCCCCATAATGAGTGAGGTAAAGAAGTACAAGAAACCATACTCCTTACCATATCCTTAAGGGTTCTATTACGTCTCTCAGCTACACCATTCATGCTAGGCATACCCGACATAGTGTAGTGAGGGACAATCCCACACTCTTCAAGATAGCGAGCAAAAGGACCCGGACGTTGTTCTCCTGAACCGTCATTCCGACCATAGTACTCCCCACCACGATCGGATCTAACGTTCTTAATAGTCTTACCTAGTTGATTTTCAACTTCGGCCTTAAAAGACTTGAAAACGTCCAATGATTGAGACTTTTCATGAAGCAAATAAATGTATCCATATTGAGAGTAGTCGTCTATGAACGTAATAAAGTATTGTTGACCATTCCAAGAAGGAGTAGGAAATGGCCCACAAATATCGTATGTATTAGTTCTAAGACGCTTGATGCTCTCAAGGATACTTTTCTTTTCGAGTTTGTAAACTTTCCTTTTAGGCATTCAATGCAAAAGTCCTTTTCAGGAACATCAAGTTTATTTATGATTCCTTCTGACACAAGCTTATCAATTCTCCTTTTGGAGATATGACCCAAACGCCTATGCCATAAGGTATAAGAATTTTCACTTGAAAACTTTCGCTTTTTAGATTTAGTTTCATTATTATGGGACTCATTTATTGTTTGAATAGTGTCAAGCAAATAGAGATTGTCACTACTCGATAAAGTACTAGTACCAACAATAACGAAATTAAAATAAAGATCACATCTTTTATTACCAAACGAACAAGATTAACCTTCTTTGTCAAAAATAGTGATAGATATCAAATTCCTTCTAAACGAAGGTACAATAAAAGTATTATTCAATACAAAATAATATCCAGCACTCAATAATAACCTAAAAGTTCCTATGCCTATTACTTCAACCGGTTCCCAGCTCCCATATAGATAAATCTTTCATCTTCACTGGGTCTTCGGTAATTCAGGCAACCCTGCATAGACATACTAATGTGAGTTGTTGCACCAGAATCCAACCACCATGTATATGTAGGAATTGAAACTAAATTAGCCTCAGTACAAACAAGACCAAACGACATACCTTTCTTAGCACGCCATGCGTGATACTTAGGGCAGTCATACTTCATGTGCGTAGGTGATGGATGAGTTTTTACCCATCCAAATCATATACTTCTATGACTTATTAAATGATTAACCTTGGGTGATTTTATGGTTTTTGGAGTATTTATGAGTACAGGGGAGGAGCGAAAGAATGTACGGATTCTTGTACGTTAAAGCGTGAAAATGAAGGATAAAGAACGGACCAGAACATAAAGATATAGAGATGTTACATCTGATAAAATCAGTTCTATTGGATAATACTCGAAAAGAGATTTCCAAAAATAGTTTACACGTCCAAATCGGAGTTCGTATGAAGAAGTTATGGCCTCCAGAAGTTTGTGCGTAAAACGTACAAGTCATCAAAGCAAGGGTACAACACCATATCTAAACCCAAGAAAAATTCAGCAACTCTATCTTCCATGCGGTCACTCCATGCGACCACATGCCCAGGGACCTTAGGGGAACTATCCAGGGACGTTTAAGGAATTATGCAAAATACGTTGGGCTTTTAAGGAATTTCCAAAATTCCAGTGACTTTTCCAGAATTTTTGGAGGACCTTTGTGGAATTTTCGAAGGGCTTTTATGGAAACTCAAAAATCCAGGGGATCCTGAGGAATTTCGGCCATCAGCACTTATTTTCTCCTTTTTCAACAAGGAATCCTAGGGTTTTTTCCTATTTTTACACCTCCTTAGCCCTAAAATAAATATAACACTCCATCCAATTTATTTTATTGATACTTTATACATACTTTATTCAAGGATTCAAGAGTTGTATCAAGATTTTCTTCAATTTATTCCAGGTTTTGATGTTCTTTATTATTTTTCTTGTTTTTTTGTTATGAATATGAGTAGCTAAATTTCTAGATTCATGGATTGGTAGTAGCAAATACTAGATCTTTATGCTATAGATTTAATTCTTCCATTCAATATTAATTCTTGTTCATCAAAATATTCTTCCTGTTAAATTCTTTAGTTTCAATTATATGTTAAGATATAAATTGGCTTTAGAATTATTGGGTATTTATTACTGCACTAGCGTGGGTGATAATACGTTGACCATTGTTTTGATGATTAAATTCAATTGAGGACCTAGCGGAAGTCAAAAGGATTTAGGTTTATATGTTATTGAGTGCTTCATGAATTTCTTGCATATTGTGTAGACCTAGCGGAAAGTATAATATAAAAGAAATAAAAGGATTGCAATCCGGCGACCGAACCGTCCCAATTCTTACTAAAGTGAACAAACCCAAGAATGAGATTGATCTTATTATTATGAGCATAGCATAAAGTGAAGGTATTTGTGAATCCAATCCGTGAATCCCTTATCATCCTTGATAAATCCTTCTTTTTTTAATTGTTTTCTTAATATTAGTTTAAATTCTTGCATTAGTAGTTTAGATAAATATTCTCAAACAAAAATCCCTGGATACTTTTACATTAATTAAATATACTTGTTTTCACTAAAGTCTCTGTGGTTCGACCCTTACTTTTGTATACTGCTGCTTCGGCACTTGTACACTTGCAAGGTATTTTATTACACAGAGGATTTTTATCCATCAAGTTTTTGGCGCCGTTGCTGGGGACTTGATTAGGTTAACAAGTTTGTTTAGTTAGTGTAAATATTTTTCTTTTGTTTTTCTTATTTTTTTAGTTAGTTTTTTTTTTTTTTTTAGTATTTATTTCTTTATTGTATACTCAAAGACTCATAGAATGAACCAGTACAACATGTATGAGTCGTGTCTGAATTGTGGATTTTATTCTCATACTACTAATCAGTGTCCGTTTAGGACATATTTTTCTGAGTATTATCCACAGGTTCAAACAAGAAATTATTTCGAGTCATGGCAAGCACAATATGATCCTCCCCCATACTCTTATAGTCAAGGTTGGGAAAATCATTCAAACATGACTTGGAATAATCAAGAGCCAACATACTGTGCCTCAATACCTCCACAACATCTAAAACAAGCATGGGAGGAGACTATGGATAGATGGAGGAACACATGATCACAATGTTAGAGATGTTGAGGAACCGTGAGCCGGATACTACTCCTATACAGACGCAAGCAGAAGAGCAACCGTCAACCCTGGTTTGGTATCTAAATGCTGATGGGGAAGAGTGTGTCTATGACTCATTTTTTTAGCCATATTTTAAACCACCACCACAATATGGAGAGCAAACCGTGGAGGACGCTGAAGAGAATTTTGTCTATGAAATCTCTAATGTTTCCGCTACGGATCAGTCACTCAAAGAGAAACCTTTGGAAGATGCAAAGGAGAATTTTGTCTATGAAATCTCCAATGTTGACTCTAAAGATGGTTCCTCTTTTGATGATGCGAGTGGTTGTACAGAGGATGTGAAGGAAACAAAAACGGTGGAGAAAACATGGCATGAGATAGCCATTGATGAGCTTGAGTTTGCTTTATATGGTGATGAGAAGAGGGATAGTGAGGAGGTTCATGATACGAATGAGACTACCCGTAGCGGTCCCAATGAAAACGTGATCATCATTATGGTACCCCTTCCATCTTGTAATAGTGGAAAAAGTGGTGAGAGGTCACAAGTGGAAGAGCCCAAGAAGCGAAGATGCCAAAAATTCCCTGTGGTACTAAATGATAAAATAAAAAGGGGAATGTACATGGGGCTCGAGCTGAAGATAAGGACCCGCGAGAATGCAAAGTGGGCCAAAGGAAGAAAGGTGAAATCCAAACTGGGAAACGGTCGGGCTAACGACCTTAACCAAATGCGCTTGTTGGGAGGCAACCCAACTAGGTAACATTTATTTTGCTTTCATTTTATTGTTTTGTTGTGTCTTGCCATCCTTTGAACCCAAAGCATGTTTTAGTTCCTTATGCTATGAGGACATAGCATGTTTTGAGTTTGGGGGTAGGCATCTCTCCGAGTTTGTGGGTTTATAGGGGAGTGTATATAGTTGTCACCCTAAAAAAAAATAGAATTTTTTTAAAAATTTTGTTCTCTTTATATTTTGGGATGTTGGCTATAGTCGGTGATGATCCGAGGGTTTGTTTTTATTAGCCATTATGGGTGCTATTGTTTAACCTAGAGTTGGGACTGCATTAACACTACTAAAGGCATGATTGCACCACCTCTCACTTACATTATTTTCATGATCATGTTACCAACTTAAGAATAATTTATGGGATCACTTGGTGTATGTTCGGGGACCCTAGAACATTGTTGTATGGTTGTCAATAACAAGTCAATAGGTTATTCGGTATTTATGGCATTTCTTTCTAAACCCTTTTCTTGACCTTATTTTGTCTATCTAGTCACTTAAATAAAATCATCGCTAGAACACCCGTTTGAGCATAGTAATGGATGAAAGAATGGCACATTAAAGACCGCCGTTCACCTTCTTTTGATACCCGATTTCCTACCCTTTTGCACTAAGAATAGGTTAGACCCACCTTGACGAGGAAGTGGATTAGGGAATGATGGGAATTTATGGTTAGAAATTGGGAGAATGATTGGGGAATTATGGTATATGGCCAAATATATGAAAAGGGAGTATGTAATGAAAGGAAAGGGGCAAGCACAAAAATAGTGTTCTTAATGTAGTGTGCAAAAAAAAAAATGTAAATAGCACACTTTCATCTTATGAGAAGTTATATGAGATTATTAAAAAAAAAAAAAAAAGAAAGAAAAAAGAAAAAAGAAAATGCTTGTCCCCTTAATGTATTGAAGTGGTGATTTGGAAAAAGGCCGCAAGAAATAGGGAATTGCGTCTCACCCCAGATAATTATATAAAAGTTCAAGTTTGGGGGTGAGACAGTGTGGGAATTGGGTGAGCGGAGAGTTTATCATATTGTGAGGATGTACCTATTGTAGAAGACTTCTTAGTCCACTTTCTTAATTTCGTATGTCCTTACCTTCATTTGTAACCGTGAACCTAGCCTCGCACGTTTGTTGTGCTTAAAACGTTATGCCATATGTTCTTTCAATATCGGTAACCGGGTTGACAACTGTATATACATGATTATGAGTGTCCTTGATTGGGTTACGTGTATCATCATCATCATTTGTGGAATAAGAGCATTAACTTAAGTGATCCTATAAATTAATCTTATTTTGATCGCATTGATCACCAACATCACTCATCCTATCATGCTGCGGTGGAAAATCAAACGAGCTAGTAGTGTGTATGTGTTGCAATTTGGTTTTTCAATGGTACCTATTTAATGGCACTTGTGTGAGGGACCCTGAGACTTTTGGCTAACGACTCCCATATGTATAGAGAACATCCCAAAAATATTTTTTTTATTGTTTTTAGTTTTTTTGTAGTTTTATAGTTTTATATTTGTTTTCTTTTACTCGAGGACGAGCAAAAGATAAGTTTGGGGGTATTTGATGGATGATTTTTTACCCATCCAAATCATATACTTCTATGACTTATTAAATGCTTAACCTTGGGTGATTTTATGGTTTTTGGAGTATTTATGAGTACAGGGGAGGAGCGAAAGAATGTACGGATTCTTGTACGTTAAAGCGTGAAAATGAAGGATAAAGAACGGACCAGAAGATAAATATATAGAGATGTGACATCTTATAAATCAGTTCCATTGGATAGTACTCGAAAATAGCTTTCCAACGATAGTTTACACGTCCAAATCGGAGTTCGTATGAAGAAGTTATGGTCTCAGAAGTTTGCGCGTAAAAGGTACAAGTCATCAAAGCAAGGGTACAACACCATATCTAAACCCAAGAAAAATCCAGCAACTCTGTCTTCCATGCGGTCACTCCATGCGACCACATGCCCAGGGACCTTAGGGGAATTATCCAGGGACCTTTAAGGAATTATGCAAAATATGTTGGGCTTTTAAGGAATTTCCAAAATTCCAGGGACTTTTCTGGAATTTTTGGAGGACCTTTGGGGAATTTACGAAGGGCTTTTATGGAAACTCAAAAATCCCAGGGGCTCCTAGGGAATTTCGGCCATCAGCACTTATTTTCTCCTTTTTCAACAAGGAATCCTAGGGGTTTTCCTATTTTTACACCTCCTTAGCCCTAGTATAAATATAACACTCCATCCAATTTATTTTATTGATACTTTATACATACTTTATTCAAGGATTCAAGAGTTGTATCAATATTTTCATCAATTTATTCCAGGTTTTGATGTTCTTTATTATTTTTCTTGTTTCTTTTGTTATGAATATGAGTAGCTAAATTTCTAGATTCATGGATTGGTAGTAGCAAATACTAGATCTTTATGCTATAGATTTAATTCTTCCATTCAATATTAATTCTTGTTCATCAAAATATTCTTCTTGTTAAATTCTTTAGTTTCAATTATATGTTAAGATATAAATTGGCTTTAGAATTATTGGGTATTTATTACTGCACTAGCGTGGGTGATAATACGTTGACCATTGTTTTGATGATTAAATTCAATTGAGGACCTAGCGGAAGTCAAAAGGATTTAGGTTTATATGTTATTGAGTGCTTCATGAATTTCTTGCATATTGTGTAGACCTAGCGGAAAGTATAATATAAAAGAAATAAAAGGATTGCAATCCGGCGACCGAACCGTCCCAATTCTTACTAAAGTGAACAAACACAAGAATGAGATTGATCTTATTATTATGAGCATAGCATAAAGTGAAGGTATTTGTGAATCCAATCCGTGAATCCCTTATCATCCTTGATAAATCCTTCTTTTTTTTTTAATTGTTTTCTTAATATTAGTTTAAATTCTTGCATTAGTAGTTTAGATAAATATTCTCAAACAAAAACCCATGGATACTTTTACATTAATTAAATATACTTGTTTTCGCTCAAGTCTCTGTGGTTCGACCCTTACTTTTGTATACTTCTGCTTCGGCACTTGTACACTTGCAAGGTATTTTATTACACAGAGGATTTTTATCCATCAGTAGGGTCCTTGCAAAAGAAGCACTTCTTTTCCTTACGATTATCAGATGATCCTTTAGGCTTCTTATTGCTTGTTACCGCAATTTCCTTCCCTCTTCTCTTAGTCCCATGAGAAGAGGTGGATGCTAAATGAGCACCTTCAATTTTAGGTTGCTTCAACCTATCTTCCTCTTGTGTCACATGTGAGATTAATTCATTAATATCCCACCTGTCTTTTTGACAATTATAGGTCACTTCAAAGTGATCAAACTGAGGAGGAAGTGAAATCAACACTAAATGGACGAGAAGATCTTCCGATATCTCTAACTTAAGTCCTTTTAGTTTAGTTGATAAGTGAAGCATTTCTAAAATATACTCCCTAAAGTTCCCGGTACCCTTGTACTTCATGGAAACAAGCTTTCTTAAACAAGAACTTGTTTCCGACTTTTCGCTTTTGGCAAAGCGCCGTTCAAGGGTCTCAAGAAAGGTTTTAGCATCAACGTCCTCAGGGACACTGTTAAGAAATGCCTCCGGGACGACATTTTTCATGATCATAAGACTTACGCGATTAGAGCGTTTCCACTTCTCAGAGTTCAAGCGGTCGTCAGCGGTGCTATCTTCACTAAGAGGAAGAGGAATAGGCTCCCTAAATGCGAGGTCTATGTCCATGCAGCCCAAGACCATAGTTATTTTATTTTTCCAAGTGTTAAAGTTTGTCCCATTAAGCATCGGAATTGTACTCATCGCAGCGGTAATTGACGAAGCATTAAGTAAATATGTTGGTAGTTTAGAGAACAAGAATGAATACAAAACAATAATAAGTAACTACATTATGAATAAAAAGATTAATTATATCAAATGAAATCCATCACAAGACAATTAACATGACATCAAGACTAATCTTTGGATTGCGAATTGATTCATAAATAATTGACTTAGATGACAAGTAATTTGAATAATATTTTAATCAAATGCTTAATCTTCCTTTGGGTAGTCTTAAGCATTTGAGAAAACAACTTAATGTTCATCTTATTTGTCATCACATGAATACTTAAGTCTAGTCAAATATCAAGATCTTCTTTGGAAAATTCAAGACATTTACATATTACTCAAATATTCAATACTTTACAATTTTTGAGTTTAAATAACGTTAATCACTTAGGCGAAAATATTATTTAAACAATGAATAAAATTGTCAAAGCATATAATTAATCCAAAAAAAATGTTTGAAAAATGTTTTGTTAATTAAACTCAATGGTTCAAGTTTGACTATCCCTTCATAACATGGTTTTATGTTTTAAGTACATACCATGTGGATCTACTTATTTGATTCCATTTTTTTTTTTTGGCAAGATTATCCTAAATAGCATGGTTTTATGTTTTAAGTAAATAGTAAAGATAATGGTTACCTTAGCAGTACTCTCTCTGTCCCAGAGTAAGAGTCTTACCTCTCAAATGCACGGAGAAAAAGAAATGGTGGGAGTGATTTAAGTGTTGTGAGTATAAAAGCAAAGTAAGAGGGAGAATAAGGGCCTGTTTGGTAACCCAATTAAGCTCTTAATTTGGAACACTTTAAGAGATTAAAAAATTAAGCTTGTTTGGTAAGGGAAATTTCAATCACTTAGATTGTTAAGATTATCTTAAAATAAGCTATTAATTTTAAGCTAGTATGGCAAGTTTTAACAAGGTAAGATGAGGTAAGATAAAAAAAAAAAAAAAAAAAAAAAAAAGGGAATGGGTTCAAACCCACTCATCAACACTTTTGTTTATTTAATGTTACTTTCCTTTGTTGAAATATTTTATTTTTTCTACAGATTAAATATGATAAAATTAAAATGAAATTATTTTTATATTATAAATTTTGATAATATTTTACTTGAGTATCATAATTAAATTTTATCAAATTTTTTGTTGTCAAAGTTTAGTAAAATTGATCAAAATAGTGAAGATGAACTTTATTAATGTGGGACAAATGAAAGTACCAATAAAAAACTGTTCAAATATTATTATTATCGGTCTAAATAAAAAATAATTTGACAAATAATATTTTTGAATTATAATTATTTATTTTAAAAATATGACTATTTTTTTAGGATAAACAAAAAGAATAATCAAATGAAAGAGATGAGACTAATATTTGAGTGTTTGTTTACAATTTTAATTAAATTCAGATGTATGTAGTTTGTCAGTACCAAACAAACTGAAGTCTTACAAAATTCAGCAACTTAATGATTTCATCTCTACATTTTCAGCCTAAGTGGGAGGGAATAGTAAATTGATTGATGTTGTCAGTATAAAAGTAAGGTATGAGAGAGAATGAGTGAGATGAATAGTAAAGATTATTTGCCATTTTAGGAAAGAGACTTTTACTCTATGATGTACCAAATAGAAAATATGACTCTCCCTGAAACGGATGGAATAACTTTTATCGTAAATAATAAGATAAAGTAATAGTTACTATATATAGTAACTAATACTAATAATATTGATTGTTTTAAAAAAAACTAATAATAGTAATAGTTACAATATATTGTAACTATTCTAATTAGTTAATATTATTGTTAATAATAGTTACTTTATATAGTAAATATTACACTTAACTAATATTACTAATAGTAATAATTATGTTATATAATTAACTATTATAATTAACTAATACTATTAATAGTAATAGTTATCTTATATAATAACTTTTATATTTAACTAATACTATTAATAGTAATAGTTATCTTATATAGTTAACTATTATAGTTAACCAATACTATTATTAGTAATAGTTACCCTTTATAGTAACTATTATACTTAACTTATACTATTAATAGTAATTGTTATCTTATATAGTTAACTATTATAATAAACTAATACTATTAATATTAATAGTTAACTAATATAGTAACTATTACAATTAATTAATACTATTAGCTAATAAGAGAAAAATGAAAAGTCACATATTTAAAATTCTATGGATGATGTGGCACCACCAGAAGCAAGAGTTACTCAAACTTATCCACATAGCACCACCAAAAGACTTTACGTCGACTTTTAATATATATAGATTTTAAAGTTACTGTACTATTTATTATGACCCAACGATCATCTATCATTTATGATATCATCATTATGGTAATTCTAATAACTCATTATTATTGAGTTATACATTGTTTCGTACTCCATCCGTCTCAAAATAGATGTCGTTTTGGGAGTTAATTTTGTCTCAAAATACTTGTCGTTTCACTATTTTCAAAGTTTTTTTATTGCTCTATACCAACTATACCCTTAATAATGATAGTGAACTATCTCTTACCTAACCATTTAATTACCTAGGTAGTTGAATTAATTTAGGGGTATTTGGGACTTCTTCACATGCATTAATGGCATTTCTTATTATGTGTAAAACACTCCAAAACGACATCTATTTTGAGACGGAGGGAGTAAAAAAGTGGTACAACCAGTTTACTTGTCGGCATAATAAATGTCGCTTTCTCCAGTTCAAAATAACTGTTGCTTTTAAATTAAAATTTTGATCCAAAATAAGTGTCACTTTTGAGCTAAACGTCTTTATTAATCTTGCATTGAAACTTGTTTTATTTTTAAGGGCAAGTTACAATTTAGGGCCTAATGTCTACGAGGCGGTTGCAGTTTAGGGTATGACATCTCAATTTTACCAATTTAGGCTTCACATGCCATTTTTTGCACGATTTAGGGCTTTTTTTTTTTTACGATTTCCTTCCAAATCTATGTTAAGTGGTCATGTGCAACGCATGTGACAATAATAAAGGGGGGTCAATTGCAAATCTTTGAATATAAAGGAATAGTTAAAAAAATGACAACATAACCCATCCTCAGCGTAAAAAAAAGATCGACGCCCTCTTCTTCTTCAACAAGCGCTTTCTTCTCCTGCGACCATTAACGATCTCCCAACCTCACGCCGGCGGCAACCTCCCTCTGTAACAGATGCGATTCAAGCACAAATGCGAAAATGGAAATGGAAATCAAACTCTATTGATTGAACTTGAATTACAACGAAACAGAGAAATAAGCTAGATAATTAACTACTAGCTAAACTATGAAGAAAATGCTAGCTACTCAGCTATGGCTAAACTAAGGAGAAAGAGAAATAGCAATATCATCCACACCTGATTCATTCCCCTTGTGCCCCTTTTATAGGGAAGACCATGTGCAAGTTGTTGGAGATAACCGCCTCACGCCCTCCACGTGGCCACGTGCTCTCAACAACCTCACGAGACCTTCACGTGGTCATTAACGAAATTACCACTAAGACCTTTCATTGGATCGACCACACTACTCCTACTCGACCGTGCCATACTCCTGCCGCACAAGACCCCCTTCAACCTACCACACATCCCACCTGGACTTCAGAGGCGTCGAACGGAATGATACCCTCCTCCACCTTGACCGCATCTTGACCCCCTCTATTTGCCGCACTAAACTACTCCTATTCGACCGCACCATCGTTCCCCTACTTACCGCACAAACACTTACCGCAGAAACACATTGAATGCTTCCTCCGTTACAATCCACTCCCCTTAAATTTACCTTGTCCTCAAGGTAAAAAGTCTGGGAACTGGGTGTCAATTATAGTAGCATCTTCCCAAGTTGAATCTTCTTCAGGTGCATTGGACCATTGGATTAACAATTGTGGCACAGCTTTATTGCCCCTCTTGATCATTCTCCTATCCTTCAATAACAAAGGTTGCACTAACAATTGTCCTTCAGCATTAGTCTTTGGTAGTGAGGTAGAAATTGAAGCCTTGTGTCCCACTTTTTTCTTCAGTAGAGAAACATGAAATACAGGATGAATTTGAGACCCTTGAGGTAGATCCAACTTATAAGCAGCCTTTCCCATCTTTTCGAGGACTTTGTAGGGGCCAAAATACTTAGCAGCTAACTTTTGATTCCCCTTAACACCACTGAACTTTGCCTATACGGCTGCAATTTCAAGAAAACCAAGTCTCCCACATTAAACTCCCTCTCCGTTCTATTTCTATCAGCATAAACCTTGTATCTATTTTGAGCTTTAGCCAAACTCTCCTTCAGAATTCCATTCAAGGTTTCTCGTTCCTTAAAGAACTTTCCCACTGCCTCAACAGTTGGTTCTTTATCAAGGGGAAGAATCATATGCCTTGGAGAGCAACCATATAAAGCTTGATACGGACTCATTCCAATAGAGGAGTGAATGGTTGTATTATACCACCACTCGGCTAAAGGTAACCATTTGAGCCATTCTCTTGGTCTCTGCCCAGTCATAGCCCTTAAGTAGGCTTCCAAACATCTATTAACCCTTTCAGTTTGTCCATCACTCTGAGGATGATAAGCAGTACTATGGTGGAGTTGGGTGCCAGTAAGATGAAAAAGCTCCTGCCAGAATTGACTAAGGAATAGTCTATCCCTATCACTGACAATAGATTTTGGGAGACCATGCAACTTGTAAATATGCTCCATAAAAGATTCAGCTAACTGTAAGGCATTGAATGGATGAGCGAGGGCCACAAAATGACTATATTTTGTCAATCTATCAACAACTACCCATATCACCTCCTTACCACCAGATTTAGGCAACCCTTCTATGAAGTCCATTGAGATATCTTCCCATACCTGACTTGGAATAGATAAGGGTTGTAACAAGCCGGGGTAGTGTAAATTCTCCGTTTTGTTTCTTTGGCAATTGTCACACTCCTTCACCAAAGTTTTCACTTCTTCTCTAACACCAGGCCAATGGAAGTAGGCTTGTACTCTACCGCAAGTTGCATCTCTACCTGAGTGTCCTCCATAAGTACCTTCATGTAACTCCTTAATGATTCTTTCTCTCAGCCCCTTCTAATTACCAACATAGATCTTTCCGTTCCACTTCAATAATCCCTTAGAAAAACTCCACCCTTGGTTATTTGGAGCAGCCACGGTAGCTTGAGCTACGTAATCTACCACATCAGGATCTCCATCATAACTTGCCATCACTTCCTCAATCCAACTAGGATAAGCAACCGTAACCTCTTTGAGTTCTCCATTGGTTTCATTCATTCGAGACAAGGCATCAGCAACCTTATTTTCCACTCCCTTTTTGTAAACAATTTCATAGTCTAGACCCATGAGTTTGGCTAACCACTTTTGTTGTAAGAGGGTGGAAAGCCTTTGTTCCATAAAATACTTGATACTTTGGTGATCTGTTTTGATGATAAAGTGCTTCCCTTGAACATATGATCTCCACTTACTGACTGCCATCATCACAGCAAGTAACTCTTTCTCATAGGTAGATAATGCTTGAGTCTTAGCACTCAACCCCTTACTGAGGTAAGCAATGGGTCTTCCTTGTTGCATTAGGACCGCTCCAATGCCACAATTGCTAGCATCAGTTTCAATAATGAATGGAAGATCAAAATTAGGAGTTGCTAGCACAGGTGTGGTAGACATTGCCTCCTTGAGTTGTTCAAAGGCAGATTGAGCATCCTCATTTCATGCAAAAGAGTTCTTCTTCAACAATTGAGTTAAAGGTTTGCTAATTCCTCCATAGCCCTTGACAAATCTCCTGTAGTATCCAGTCAACCCTAAGAAACCCCTTAGTTTCTTGACATTAGTAGGAGTAGGCCATCGTTTCATTGCTTCAATCTTTTGTGGATCGGCAGACACACCTTCCCCAGAAATAATGTGGCCCAAGTACTCTAACTGCGGTTGAGCAAAAGAGCATTTACTCAGCTTAGCATACAACTTATGTTGTCTCATCAACTCTAACACTTGTTGGAGGAGATGAACATGTTCTTCCATAGTGTTGCTATATACAAGAATGTCATCAAAGAAGACCAAGACTCCCCTCCTGAGTAATGGTTCAAAAACCTCATTCATCAAAGCTTGAAAAGAAGCAGGGCATTGGTAAGTCCAAATGGCATAACCTTGAACTCAAAGTGGCCGTGATGAGTTCTAAATGCCGTCTTGGAGATGTCCTCTGGAGCAACTCTAATCTGGTGATAACCCGACCGCAAATCAAGCTTAGAATACCATCTTGCCCCATGTAACTCATCCAAGAGCTCTTCTATGATTGGTATGGGAAACTTGTCTTTCACGGTCATCTCATTGAGTTTTCTGTAGTCAATACAAAGCCTCCATGATCCATCTTTTTTCAAAACCAAAAGAACAGGTGCAGCAAAGGGCTTTTGCTATATTGAATGATCCCACTCTCCAGCATCTCCTTGACTTGCTTCTCTATCTCATTCTTTTGAAAGTGTGGGACTCTATAAGGTCTTTGACAGCTAGGCAAGCTTCCTTCCTTCAAAGGAATTCTATGATCTTGTCTTCTAGGAGGAGGTAATCCCACTGGGTTCCCAAACACATCTTGGTATGACTGTATGACCTTCTCTATGGGGATATCTACCTTGCAATTTTTTCCATCACCACTCATGTAAAACAAGTATCCTACCAAGCCTTCCTTAGTCTTCCTTATGAGTTTACTTAGTCCCTTACCACTAAGTAATTTCAATGAACCTTCTTCTCCCGTTCCCTTAAGTGTGATCTTTTTCTTTCCTACCTGCAAGGTAATCTCCATCTTATTATAGTCCAGAGTCACCGGACTATAACATTTCAACCACTCCACTCCTAACACAATATCACATCCCCCCAAGGGTAGCACCCTCAAGTTTGCTTGAAACTTATGCCCTTGCATATCCCAATTGAAGTCACTGCAAATTGAATCACTTGATAATCTATTCCCATCAGCCACGGTTACATTGAGTGGCACAGTTTGCACCATAACACTTTTCAACTTTGCTGCCGTGCCAGGATCAATAAAATTTTGGGTGGCCCCACTATCAATGAGAATGGTAACCACCTGTTTGTTCACCTTCCCTTGCACCTTAATAGTATTATGAGTGGCCATGCCATTCAAAGCCAATACAGATATCTGACCCGCTCCCTCCTCTTCTTGTATTTCTTCCTCTTCACACACTTCGTCTTCCTCCCATTCTTCTCCATATAACATGTATAATTTGGTTTTGCAAGTGTGACCCTTAGTGAATTTCTCATCACAATGAAAATAGAGACCCTTCTTCCTCCTTTCATTAATTTCGAAACTGGTGAGGGTTTTGATATTTGGGTTGGGCTTGGAATAAGATTGGGTATGGGTCATGGGTTGGGGTGGTTTGGTAAACTGATGGGTTTGGTAGGTTTTAGGTAGGGTTGTGTATGGTTTGGGCTTATGGGCCTTGAGGTTCTGTTCAGCTTGTCTAGCCAATTCCATGGCTTCCTCTAAGCATGTGGGTTTGGACATATATACTGGACCTTTGATCTCCTCCTTTAGCCCACTCCAGAAGCTGGATAAGTAATATTCATCACCTAAACCTCTTTGTTTCATGCCCACCAAGGCTTTAAGCTCCTCAAACTCATCTATGTAAGCATCAACAGAGGTGGTTTGAGTGAGCTTATTGAATTCAGCCTGGGGATTCTTATGAACTCTCTGACCAAACTTGGCTATTACATCGTTAACAAACATCACCCATGGAATTAGCCCCTTCTCCACTTGGTAAAACTGGTACCAATGACTCGCCCTTCCTTCAAAGTGAGTGGAAGCATACTTAGCCTTCCTCAGATCCTCCATGGGGTTGAATTCAAAGAATTGGTCACACTTGATGGCCCATCCCCTTGGATCAGACCCATCAAATCTGGGGAAATCCATTTTGGGGGTTTGGCATTCCAAGGCCATTCCAATTCTGGGGAATGAAATTTGGTGGGGTCATATAAGCATTGAATTGGTTCTGGTTTGGTATATATGGTTGGTAAGGGTGTTGGTTTTGGTTTTGTTGAAAAGCAAAATTGGGTTGGTTTAGATTTGGTTGTGGTGGTGGTGGTATTGGATTGGGTTGATGATTTGGTTGGGGTGAATATGGTGGTTGATAATGGTTGGGCTGGGTAGGAGGTTGAGGCATGTGAGTGGTGAAACCTGGAGGTGCAGCATGGGTATTTGGTGTGGAAGAAAAATGATTGAAGTTCTGAGTATGAGCATACCTAGCATCTGGATCTGTATTACCCGTACCTCTGCTGGAAGTACCTCCATCTCCTTGATTTGTTTCGTCCATCGGCCTCTTTCCATTGTCCATCTGTGAGCAGATCTTCTCCAGCATAGACCTCATACCTCCCATCTCAGATTTGAGATCCAAGATGCTATTCCCCATCTCCGCCATGTTACCTTCAAATGCATCAAGCTTCCTTTCGATTCCGCCCGTCTTCACACCCAATTCCTCCATGTGTTTATCACTCCCTTCCAATCGCCTATGCAATTCCGCCCACCTTGTTTCCGCCATGATTATCAGAGTATGCAGAAGCAGACGGGGATCGACTGCTCTGATACCAATTTGTAACAGATGCGATTCAAGCACAAATGCGAAAATGGAAATGGAAATCAAACTCTATTGATTGAACTTGAATTACAACGAAAACAGAGAAATAAGCTAGATAATTAACTACTAGCTAAACTATGAAGGAAATGCTAGCTACTCAGCTATGGCTAAACTAAGGAGAAAGAGAAATAGCAATATCATCCACACCTGATTCATTCCCCTTGTGCCCCTTTTATAGGGAAGCCCATGTGCAAGTTGTTGGAGATAACCGCCTCACGCCCTCCACGTGGCCACGTGCTCTCAACAACCTCACGAGACCTTCACGTGGTCAATTAACGAAATTACCACTAAGACCTTTCATTTGGATCGACCACACTGCTCCTACTCGACCGTGCCATACTCCTGCCGCACAAGACCCCCTTCAACCTACCGCACATCCCACCTGGACTTCAGAGGCGTCGAACGGAATGATACCCTCCTCCACCTTGACCGCATCTTGACCCCCTCTATTTGCCGCACTAAACTACTCCTATTCGACCGCACCATCGTTCCCCTACTTACCGCACAAACACTTACCGCAGAAACACAATTGAATGCTTCCTCCGTTACACCCTCTCCCCACAACAGCAACCTTCTCTTCTCTCTACCCCACCCGAAACAATCTCTTTCCTCCCCAGCCTTGCACTCTCGCCCCTTTTCTAAAAAATCAACCCCAAACCCACAGCCCCTTAGCCCTCTTCGCCGGCCAACAGATCTAGTCTCAATACTCCTCTCCTTTCCAATTTTTAATTTGATTTTGTGTGTTAGAGAAGATGGGTTTTGGAGTTGAAAGTTGGTTTTGAAATTGAAAGTAGGTTATGAAATTGAGTATTTTGTGTTTTGATTCAAAGTATAATTTTTATTTTGTGTTGATTCAAATCAGGATTTGGTGAATCGGAGCTGAATTTTATGTTTCAAAATTTGGTTTTTGGTGAAGGTGGTGCTAGGTGTTAATGGGTGATGGTGGTGGTTGTGTTAGGGGTGGGTGGAGGTGTTAGGGACGTTAATGATGATGATGAACTCCAATCTTAAACCCAAAACCAAAATTTTTAACCACAACAAGGATGAAGGAACAAAGCCTGGGAAATGAAATATTTAAATTCCAAGGGGGCGTTTGGTTGGTGGTAAAAGGGGGAATGGAATGGTGAATTCCGGTTGACCAATTCCATTATTATGTTTGGTTCATTTTTTTTTAAATTTTCATTCCATTGCAATGGTCAATTCCTTCAAATGAAGGAATTCTCCATTCCTTCACAAAATGGATGGAAAGTTCAATTCCACCAAAATCATTCCATTGATGGAATTGAATAATAATAATAATAATAATAATAATAATAATAATAATAAATAATAATAATAAATAATAACAAATAAATAATAATAATAATAATAATAATAATAAATAATAATAATAAATAATAATAATAAAAAAAATAATAATAATAATAAATATAATAATAACTAATAATAATAATAATAAATAATATTAATACAAATAAATAATAATAATAATAATATGAAATAATGTTAATAATAAATAATAATAAATAATAATGATAAATAATAACAATAAAATATAATAATAATAAACAATAATAATAATAATAGTAATAATAATAATAATAAATAATAAATAATAATAGTGATAATAATAACTAATATTTTTTTATTTTTTTTATTATTGTTTATTATTATAATAATAATGATAATAATAGTGATAATAATAAATAATAATTTATCATTATAATAAATAATAATAATAGTAATAATAATAATCAATAATAAAATTATTATTATTATTACTTTTATTATTATTATTATTATTTCTATAATAATAATAATTATTTATTATTATTTATTATTTTTAATATTTTTAATATTATTTATTATTATTATTATTTCTTATTATTAATATTATTATTATTTATTATTATTATTATTTATTATTATTATTTCTTATTATTCATATTATTATTTATTATTATTATTATTTATTATTATTATTTCTTATTATTAATATTATTATTATTTATTATTATTATTTCTTATTGTTAATATTATTATTATTTATTATTATTATTTATTATTATTATTATTCCATTCCAACAGTTTTGTCTTGAAACCAAACATGAATTACCTAGGAATTGAATGGAAATTCAATTCAATTCCGTGTCAACCAAACACAAAGTTTGACCAATTATTTTCCTTTCCAATTCCTTCAGGATTCCCATTCCATTGACCATTCCATTCCTTCATTTTTTTTTCTGCCGAACCAAACGCCCCCCAAATGTAAGATCGTTGCACCTAGATGATAAAATAAGAAATTAAAAGGAAAACAAAAAAAGAATCAAAATTAAAATGGAAATGGAAACGAGAAAGAAAGATAAAGCGAAATTGAAAACAGAGAGATCGAAATCGGTTTTGGGTTTATCATTTTATATTCTTGTATATAATATTCTTGTATTTAATATTTTCTTTGACTTTAAAAGAAAAGTTTTGATCCATTAATTTATGCATAAAAAAAATTGTATAAGTTTAATTTCTTTACAAAATTGATAAATTTTGAAATAAGATTTATTATCGTTTTAGATATTAATTTAATTTATTTTTTTGTATTTTTTATATTTAATATTTTCTTTGAGCTTTGAATATTAAATATTTTTTTAAAATAACTTTAGTTTCTCAAATTAAATAGTATTTACTTTAAATTAGTGTTCTAAAAGACGCTAGGCGGCCACTAGGCGGCGGAGCAGCGCCTAGCGCCTAGGCGGAGCTGATGAGACGGATTTGATACACTTTATTCCTAGGATTTTATGAGCTTAAAATAATTATTTTATGTATTTTAGATAGTTTTTATGTAATTTTGGGCAATTATGTATTTTTGGGGTTTAATTATAATTTGGGTATTATTTTAGTATTGTTATATTTTTTACCCAAATTAGATATTTTATTATTCAAAAAAAAAACTCCAAAATAGAATTTAAATGTAAATGCCCAAGTTTAATGAAGAGAGATAGAGGGATTGAAGAATTTCACTCATTCCTTGTGCCACAAGTACCCAATTCTTGTGCCACAAGGGCTGGCCAAAAGGATTAATTGAGGCAGCAAATTAAGGAATTGGCCCAAGCCAATTCTGAATCAAGAGCAACAAGGCCCAACTCGGAGGCCCACTTCACCAACAAGGCGGCCCAATCAGTCCAGCTCAACCAAGCAAACCAAGCGGCCCACTTGGAGCGGCCCATTCTCTGGCCCAAGGCGGATCGAAGAAAACGCACCTACCAGGTGCGCTTTCTGGGGTTCCTGGCGCGTGGGATGGCGCGGCTAGCGCGTGGCGAATTCCTGGCTGAGAGTGAGGCGCGTGGTGGCGCGTGTAACCGGCTGTTTTGTCCTATTTTACGAATTTTCCCTATTTTCTTTATTTCTTTTTATTCCTTATTAATTGAGGACTTCCCTAGATATAAAAACTAGGTTTTTAGTTTTGTTTTGTAGGCTAGACTTCCACAATATTTTTTAGACCTAGGTTTTATTTCTTTTTCATGGAGATTTCAAAGTTCCATATGAGGAACTAAAACTTACACTTTGGGTTTGAATCTTGAACCATCTTTTTATCGATTTGAGGTATTTTCTTTTCAATCTTTTTGTCCTATTCATAATTTTGCTTGTTCTTAATTCTAGATCCGTTGCTAGGGTTTATAAACCTGATCAATTTATTTATCTTTGTGATTGGATCTTTGCTAGAATTCTCTGTTCTGTGCCAGAATTAGGGTTTTCACCGTAGCAATTTCATGATTTATGCATGTGCCATGGTAAATTGTGATTAGGGTAAAATTAAGCAATTATCTATATGAAATAATTGTAGAAAGTGTTCTTGATTTATGTTTCTTAAATCGTTCATCAATTAATTTTGCGATCTATACTGTGCCAGTTAGATTAAATTATTAATTAGGGTTTCTAGTGAGTGTGCCACTGCTAGTAACTATTCTGAAAGAAGGAACAGAGATTGAAATAAATCTCGGATCAAGTGAATAGGGTTAAAAGTGAATTGATGTACCGATGATAATTTATTAAAAAGGTGGGGACGGAAACAAATCTGAAGTATTCCTTAATTATTGTTTTTGCTCATAATTAGTTTAATTTCTGTTTTTAGGATTTAATAATTAATCTTTACCCCCAATCTGGTTAAGTGACTGTTCGTAAATAAATAACCGTTCTTCGTGGATCGACTCTGGACTTGCCCTAGCTACATTTTTAGAACCTAGTCCAGGTTTAATTTGTTAGGTGCGCGATTTAGCCTATCAGGAGCCTAGGCGGGGCCGAGAGTTTAGCACATTCTTATTTTTTTTCCTAAATCTATAAATATAAATATATGTATATGTATTTATTTGAAATATAGAGCCACCTATTTATTTATTTTTTGCCAAAATTTAATAATTTATTTAATTAAAACGAAAATAATTATACTACTAAAAGTATTTATGAATGTTTCAAAGGTTGAACATTGATCCACTAACTCAAACAAACCCATTTATGCAATTCATTGTATTTATTTGAAATATAGAGCCACCTATTTATTTATTTTTTGCCAAAAATTAATAATTTATTTAATTAAAACGAAAATAATTATACTACTAAAAGTATTTATGAATGTTTCAAAGGTTGAACATTGATCCACTAACCAAATAATTAACCTTTCACATTTAAATGGCCCTTCCCATTTTAGCCCATTTCACATTTAAATGGCCCATCCCATTTTAGCCCATTAGGTCTTGTAACTAACTTATGAAGAAACCCTAGCTTTGTTTTTTCTTATTAGCAGCAGCTCCCCCTCGTTCACTCACACCTTTCAGCGCCGTTGTTTCCTCTACGCACAAATCGACTCCCTCCATCTTTGTTTTTCTTCTCCCAGTTTAGCTTTGTTTTTTTCTTCTTTTCTCTCTCTCTCTCTCTCTCTCCATCTCCTGTCTTCTCTTTTCTCTCTTCACCGCATAAATCGACTCCCTCCTTACCGTCAAAATCAATCGACTTTGTGCTTGTGGATGCCGACGACGAAGCTCGACAACAGCGAGGATGACAGATTTCGTCGGCGCCGAGGCCGCCTAGACAGCGCCGATGCCGACTAATCGGACCAAATCGCCAAATCGGCGCCCAATCCTCCTAAACCGCCGAGCCGCCCAGACCCGCCTAGGCGCCGCCTAACACCGCCTAGCACGCCCAGCGCCTAACTGGACCGATTTGGTGAAAATCGCGGCGGCCACCCTCCGACTAGCGCCTAGGCACCGCCTAGGCGCCCGTCTTTAGGAACACTGCTTTAAATTATAGTTTAATAACTTAATTCATGCATAAAAATATTGTACACATCTAATTCATGTACAAGTAAGTGTTTGGGATTGATAGTTTTCTAATTTTACCTTTTATATTCAAAAATTTACAACTGACCCCCTCAGTTATTGTCACGTACCTTGCACGTGACCACTTAACATGAATTGGATGAAAATCGTAAAAAAACCCTAAATTGCGTAAATTGGCATGTCAAGCTCTAAATCGCCAAATTTTAGACGTCAGAGCCTAAACTACAACCGCCTCATAGACATTAGGCCCTAAATTGTAATTTGCCCTATTTTTAATTATCTTAGTGTGAGACATTAGTGTAGTAAAGTTGCACACTTAATAGAGGTAAAGTTGCACACTCAATAAGGGTAAAGTTGGCACTCTTGTTATTAAAATATGATAACAATTGGTTTTCTTAATATTTGTGCAAAGGGTAAATATAAAGTCACAAAAAAGTGCCACAAAATGTTGTTTACAAAATGATGTGTCATGATTTTGTTGGTGTTTTTAATTAGAGTGTGCCGGGTCCACTATCAATGCAACCAATAAAATATCGCCACCTCATTTTGTATCCTTCATTTTGTAAAATCATTTTGTGCCCCTAGCATTGTCCTTGTACAAATGTCATAAGAGATAATTATTTTAGAATGGAGGGAGTAAGTATCTACTATTGAACTGTTGATTGCTATGTTGATTTTTCTGAGCCCTCTCACTAAACTATTGAACTGTTGATTGCTATGTTGATTGCTCTGAGCCCTCTCACTAAAGGACAAAGTCCAAAACACATAAAAGTACTCATTTGTTTTTTTAAGTGTTGTACCAAGCTAGGTACTTTTTATCACACTAATCAAATGCCTAGACTAGTACATAGTTCTCTAATCTATTACATAGAACCCTTAAGCAATAAAATCCCTAGAGTAGAATTTGGGCTACAAACTTACAACTGAAATAGTTCTCTACACCTCCTGCAGGAGTCAAACTCAGGACCTCCAGTCCTCCACTAAAGGAGTCCCCTTAACACACTCACACATACTGATAGGTCAGAAGACCTTTGGTAGTACTCATCTGTTGAAAGCCCATAAATCGGGCCAGGAATACTGTCGTCTATCGAACAGCTAGATAGCTTAACTTACTCAATTCAGCCCATTACCATTAAGACGTGTGGTTGACTTCGTCTAACCCTCCTAAAATTTTATATGGTATCAGAGTCATATGATTCATAATGAGACTTCTCCACTAAACACCCTCGGCAAAAACTCATATGCCGCTAGACATGGCCAACCGTACCCGGACCCGCATCGACCCGTGAAACCGTACCCGGATTGAAACCGTATGCTCGTGACCCGTGAATGAACCGTGAACCAGCAAACCCGTAACCGTGTATGAGCCGGTTGGGTTCCGAGTCCATGCTTCCAGAAACCGCAACTATTATGATTGATGATTAACTAATATTATTAAATAAAAATATAAACAAACAAAAGATAATGAAATTAGTAATTAGTTACCAGGAAAGTAAGGCCAATAGGTTTACTAATCTTGGGTAGGTTTACCAATCCATCTGACTTTTCAGGTATAATTATAATGAAAAAATTATTATAATACACATGATAATAAAAAAAAAATATGTTAAAACTAGCAAAAAGTAAATGGAATCAAGAAAACGTAACGACTCGAACCAAAAACTTATTATATTCTCACCGACATAAAAAGGTCAAGCTCACATCACAAGCAACCAAACTAACCTTTCAGATGTCTATTTTTCTTGTTCACACTTTTAAAATATAATGGCTCACCATTTACCGCCGACGTAACGTTTAATATTCCACATTTCATCACTTTGTTTTTTTTCCACTTCTAAAATAAGTTTGATCTTCTACATACTCTATTTATACGTCTCAAAATATATGAATGTTGCTAATTTAGAAAAAAAATTTATAAAGTTAACTTTTAATAATAAAAATTCTAAAAAATTCATTATTACCTGCTTTCGTAATGTTGTTAGTTTTGCAAGTATAAAATTAAATTAAAAAAAAAAACGCAAAATATCATTTAGGGACACATTTTGATAAGATAAAAAGGTTATTCATTTTGAACTAAAACGGTCATTCATTTTAGAATAGAAATGGTGAAAAAATTAAACTCAATGAAGTTCAAAATGATAGTAGTTCTTCTTTCCATTATGTTTGCCTTGAAAAATAGTCTTATTATTAAAAATGGTATGTCGAAAAATGATTGAACTATTAAAAATGGTATGTCGAAAAATGATTGAACTTGTTGGAAAAGTGTGTTGTGTGTGAAGGAAATTGTGCACGTTTCCTTGCAAGAATCATTTGTCGTTGGACAAAGATTATCGTGGGTTCATGTTCACTTTGTGTGAACGTGGAAATGATATATTTATTGGTTCAATTCGAAGATTGAATGATAAAAATATATAGCTCAAATAAATAAATGAATGAAAGTTAGAAATGTAGTTTGTCTCACATGTGAAAAAGAAATGGAAAATTAGTTGATAATTTTTATCATTTGTTATTGAATTATAATTCAAAGAGTAACTTCCAAAGTTAATTATCCATTATTGTTTGCAAATGAAACTCCAAAAGAGATTGATGACAATTTTAATTGTTGAATTAAGTTAATCATCAATATGTGGATTAATTGGGGAATTAATCATTTTTGGGAGTTTTGAGCTATAAAAGAGACATCCACAAGTCTTTTTTGGTAGAGAAGAAAAAGAGTGAAATATACACAAAACGAAACACTTGTTATAGCAAATCTCCCTTTCATTCTTGATCTTGTGCTTCTTCCATTGGCCTCCTTACATATTTCAATGGTGATATCGTCCAAGCATATTAGTTCATTTCGCCGGAAGGCTTAAGTGCGAAGTGGTTCCAGTTAATCCGTTTTATCCTGGGAGACTAACGCCTGTGGAAACCTCAAGCACTCGTAGAGAGGAGGACGAATTAGTCTTAAGGAGAGTGTGTTATCACACGACTCATACACAAGAGATTAAAGACGGACAAACCCAACAAAGAGATCAAATACGGTTTTATCGTTTCTTTTCATGTTTTAATTCTTTCAATTTGTAATTGTAATTTCAATTATATTGTAATCGTATTCCTTCAATATTTACAAGATTTTATCCAACATAACTTTCTTAACCTTAAGGGATCTATTGACTAATGCGTAATTGTTACAAGACAGAGAGTTTAGTGAGAGTAATAATTAGATCTTACTAAAGATAGTAACGAAAATGACAATATACTGATAATATGTTTAAATAGTCAAATGAAACTATCAATATGAGATGGAGAGAGTATTCTATTCATCACAAAATAACAGACTTGTCAGTATTTCTAAAATTATAATTTATTTACTTTTTATTGTGATTTTATTATACCATGTTAAAATTACAATAAAATATTTTTTGTATAAAAATGTAATAACTATTTTAAAACTAAGTAAAATAAAAATGTAATACTGTATTTATTACTGGACTGGTCAAATATCAAAGCAATTTAACAATATTTCAATAGTATAAACAATTTAAGAGCAAGTAAAATATACTCCCTTCGTCCTACTCGAATAGGATTTTTGGTCAACTTAATTATATTTTGACTTATATTTTGAAGAAAATAATGATGTTAATAAAGTTTTAAAAATTGTTATTGTATCATGGTTAAGAATAAATTTAATAATTATTTTATATTTTAATTAAAATAATTTATTTATTTGTCAAAGTATAATTAAATTGACAAAAATCATATTTCAAGTGGGACGTAGGGAGTATTTGTTAAAAGAATTGTGGTGAAAATCTTGAAAAAAACTTGTTTTACGCTCGCTTTAGTGTAAAACATGTTTTCATCCCTTAATGTAAAACACAATCTTTAATGTGAAACATGTTTTACACATATCTTAATGTAAAACAAGTTTTTTCATAAGTCTGACCCAGAATTGTGACAAATCAAGAATAAAACTAATTATACGACTAAAAGAATATCTCTTTTGTCTTCATCAGTTCATCAAGCAAAGAATTTGGCCAATAATTCATGTTTTATGCAAGCCTTTTAATTATACCAAATTATGTGAAGTCAAATGATCCAGCAAAATGTAAGCTTAGCAATGTACAAAACATATAAATCCCGTTGAAAGCAAACAATTAATTGAACACTAATTAAACACTGTAAGGTCAATGCATCTCCTATTTGACCTAGTCCTCTTTGCTTTTCTAGTTTATACCATTATTAATTTGATTGATCTAAATTTTTAAATTTTAGGGATTTTTTAATAAATTAAAAAATGTGTAATAGTCTAGCATTTAATCAATATTATAGAAAATACTTAGCTTGGTACCATTTTTTTTAAAGGACGGAAGGAGTATGTTATTAGTGGTTAAGGGTGAGTTTGAGATTGCTTATGATTTTCATAAATTGATTCGTTAAAAATAATTATAATATAAGTGATTATTTTATCATTTAATTTATTAATTATGAAAATGTCCCAAAATTAATTAGGAAAGATAAATTTTAAAAATATCCCTTACTATATACATATAAATAAAGTAAACGCACATATAAAAGGAAGGTTATCAATGTAAATTATTATACTAAAACACTAAAACAGATTTTAGAATCACTTCTGGCAAAAGCTGGATCATTGTTGATTATGTCGAAACGCAATTTTCGAGTCCAAATCCCCTCTACCACTTTGTGTACCACTTCATGTGCCACAAGTGATCTAATGGCTCACAATTGTTAAGAGTGGTATTATTGTAATATTATGCAAACATGTGAACGGTTAGATTAGAAGTGGTACATGGAATGACACACAAAAGTGGTACATAAGATCTCGACTCGCAATTTTCTGCGTTTTGATAGCTTAAAATCAGAATCAGTTTTAACATCCAAACGCTACGAAAGTGATATCTGAAAGTGATTATAAGCCTAAAGAACGCATCCTAAAGGGAGTAAACTTAAGACCTCCACTAAAAAGATCTTTTACACACTCACACATCCGAAGACCAAGAGGCCATTGGTGTCCTATTCCTATTATAAATTAAAATTTAGTTACAAATATGTGGATTAAAAAATTAGTCCCTTCTCATTTATTTTTTTACCACAATTTTGATAGTCAAAACATTAAAATTTGAAATGATTCTAATAAAATTCTGAAAGTGCTTAATAAGTTGTTGAAGCATGATATACATTGTGGGTTCTCTCTCTAACAGCTTAAGCTTTTAGAAGAGTTGGTTACTTAACATGGTATCAGATCTCTGGTTATTGTGCCCGATAAGTGGCATGTTTGTTAATCTCTCTACGTGTGTCACCGAGTTGGTTACTTAACATAAGTCACTTTATGTTTTATCTATAATAATTTATACTCCCTCCGTCCCAGACTAAGAGTCTTACTTTTCATTTTGGTACGTCCCATAGTAAGAGTCATATTCCTAAAATGGCAAATAATCTTTACTATTCACCCCACTCATTCTCTCTCCTATTTTACTTTTATACTCACAACACCAATCAATTCACTATTCTCTCTCCTACTTTACTTTTACACTCACAACATTTACATCACTTCCAATATTTATTAATAAGCGTGCAAATGAGGGAGAGGACTCTTAGTCCGGGATGGAGGGAGTAGAATTTTACTATGCTACTCCCTCCGTCCCACTATAAGGTTTTTAGTTTGACTTTACACGAAGATTAAGAAAAAGTAAATGTTGTGAGTGTGTAAAGAAAGTAAGAGAGAGAAAGTGGGTAAGGAGTTTTTGTTGTGAGAATGACAAGTTGATGTAGGAGAGAAGATTGTTGCTGCGAAGATTTCTGGCGAGACCACCAGGCGCCCGCCTGGAATTAGTTTCAGCCCGGGGCAATGTTTCTGCCATGATCAAGCGCCCGCTCGGGCCAAGGCAAGCGCCCGCTCGGTGTAGCGGCAGATTTGTCCAGTTTACGTATTTTTAGTTTTTGAGCAGTTTAATTAATATTTTCGTCATTATTTTTACTAGGTCATTTAAAGAGGGTTTTAGAGTAAGATTAAGAGTGTTTTTGCTATTTTTGAGTCCTATTATGTTACCATATAGGTTAGGATTAATTTTAGAAGGTTTAGGATTGTTTTTCAAGTTATATGGACACTATAAAATATGCCTAAAGTTGTAATCCGAAAATTAGACACTTTATTATTATTCAATTGAACTTTGTTCTTGGAGATTTATCTCTATTTCTTGGTGGATTCCAAGGTTTATTGCGTTTGAGGTTTCATCGCTGGTTGAGATCTTATGATTAGTGCGCTAAATCACGAAACTTATCGCTTCCGTGCTGCGTCACAAGTGAGTCCCACTTTCCATTTTAGTTAATAAAATAAAATAAAAACCTTAAATTGGGAAAGACTAAAAAGGAAAATAAGAACCTTAAATCGAGACAGAGTGAGTAAATAAATTGACATCAATATTAAGTAAATATTCATTTGTTTTGATCTTAATAAAGACTTAACTACTCATGTTCAACTCTTGCGTTGTAATCCGACCGCACCGTCACCGTCTGTCCCGACACAGGCACAATCATTTCCACGGCTTTATCTTTCAATTGCCAAGATCAAATCAAGAAAATGAGAAATAAGCCACACCCGTTTTCTCCTACCCCTCTCTCTCCCCCTCCCTCCCTCTATCAATAAACAAAAAAAAAAAACACACAATCACTCATCTCTTTTACCTCCAACAACCACTTCCCATCAATCAATTTCCCCCCTCATCTCTCTCTCTCAAACTAATCCCAAATATGGGTTCCCCTGCAAAATTCCCAACTGCAAATACCCAGATTTTAAATTCTTTACTACCCTTTTCCTAGTTCCCAGAACCATTGATCCACTCTGTTTCTTGAAACAGAGCTTATTTTTATATTGGGTCTGTAAATTTATAATCTTTTTGTAAGTGGGTGGTGTTTGCAGAATCAGAACTTAACTTTGTATTGGGGCAGTGAAATTTTAATCTTTTTGTTGGTGAGTGGTGTTTTAAAGAAGATGTGCGTTTTCTTTCATACTTTGCCTCCCAATCAATGGCATCTACTTTCTTGTTTAATCTTTGTGATTTGATTGTTTTCAAATGTGTATCTAGTTTGTTTGTTTTGATTGCTTAATAGTGGTGGAGAGAAAGTTTAAATGGGATCTGGTAATGGGTTTTACTCAGTGGAGCAGTTCAGTTTGGAGTCTAAGTGGCTGATTGATCCTAAGCATTTGTTTGTTGGACCAAAGATTGGAGAAGGTGCTCATGCCAAAGTCTATGAGGGCAAGTAAGTCAACCCTTTTTCTCTGTCTTTGACTTGTCCAATTCTTCAGTTTTGATGGGAAAATTGTTACTTCTCTGTCCAAGAATAAATGTCGCCCTTTTTTGGACGTTAGTACGAAGGAACGGAGGAACTTTGAGCAATAAGTTTTGGGTGATTTGATTATCCTAATAAAATTGTAAAACTTCTTATTGACACACGAATATAAATACTATCAATTACAATTTTTAAATTCTCATTAGAATGATTACATTAATTTAAAATTATTACTCAAAAGTTCCTTCGTACTTATGTACAAAAAACGACAACATTTATTCCGGGACAGAGGTAGTACATTTTATACTCCATTGTCAATTTTGTTGAGCATTTTGTGTTAGAAATTTTAGTTTGGACCCCTTGGTAAACTTAAAGAAGCTAAAGCAAGATGTTGTTGATACCAAAATTTTGCTGTTAAAATATCATGGGTATGGAAAACAAATTGTCATAACTAAAGGGAATGTGAAGACTTAATTTTTGTTGGAGAATTGGTAAATTGATTTGGCAGTTAAGATTGTTGTTTTCTTTGATTGGGTGTGTTTCAGATATAAGAACCAGAATGTTGCTATCAAAATTGTTAATAAAGGCGACACTCCGGAGGAGATTGCCAAGATTGAGTCACGCTTTGCTAGAGAAATTGCTATGTTATCTAAAGTTCAGCACAAGAACTTAGTGAAGGTATTGTATTATTCCCTCCATCCCAAAATGAATGTCCAAATTTTTTTCAACTTATTAAAGTTCATGTCTTGTTCTTTTTACGACAAGAGAATTTTAATCAACTGTGTAATGATTGAATTTGAGTGATGGTTTTGTATATGCAGTTCATTGGAGCTTGCAAGGAGCCAGTGATGGTCATAGTGACGGAGCTTCTTCTTGGTGGGACATTAAGAAAGTACTTGAAGAGCATGAGACCAAGGTGCTTGGATATGCGTGTTGCTATCGGTTTTGCACTTGATATAGCTCGTGCAATGGAATGCTTACACTCACATGGGATTATACACCGGGACCTGAAACCTGGTACTTGTTTGTTACCTTAATTCTTCACAAGTTGTTTGCTTTGATTGTGCTTATAGTCACTATAGAACTTATCAAGAATTAGTGGTGGTTCATTTGATGGAAAGGGACAATTTCCAAAGAGAGATATAATTTTGCTGCTAATAACTAAACGAGCTAAGTAAAGAGAACAAAACCAAGAAACGTGTGCGTGTTGCTATCGGTTTTGCACTTGATATAGCTCGTGCAATGGAATGCTTACACTCACATGGGATTATACACCGGGACCTGAAACCTGGTACTTGTTTGTTACCTTAATTCTTCACAAGTTGTTTGCTTTGATTGTGCTTATAGTCACTATAGAACTTATCAAGAATTAGTGGTGGTTCATTTGATGGAAAGGGACAATTTCCAAAGAGAGATATAATTTTGCTGCTAATAACTAAACGAGCTAAGTAAAGAGAACAAAACCAAGAAACGTGAAATGCGAACTATATATATTTAGAGTTATCAAATAAAAGCATTTATGAAGAGTTAGTAGGCATGGTTAGCTGTTTGCTAATATATATGGAGGTTATTATTGGCAAAATAACAAATACTCCCTCCGTCCCAAAATGATCTTCTCATTTGCCATGTTTCATTGTCCCAAAAAGTTCTTTTCATTTCAACTAACTAGGCTTTAAAAGTGCACAAACAAAACATGGCTAGTGAAGCAAGTGTTCATATCCTTAAAAAGTTTGAATAGTCAAACATGAAGAGATTTTGGGACGGAGGGAGTAATAAAGTTATTAAAACCACTTTTGGTAGTACCATTGTCATAGCTGATTCAGCCAAAAATATGCCAAACCGCAAAATCAGTTTTGATTGCCAAACACACTCGTAAGTTTTTCCGAATCCAAAAGTGATTCTAAGCCTTCAAAATGAAATATTTCTATTTTGCATCAAATGTTTTTGTTGGCTCAATTAGCATCTAGCACTAGTTACTACACCCATGGGAGCTTTAGTAAGTTTCCCGTATTTTCTTTACTTGAAATGAAGGTTATCCGTCTAAGAATATGACGTTTATTGATTATTTTTTCTTTCAGAGAATTTTCTTATGACAGCGGACCACAAATCTGTTAAACTTGCTGATTTTGGGTTGGCAAGAGAAGAATCCTTAACAGAGATGATGACTGCTGAAACAGGAACATATCGTTGGATGGCCCCCGAGGTAAGTCTAGTTAACAGTTAAATCAGTCCCATACTTTTGCTCTTTTTCACTTTTTAAAAAAAAAATGTTTTCTCTCTCCGTCCCAGAATGATAGTTCCATTTCCCCTGTTTGTTTGTCCTAGACAGTTGGTCTCATTTCCAAAATGAAGGCTTTAAAACCACTGAATTTTGTAAACTTAAAATGTTTGGAAAGTCAAAAGAGACTATCATTTTGGGACGGATGGAGTTTTTTTTTTCTTTTCTCTTTTTACGAGGGGCCAATTTTGTGTTGCAGCTTTACAGCACAGTGACGCTGAGGAAGGGAGAGAAGAAGCATTACAACCACAAGGTTGATGCATATAGCTTTGCCATTGTTTTATGGGAGCTCATACATAACAAGTTACCTTTCGAAGGCATGTCAAATCTTCAAGCTGCTTATGCAGCCGCTTTCAAAGGTAACTCAACTCTGTCTATAATCTACTTCCTCCGTCCCTGAATGAATGTTAAATTTTCACGTTGATAGACGTTTGAGAAAGTTGAAATTTAGGCATATTTAGTAGCATCAGTAAATTAAAACCCTTAACGGTCTCACCATATTGCATCATGAGTGTGTGTGTGTGTGTGTGTGTGAATTAGAATTTGTTGGTGGGGGAGTATTCAGTAACTTCTCAAATTTGATATTCATTTTGGGACAAAAACTTTGGAAAAATAGTCATTCATTTAGGGACGGAGAGAGAATGTAATGTCCATTTTGAATGGCACATAAGATCTTCCGAAGAAGAAAACAATTTAAAACCTTAAAGTCAAAATCTTCCGCATGCAATCTGTTTTCGTGCCTAAAGAACATGTCTTTTGTTGCATTATGACCCATTTTGTCAAACTTTGACATTATTGCACACATCATGTGTTGAAAAGAACCAAAAATAGTTGGACAATGACATTGATTTGGTTGAAGGGTGTTGAAATCATAGTTGACCTAAGCAATGGCGGAACTATGCCTATTCATATGAGTGCAAGTGCACCCACCTAATCAATTAGTTTATCTGGTCGTGTGTTTGGGTCCACAATAGGCTTCTTTTTTTCTTTTCTTTTTTACATAATTACATGTTGAAGTTTTGTACTGTAACTTGTGAACCCACTTAAAAAAGATCCGAGTCTGCCACTTGAGCTAAGTCCATGATGTCGCTTTTCGTTCGTACAGAATGTGAGGCCCAGTGCTGAAGACCTTCCGGAAGATTTGGCTTTGATAGTGACCTCATGTTGGAAGGAGGACCCGAATTCTAGGCCCAACTTCAGTCAAATAATACAGATGCTTCTTCATTCCCTTTCCACCAATTCACCACCGGGGCCCGCTATAATGTCGCCTCGGATTTTAACTTCATCATCGAAGAACATGGTTTTCCCACCAGAATCTCCGGGAACAAGCACGTTGATTGGGAGGAGAAGCGATGAGTCAGGTGAAATACCCAAAACGCCCATGGAAAACAGTCCTAGAGGTTTTTTCTCTTGCTTTAACCAGTGCATTTGATCATCAAATACAGTTTCTGATGAGTCTTGGAATTCTAGCATACACTACGTACTACAAAATACACGAAAGGAAGAAAAAAGAAGAGTGGAATTTTTTCGCATTTACTAGGGAAAGAAACGGGTATTGTTTTTATGGAGTAGGGTGGGGTAGAATCTGTCATAATTTTTGACATAGATGATGGGGGTAGTAGAGAGGAAGTTTGTGAAGGTTGCTGGGATGTGTAGTAGTAGTAGTATTGTAAAATAAGGTCCATCCAAAGGCCTTTCACCTTCTTCCACTTCTATCAATCTCAATTTTTCTGTGTCAAACAATCAATTCTATAGAAAAAATACTCCTTCCCTCTCGAAATGATAGTCTCGTTTTCCCTTTTTATTTTATTTGTTCCAGAAAGATTTTATTTTCAAAATAAAGACTTTAAAATTTTTGAGTTTCCAACTTATAATGTACAAATGTTTGAAAAAAAAAAATTAAAAAAAAAATCTGTATGGTTATGATATTGTATGTAATCTGTTGTCTGTTTTTAAAAACAGAAAAGAAAAAAGCGCCGTTGCCGGGGATCGAACCCGGGTCACCCGCGTGACAGGCGGGAATACTTACCACTATACTACAACGACTTGTTGAAGAATTTTTACGAATAGTTTATTTATTCTAATTTTACTTGTTTAATAACTCGGACAGATTTATCATAAAAAGTCATGGTTTCATGGAAAAGGGAAAATCAATACATTTAAGGCATAATTCCACAAGGCCCCTTCTCCCAGATCATTATTCCATAAAAGTCCACCTGAGATCCAAAAGTCCACCTCCACCCATTGTCCAAATCAAAATTCCATAAAAGCCCAAAAACCCATTACACACTACTCAGGTCAGGCTGTCCCCAAGCCCAATGCCCAGGCCCGATGTCCCGACCCGCCCACCCGCCCCGGATCCAGAACTCAATGCCAGCCACCCCTTTTAATTAAAAGCAAAAATGTTGTTCCCAGGTTTCGAACCTAGGTCTTTTACAATAACAACCATGTCTTTACCAGTAAGCCAATGCATTGCTTGTTTCTAATTTTGCAATATTTATTATTACTAACTGAAATCTGGACGAAACTAAATTACAAAACTTGAGATTTTACAATTAATTAATGAAAAACTTGAATATTCACAAAAACACAATTTTTTTAATATATGTTAGAATATTAAAAACATGATTTAAGAATATAAAATATCTAAAACTTTTTATTAAAAAAATATGAAAGACCTAAAAATAAATTAAATTATATTTGCGAAAATACATTATTTCATAATATTTTATAAGTTTTTAATTATCACCCTTCTGTTAAGGCATTTATTTACATAAATGACACCAACTAAGTCTATTATATACTGAAAATATGAGAATTATAAGAAAATAAACTAAATAACTCTTATACCTTAAATATAAGAGTAATTCTAGTCTTATATTTTAGGTATATAATTTCTTTAAAAAATGGGGATTTAATGTGAGAAAATTACTCTCATATCTAAAGTATAAGAGAAGAACTAGTCTTATACTTTCGGTATAAGAGTTAACATTAAAAATATATTAGAACAACTTGATTAATGTTTCACAACATTTAATAATAGAAGTATCATTCTTGCCAAAATAAATGTCAGCAATTAAAACTTTCCAATCAATTAATGAAATTCTTGATTATTCACAAAAACATTAAATTTGTAAAATAAATATCATTTTACATTAAAAAACATGATTAATTAGGTCTTATAATTTGTATCAAAGTCTTGTAAATTCTTATTAAACATGTAAATTGTCTCACATCAGACTCATGAGAGCCATTTACAAAGGTCTCATATCCGACTCATGAGTCTCTTAAATGTCTCATAAGTGATTTTTTAAGTCTTATAATTTGTATCAAAGTCTTGTAAATTCTTATGAGACATGTAAATTGTCTCATACCAGACTCATAAGTCTATTTACAAAGGTCTCATACCAGACCCATGAGTCTCTCAAAGGTCTCATAAGTGCATTTTTTAGGTCTTATAATTTCTATCAAAGTCTTGTAAATTCTTATAAGACATGTAAAAAAGTCTCATATAAGACTTATGAGAGTCTATTTACAAGGTCTCATAGCAGACTCATGAGTCTCTCAAAGGTCTCATAAGTGTATTTTTTAGGTCTTATAATTTGTATCAAAGTTTTTGTAAATTCTTATGAGACATGTAAAAATGTCTCATATAAGACTTATGAGGGTCTATTTACAAGGTCTCATAGCAGACTCATGAGTCTCTCAAAAGGTCTTATAAGTGCAAATAATGACAATTTGGTAATAAGGACTTAAATAGTGTCATTTTATATAAATAGTTTACTGGAGGGTGCTAGTAAAAAAAAATTAAAATTAAAATTCGATATTGCACAAAATTATAATTTAATTTATCTTTGGGTCTTTTATATTTTTTTTCTAATAAAATATTTAAATACTTTATATATATTTTTTAAAATCTTGTTTTTCGTTTTTTTTTTTTTTTTTTTTTTTTTTTTAAACAAAAAGTTGATGTTTAGGGAATAATCAAAAATTTTATAAATTGATTTAGAATCTTGTTTTTTCTTCACTTAGTTTCATTTAGGCGCAATAGTAATAGAATATATTGCAAATTTTGTATCAAACAGTAGGCTGATGTAGTGGTTAAGTTGTTAGTTTTCACAATAAGTCATGGGTTCAATTCCCATACCCAACATTTTAATTTTGCATCCAAACAGTGAGCTGGGCTGGGCATGGGCATGGGCGGGCGGGCATGGGCGGGCTGGGTATGGGCGGGCTGGGCTGGGCAGGGCATGGGCAGGGCTGGGGCGGGTTGTGGGCTGTGGTGGGTTTAAATGGGATTTTGATCTGACCTTAGGTTTTTATGGCATTTGGATCTCACCCAGGGGGCCTAGAGTCCAAAGCCCTACATTTAATCTAATTATTGCATGACTTTGATTAAGATCAAAATACAATCTAAAAAACAAAACCTAAACCTAATAAGGGAAATGCAATGAAACAAAAACTTTAGTTAATACAACAAACCACAAAGAGTTTGAGATCTTGAAATACATGAGGCAAAACAAACAACATCTCGAGCAGAGCTCTGACTATACGTGGGGTCCAGGAAAAGCTGTGTCTGAGAAACAGTTAATAAGGAACCCAAATAACATGATCTTGAGGAAGGAGATGGCAAATCGGGACGGTCCCTGGTTTAACATTAAGCACTTTAAACGCTATATAATCCGCATCCCATTGTTTTGTATCCGTATGGCAAACTCCCACTGCTTTAGCCCTCGCCCCGTTCTTCCCCACCATAGAAATGCTATATGCTTCCGTACTCACCGTACTATGGCAATAAAACACAGCATAAGCATAGCTTTCCTTATGGCAAGAAATTGATTTCCCACCTCCCATTTTCTTCACTCCAACAATTGTGTATTCTTGAATCTCATCACTTTCTCTATTCGCTTCCATCGAGAAGGCATTCAAATTTCTCCCCAATTTAGAAGAAGCGAAATCTACCATAGATTCCAAAGAGCTCGCGCAGTACTTTTCTTCGCCTTTGTTAGCTTCCACTTCGCATTCGCTAATGGTCTTCTCCATCACCTCAGCCTCTTTCGAGGTTGGTTTGAGTGAGAAATATTTCAAAATTTCGGGCAATTTTTTGGACGAAAAGGGTGTTTCTTTAGCCAAATCGCGAGGCAAGAAAGTTGCTAGAGGGTTTGTTTTCTTGGTGAAGAACAACTTCATTTGTGATCCTTTGTGCAAGTTCTTTTCCAGGAAGAAAAGTGCTGATGCTGTGGCTTTGAATTTAGGATCATTTTGGAGCGATTTTGATCGTGATCTTGTTTATTGTGATATGTTAATGTGACACTAACTTCTTTGTTGTCCCCAAGACGGGCGCGATCTTGATCTACTTGTCCATTGCTTTGAGATGCATATTTGAATGTGATTGAAACTTCCTTGCTAACTCCAGCACTAACAGCAAAATTGATAGGTTTTCCTTTGCCAGCAATCATATTTACCCACTCTGCATAATAATTTAGACATTTGGAAAATAAATAGTTAACAACTGTCTATTTATATGATGGTTATAAAGGGTGTTAGAGATGTGAATATATATATATATTACCAGGAGGATGAAGAAGATCCCTGAGGGCTTTTGGAATGGGAGTGTTTGGCAACACTGTTTTCCAGTACACTTCAGAAGGCTCCACTGCTGCATGGCTTCCCACAACCCCCAACTAAAACAGAAATGAACATTACACAATTAGTATAATTTTTATGTGAGTTATATATATATATATATATATATTTAAAAGCATCACAAGTTGTACTATAACCTAGATCTTTTAGCCAACAATATATAGCTATTATAGTATACTCCTTCCATCCCAAAAATGCTACTCCCTCCGTCCCAGAAAGATAGTCCACCTTTTTTCGTTGTTACTACGAGGGAACTTTGAGCAGTTATAAATGCTACTTATAATTATGTTAATGTGAATCTAAAAATTGATATTAATAGTATTTGTAATGGTGTATCAAGAACAATTTCAAAAATTTCATTAGAATAATTAAAAGTAGCCTTAATTATTACTCAAAGTTCTTTCGTAAAACTCATGAAAATAGGGGAACTATCATTCTGAGACAGAGAGGGAGTATTATTCTTTTGCTATAATAATTAATCATATCTATGGTATGTTCAACTATATACTATTAACATTGCCAAAACAAAGTAATGGATTACATTTGCAGTTTTAATATAGCCATACTGAATACATATATATTACATTATATATATATATATATAGCATGCAATACCTTAAATCATGAATACTACCTCTGTCTCAAAAAAAAAACAAAAAAACTACAGATATTCACACTTTCCATTATGGGTTGTTCGGAAAATGTCTTATTTCTAAAAACAAAAAATAAAATAAAATGTTCATAGTGTAATTTAAAGTACAATGTAGAAGAAACTAAATCTTGCTCTATAAAATTGTTGGGATATCAAATGAAACATATTTATTTTTTTAGGAGAAGGGGAAACATTTTTTTCTTAATTATGGAGTAATAAAGGGATGAATGTAAGAAAAATGGTATTTATAAAATTGTAGAGAGAGATTACTCACACATAAGAAGCAGAAAATATTGAGGAGAAGAAAAGCCATAGAAGAGAGGTGGGATTGAAAGTAGGTTTGGTTGGAGATAAAAATGAATGGGGGATTGGAGTATTTATATGTGAATAATTTTGAATAATTAAATAGCAACTAGGAGAAAGTATTGGACTCTTGTATTTGACGGCCAAAGTCTGAGGTCTTCATTGGCTGCTCAAAATATGTTTAAGTTTAATCAATGAAACAGACATGGCTAACCGGGAACCGTACCCGTGACAACCTGTCAAGCCGCACCCGCATTTAAACTGTTGGAACTGTACCCGTGAATAACCCGTTAACCGTTCTAACCGTACCCGTCAATAATGCGGTTTGGTTACGGTTATAGGGTTTAGGAACCCGCACCCGTAACCTTAACGCTAACCGTTCTAACCGTACAAATTATGTTAGTTTTCTAACATAATTTGTTAATTTTTTAACATAATTTGTTATGTTTAAACCTATTATGTTAAAAAATTAACAGTAAAAAAAGGGGGGCAGACGCGTGGACCCTCACCGGCCATAACCGTGTCCCACACGTACCCACACCCGTGTATAACACGGTTAGGTTACGGTTATGGGTTTGGGAACCGCACCCATGCTCGTAACTATAACCGTACCCATCCCACCCGTATTTGGCCATGTCAACAATGAAGCCTCCTTCCTTCAAGAACTTTAAAGATTTCATCTTTAGTCCTGATGCTACCATGTCAAATTTGTGGACCTAGACCGGGTAAATGCTAAATGGGAAGGGATTGGATAAAGGCCCAGTCCAGTAGGAGGGATGGAGCCAAGAAGAGGACCAACAGAGGTGCAATTAAAATAGATAGGCGGGCCCATTGGGCCGGGAAGGATTCAGCCTAATGAAGAGGAATGTAAAAGGAAGCGACATCAAGGGTAAAAATGGCCTAAACCTATGAGGACACAAAAAAGGCGACTTGAGAGTATAAGGATATTGGTTGCGGCATGGGGAGAAGGGTGCGAAAGGTGTGACAACAGAGGACCCCACTAAATCTGTCACAATCAATACCTGAATAGGCAGGCATGTTAAGTGCTGAGCTAACAAACTTAAGGATAACCAATAGGAAGGCACCAGCTGGCAAAAAGACGCATGGAAAGTGTGAGTATATGCATGAGCTCGGCACATGACATCTGGGTATAAATAAAAGGAGACGTCAGTCATAAAAGGTAATCTCTGTTTTTTGGCTAAAATGCACACACACCTACTAGATCTGTTTTCTCTCTAAAAAAATCAAACACTTACTCTCACGCCGGAGGGGCTTACGCCGGAAATACCCCCAGCTTAGTGACGTGTGTTACTCGTGCAGGCTTTGCTCTGGAGTTGCAATTGAGTTTTCTCCTTCTAGACTACTAGCAGTTCCAGTGCCTTGCACTTGCATTTGATTCCCGCGCATCAAGTCCTTTTAGTTTCAGATAGGAAGAGACATGCCCTTATGTTTGCCTTATTACCGTGATCTATTGCGTACTACTACGTACTTCCATCTTTACATTAATGTCCATTTTTCAAACTTCGAAAAGATAACTAAAGTTGACTTTAATCACTTTTGATTTGTATAAATACATTGTTAATCTCATTATATGGCATACTACTTATGAGTAAGATTTATAACATGATGATTGATAATGTTCAGTAATTTTATTAGAAAATGAACATTCAAGGTATTTTGAAGGAAAATATATATTAATTCAGGTAGTATATGATGATGATGATGATGAATACCTTTTATTTTATAATAGGCAAGAAATGGAAATCTAAGGTGATATCAGAATTTTGTGGGTGTCACGGTAGTCGGAGCTCAACCGCTTGATGGTAAATCCATATATATATATATATATATATATATATATATTAAAGTTGGTGAGGAGAGTCATGGTGTTGTCACATAGACAAGTTTTAGAGAAAGGTTGTATTTAGTGTTGCCACATCATACCACTCTTATAAATAAGAGAGTTTTCAAATTATTTTTCTTAGCTAATAGTATTAGTTACTATATAGAGTAACTATTATAGTTAATTACAATACTAACTAATACTTATAATAGTAATAGTTACTCCCTCTGTCCCTAAATGAGTGTCCATTTTTAAAAAATCTTTGTCCCTAAATGAGTGTCTTTTTTGAACATAACTTTCTCCCTAAACGTTTTTTTTTTTCGAATTTTTTTTCACCGGTTTCTTTATACGTGCAAAACTAAAGGTTTGGAAAGGAGATTTCAAGATTATATATGAATCGTTGTTACCAAATTGTTCAAAAAGTTGAGATTTTCAGTGTCCCTTAAAATGAAATTTGGACACTCATTTAGGGACAGAGGGAGTACTATAATAGTTAATTATTAATAGTTAACTATTATAGTTAACTATTATAGTTAACTACTAATATTTAACTATTATAATTAACTAATATTATTAACATTATTAGTTAATTATAATAGTTAAATATAATTTTTACTAAATAAGTTAATTATTATTATTAATAGTATTAGTTAATCATAATAGTTACAGTATATATTAACTATTACTACTAATATTATTATTTAATCATGATAATTACTATATACGTTAACTATTACTATTAATACCATTAATTTTTTTGAAATATTCATACAACAAACTTAAATGTATTTCTAAATTAATTTTAAAAATATTTATTACAAACTATGTACAAAAAAAGCTATGAAAATGTTTTGATTAATGTAAAACACACATATATTTTCAAAAAAAATTATTATGTTAATTTATCAATTAAAAACATCAAAAAAAGTAAAATACAAAAATATTAACGTAATAGATTCACGTGCGGAGCACGAGTTACCTACTAGTTAATAAATGAAATGCGAGTTAGTTTGAAATAATCTCACGTAAAGTTGTATGTTATTGAATATTATATTCATTAATAATGCAGTCGGACAATATATACAGACTCCGGGTCCGTGACTCCGTGATATCCAACTCATTTCTTATTTACTCGGTTCTAACTTCTAACCTACATCTGTTTCGGCCAATTTTTGACAATTGGACTAATAAAATGAAGAAAAAAGAAATTGGGTACAATGGAATAAAGAAGTAAAAGATTCAAGAATATTCGACTAGGATGTAACGAGGAAAGCCTTTGAGCAACTACTCTCTGGCATAAAACCTCGGGAGGTTTTGGAAACCTACCTCTGTACCAAACGATTTTATTAATGTATGAGTGTGAGTACAAGAGAAATTAGAGAGGGAGAGTTACAAGAGAGAAGTGAGTGTGTGCATTACAAGGATATGTGTTCTATTTATACTAAGAAGGTAAGCTGATAACTAAGAAATAAATCCTAATATCTCGGAAAGTTTGTTATGCTCTATCCCCTTGGTTGCAGTTGCTTGACTTGGTCTTTGATAAGTCGTGCTTGCTGATTGAGTCCTACTTTTCATGTGATAACACCTATAAAATAGGAGGGAATATACCTTGGATTGACCTGGTCTTCAATTGATGATATGGTTGATATTGTGATCCTAAAAAATAGGATCTGATAACTGTGTTCAAGTCGTCGGCTCAGGTTGTCACGTCAGGATGTAAGGTCAACATGTCAACATGTAGAAAAAAGTCAACATGTAGAGTCAAGATGTAAGATGTCGGAGCAAGCTGAAGTCTTCAAGTTGTTTACAGCATGTTGAAGGCTTCAAGATGCAAGATGTGGCTCATTTTATCCATTATGTAAAATGTAAGACGTAAACTCAACCTGTTATCTCCAGGAAGTAGAAGTAGTGTTGTGAGATTTTTCACCCCAAACAATTGCCCCCAAATTTTTGAATTGAGTAAACATAGAAATTCAAGAAATTTCCATAACAGTTGATGTCCACTACCCTTTATGAGGCAGTTGATGTGGGTGATATAAGCTCAAAGATGCAATTGATCCTGCAAAAATCAAAGAGAAATACAAAGAATAGGATATTTTTGGTGATTGTCTTAAAGACAGTTTTTATTTGTTTGCAACATGTCTGTTTGGACATGTTAGGTCGCAATTTTGTTTGAACCATGTCTTGTGATAGCATGGTTAGAACTTATGAATGTTTCCCGTTTTAGGATCAGTGTGTTTGATCCTTTTTGGTATTTTGATAATAGATTGGTCGTATGGTTAGGATTCTAACGGTAACATGTTGATATTACAACTTAGAATAATTTTGGAACCATTAAATAGTAGCGATGTAAGGAATGGTTGGTAACATGTTGATGTTACAAGTTGGGAATCATTATGAAAAGATATTTATCTTTTAAACCATGTGTTCGTTTGGTAACATGTAAAATGCTACAACCATTGATTTCAACTTGAGTTCATAATTTTAGCCAAGTGCAAGAAGGTAATCAATATGTTCATGACACATTGGCCCACCTACAACTTAACTAAAACATGAAAATCGTGCGCACGGGCGAAGGTGTAGAAACCTTAAACACATAAGAAAGGTGTAAAACCTTTAAACCTTTGAAAGGTGTAAACCTTTAAACCTTTGAACCTTTGAAAGGTGTAAAACCTTATACCTTGGATGGATTTGTACTTTGATTTTTCCTGTTGGACATGAATTCTGACTCATGTGAACATCTTTGAATACTTGGATCAGCATGTAACATCTCTGATCAACATGTAACATCTGGAAAACTTGGATCAACATGTAAACATCTTGACCTGAATAGAGACTTTGAGTTTCCTCGCAAAGCAGAAACATCTTAGGGTTGGGTGTTAGCTTGGCTAACACCCCTCCGATGCTTAAGTCAGTCGATGTCTGATGAAGATAAATCAAATTGAAACAACACAATTGAAATAAAGCAATATAAATGCATACCTGATTTTCTGAATTAAGTTGACAAGCTATAACTTACATGAAGTACATCTTCAGATGCGCTGCATTCTAACTTCTAGGAATTCTGGTACCATCTATAGTTGACATCCAGCATGCCCCCTTTCCAACCTATTGATTAATAATCCTGCATGAGCCTATCTTCTTCCAACCTGATGAATCTAGATGCTCTGGTTCTGATTTCATCCAGCCTCTTGCATGGTGTCATGACTAAGTCATCATAATATGGCGAGTCCTTCTTAAGTCCCATCCTAAAGACATCAATTGTTGTAGCAGTGTCCAAGTTGGGGATATCTACTGCTTCTCTATTGAACCTGCTCAAGTAATCCTTAAGAAGTTCATCAGGTTGCTGGACTACCCTGTAAAGATCACTTGTCAGCTTCTCAAACATCCTGTTGCATGAAAACTGATTAGTAAACATGTTGATTAGTTGAGCATATGATTCGATAGAACCCAAAGGTTGGTTGATTAGCCATCTCAAAGCTGCCCCTGTAAGAGTTGAACCAAAACCCCTACAAAAGCAAGCTTCCTTGTACTGGGGTGGAATATGGACTACATCCATCTTCTCCTGATATAATGCAACATGCTCTGCTGGATCAGTTGTCCCATCATACGACTTCATGTGAGGTAGACTGAACTTCTTTGGTATGACCACGTTGGCTATGGATGGAGCGAAGCGAGACTCATTGAAGCAGGTTGGAGATGCTTGTTGACATGGCAAGGTCACTCCAGGCACATTCATCACCAAGTCTTTTAGTTCCTGCAATTGCCTGCTAAACATGTTCATCATATAAAAATTAGCACCAGCATGATTAAATTGATCAAAATTAAATTGAGGGTTAACACTCCCTGTCGCCATTGTGGATGGCGTTACAAATGTTGTTGAAGACGGAGTGATGGTTTCAGGATGGACGACTGTGTTGTCCGTGGTCATGTTGGTCGTTGGGATAAAACCATCATTCATCGGTCCAATCTCAGCATCAAAGGTAATCTTCCTAGGCTGGATTGGAGCAAAAAGATTGGGACTCATGCTGGAGTTTGTAGTCTGGAAGATGCTCGAATAAGGACTCTGGTAGGTTGCTGACGAACCAGCTTGAATAACAGAAATCTCACGCTGCAACCTGATTGCATTGTTCATCAGCATGCTGGAATTATCAGCCTGTAACTGAATCTGTCGCCTCATCTCGCCCATCATATTGGTCAAGCTGGTGGCGACATCCACAGGGATTTCAGATGCCCCCATTGCTGACATGCCCCCACTTATAGCTAAAATTCCAGAAGTAATCTGCCCGGTTGTTGGATTGTTCATCTCGAATCTATTAACAATCTAAAAGACCAAAGTTCCCACAGACGGCGCCAAATTGTTTCGGCCAATTTTTGACAATTGGACTAATAAAATGAAGAAAAAAGAAATTGGGTACAATGGAATAAAGAAGTAAAAGATTCAAGAATATTCGACTAGGATGTAACGAGGAAAGCCTTTGAGCAACTACTCTCTGGCATAAAACCTCGGGAGGTTTTGGAAACCTACCTCTGTACCAAACGATTTTATTAATGTATGAGTGTGAGTACAAGAGAAATTAGAGAGGGAGAGTTACAAGAGAGAAGTGAGTGTGTGCATTACAAGGATATGTGTTCTATTTATACTAAGAAGGTAGGCTGATAACTAAGAAATAAATCCTAATATCTCGGAAAGTTTGTTATGCTCTATCCCCTTGGTTGCAGTTGCTTGACTTGGTCTTTGATAAGTCGTGCTTGCTGATTGAGTCCTACTTTTCATGTGATAACACCTATAAAATAGGAGGGAATATACCTTGGATTGACCTGGTCTTCAATTGATGATATGGTTGATATTGTGATCCTAAAAAATAGGATCTGACAACTGTGTTCAAGTCGTCGGCTCAGGTTGTCACGTCAGGATGTAAGGTCAACATGTCAACATGTAGAAAAAAGTCAACATGTAGAGTCAAGATGTAAGATGTCGGAGCAAGCTGAAGTCTTCAAGTTGTTTACAGCATGTTGAAGGCTTCAAGATGCAAGATGTGGCTCATTTTATCCATTATGTAAAATGTAAGACGTAAACTCAACCTGTTATCTCCAGGAAGTAGAAGTAGTGTTGTGAGATTTTTCACCCCAAACAACATCTATATTTTTATTATTTTTTTTTAAAAAAAGAAAGAATATCGGATCAAAAACATATCTTCAACCAGTATCCACCAGCTTAACAAATGGATCATTATTCTGTCTAATAGCAAGTGCACTCCCTTATCACGTGCTGTTTGTTTTGCCTTTGTCCACAAGAATCTGCAGTGATATATACGAATTTTAGGGTTTTTTAATGCCCTCTTTTAAAACAAAATCTTCCTCTACTGCCGATCTTGCTGGAGAGTATCCAGTAACAGTACTGAAAATTATCCACCCCCATTACAAGGGTAAAATTGTAACTTTGCAAATAAGAAAATGTGGCCAATAATCTCTACGGTCTTATACGTGAGATGAGTCTCGTTGTTGAGAGAGAAAATGGGATTTCCTCGCCCATAGGGCAAACCATTTATTTCCTCAACAAGATCCATTGTACGTGTGAGACCGTCTCACACACAGCTTTTGTCTAATTTATTTATCTGATCTAAGAAGGTTGTTGTGCAATGTTTTGGCAATTTGTCTTGTTTGATAAAATTGATGCATGGAGAATAGGAGATGGGCGTAAATTGGTCCGAATAAATAATTTTATATATTTTCACACATTAAATACTAATGACCTTTTCTTCATGAAAACATTTAACATTACATACTCGTTCATAATAATTTTTACTGGCAATTAAGATGTCATATGATGAAATTATTAGGAGGTTTAGGTTTATATGGTAATTTTTTAAGCTAATGTATGCTATACGGCATCAAAATTGCTTTAAAAATCAACTTTTGTAATTGTAAGGTGAATTTTGACGCAGAGGCGGCGCCACGCCTATTGATAAGGGGGCAATTGCCCCCATTGACTTTTCATTTTGTACCAATATTTGTTATTTTTACTTTGAAAATTTGTATTTTGCCTCCCTTTAGATCAAGAAAAAATAACACTAAATCATATTTTTGCCCCCTTTCAAAATTAAGTTTAGTTATTACATCACAATACTCGAAAATAAAAGTAATCTTGTCCCCGTTGCAAGAAAATCCTGGCTCTGGCACTGTTTTGACGTTCCTTTATAATAACGTCAAAATTAGCTCAAGAATTTTTTTCTCCTTTCATCTTGTTTCTCCATTTTATGGGACGAGGAGGGTATTGAGTCAGTCTTATAAAAAGGTTGTTTTACACTAAAAAATGTGTAAAACATGTTTTACATTAAGAGATTTTTTTTTACATTAAAATATTAAAACAAGTTTTACACTAAAACTAGACTAAAATAACTTTTTTCTCGAGATTTTCACAAGAGTATTTATCAATTTGGGTGTCATTTAATTTATATTTGTGAGTAGAGAAGAAGACAATGTTGTAGAACAAGGAGACAAAAGTAACAACTATTCTCTGAATCTCCCGATTGTTTTGAGCAAGTAGACGTCTTCACATGCACAATGTATAATTGTTTAAAAAAAAATAAAAAATAAAAAAAAATCCATAATTATTTGAAATTCAAGTGGGTATAAAATAAGTTAGTTAGATATCTTTTTTTAGTTATCCAAACATACTAAGGATAGATAGTTTATCCAAAACGCTGTACATAAGTTGTCATTTTCAAAATGAAACTCTTACTCAAAAACATACTAAAAAAAACACTTTTACTTACATTAGATCAGACAAGGATTAGTCTTCCGTAGAACGCGTTTTACCTAGTGATTAGGAAAAGCGTGTTTTTAAAATACGGCACGAAACGACATGATTCATTGATAAAAACTTCAAAGGCCAATTTGAGGGCCTAAACGACGTCATTTTAGGATTTTAGTCACGGAATCAAGGGGATAATCCCGATGATGTCCAGAATCATTTGAAGTTGATGATATCCATAATTTTTCTTGGCCACCTTCTTAAAATGTGCTTGAAACTTAAATGCAGATTACTTTATATTGATATTCATAACAATTTGATGTTAATATCCAAAAAATTTCTTGGCAATGACCTTCTTCAAATGTGTTTCAAAATCATATTCAGAAGGCTTTATATTGATATCCAGAATCGTTTGAGAAGTTCTAATTATTTACAAAAATGCCACCGAGCGTTTTTTAAAGAAGTTCCGCATATTTTAAAAAATGTCATCACGCTTTTTAAAAACATGTTTGAAAGAGTATGAAATACTCTTAATATCTTTTTGATTTTTGTATTCTGATTTGTATTTTATTTTAATTTTATTTGTATATTTAGCCTTATTTAGCTTGTTTATATTTTAGGTTATCTGTATTTATCTTAGGTAGGTTTATTTTAGGATTATTATGTTTGGTATTTATCTTTTACTAACCTACTAACCTTTCCATATCAAAGTGTATCTTTTATTCTTGTAGGACTCTTGGATGGAGAGGCTATAAAAGAAGATGAATTAAGCCATTCTCCTACACAGATTCTTAGAGCATTCAAAGAGAAAGAGATTTTTTCTAGTCCTTTTTGTTACTTGAAGTTCTTTGTTCTCAAAGAGTTTTGATCTTCAAGTTGTTTTGGTTTTTAGTTATTCTAGATCCGTGAAGAATTCTTGTAAGCAATCCATCCTTTATTCTTTTCTGCTTTGTGCAGATTTTGGGATTGGATCATAAGTTCTTGATGTAGGAGCAACAAGGCGATTTCCAGCACAGCAGGTTAACGAGCGCCCGCCCGCATATGCCCAAGCGCCCGCTTGAATTTAAATCCCAAACTGGCCGATCGTTCTGTTGACTAGAGCGCCCGCTTGCATAAGGCGAGCGCCCGCTCGGTTTGCGGCAGAAAATCACTGTTTCGCGTTTTTTATCGGTTTTAGCACAAACTTGGGTTATTTTCGTGATTTATGTTTTATTTAGGTTATGTTATTTTGTTAGGAGTATAAATACTCTTTTCCTATCATTGTTTTAGGGTTACATTATTATTCTTATCAATTGAACTTTGTTCTTGGAGATTTATCTATTTTCTTGGTGGATTCCAAGGTTTTGTGTTTGAGGTTTCATCGCTGGATGAGATCTTGTGATTAGTGCGCTAATCACGAAACGTATCGCTTCCGTGCTGCGTCAGTTGGCATCAGAGCAGGCCATATACTGTCTTTTGCATCATACTGAATCATTATGGGAGATCAGGCTACAAAGGCGGATATCGATGGAATTACCAACGCTATCGCTGCCTTAACAACACAGATTGCTGCGTTGGTGGCCGCTCAACAGGGTCAAAACGTTAATCAGGACCGTAGGGGTGAGAGAGACAGGGTTGATCCAGTTCGAAATCCAGTTCGACGTCCTCAACGAGCAGAGAATCGGGATGACGAAGAGTCCAGTTATGAAGAAGAGGTTGTTGATGATGAAGAACCAGTTGAAGGTAATAATCGAAACCGCCATGATTATAGAATTAAGGTTGATATTCCTTTGTTATATGGAACCATGGGGATTGAGAATTTCTTAGATTGACAGAATGAGGTAGATCGTTTTTTCGATGTTATAGAAGTACCTGCAAATAAAGAGGTAAAGATGGTGGCGATCCGATTGAAGAGTACTGCTGCAGTTTGGTGGGATAAACTAGCAGTACAGAGACGACGGAAAGGAAAGGGGCCAGTTAAAACTTGGAGGCGTATGAAACAGCTAATTTCTGAGAGGTTTTTACCGGCGGATTATGAGCAGATCTTGTACAAACTGTATCTCAATTGTGTGCAGGGCAAGAGAACAGTTGATGAGTATACTACGGAATTTCAGAGGTATACTGCACGGGTTGAGATTGAGGATTCTGAGGATCAGAAAGTTGCTCGTTATATTAATGGTCTTAAAAGTTCCATACAGGAGAAGTGTTGGGTTTCGGAGTAACATGCGCAGCGGAATTAAGCATTTAAAATTTAATGAAACCCAAAGCCCATAGATCCATTCATATGATTAAGTCAAATACAATAATATGAATACTAGAATACTAATCCTTGATGCCTTGGATTATGCAACCTTGAATTCGATAGAGGCTTGAAATCTTGATCACGAACAAAGCAAGAATCACGAACTATGAAGATGATAAGTTTCACCCTCTAGCGGCATCCACACCACGAACGAATATCAAGAACACTTGATCTTGGTTGCTAGACCAAATTATGAAACACGCTTTCACAATTGTAAGAACTATATGGAATTATGAATATTCTTGTTCTTCACTTTTGGGATCTTAGAACAAGAAAATAACCTCCCAAAAACCCTTTGGAGGCACTCATAATCATGTGCTTAATGACTGCTGAAAGGATCATTAAATAGGTCATAATCCTTAACCCTTAAGGACTTAGGAAACCTAAATCCCGTCACAAAATTAAGCTGCAGAGTTTCTGGCCCGACTGCACTGGCACGGTCGTTCCCTTTAAGGCGCACGATCGTGCCAATAGGTGCGCATGTTGCCACCAGCCGCCAAATATTGGCACGGTCGTGCTTTGCTTTTGGCACGGTCGTGCCAGTCACCCCGCAAGACTTTGCCTTTGTTCGATTTATGGCACGGTCGTGCCCTTTAAGGCGCACAACTGTGCCAGTTCAACTTTTAGGCATTTTTCCATAATTCCAATTCAGTCCTTCATGATTTGTTCTATTCGTGTGTGACCCTCTAGGATTACACTAAGTTGGCAATGAGCCCAAACATGAACCCATAAGATATGATAAGGTTCTAGCAAACCGTCATACCTACCCAAATAGTGTAACTAGATACAAGTTCGCATTCCTTTTAGAACATGTCATAATCCCTTTGTCCACGATGTCATTGAACACAAGTCATGGTCAACAAGTCAACTTGTATTGTTCAATACTTTTCTCGATCCCGAATATGTTGATAATCCAAATGACATTGATCCAATCAATCCATTTGAGTTTGGCCAAACATTTCACCAACATCATTCCTTCAAGGGGCCCAAGCTTGACATCTCTCCGAAGAGGGACAAATCCATTTAGCTTATTATTCTTCCCTACGTGAATCCGATTATGCCAATCATACCCTTTATAACTACCGTGTTAAGGCAGCGTTTGAATATGTCAAACATAATCTTCATCAAGTGGAAGACTATAATAACTTCATGTCTAAGGATTCAAATGACATAACTAATATGAGATTTATATATGACATCGACCATGACATAAATCTCATACCGCGGGTCATGTCCAGTACCTTGTTCCAAATAAGTACCCATAAATCTAACATGATCATCCCATGATCATTTAGCCTTTATACTAGTGCTTAACAAGCTCTAGGGACGGAGATTATTATAAGCAAACATGAGCAACAATAATAATCTTATTATCTCTTTATCATCATGAATAAAATGATAACTTATACAACGTTTAACAAACGTGCCTAGGGCACCAACACCAACAAGAAGATGGGATTGCATCAGGTGTGGAATTTGACGGACGCTTCCACGCTGGCTTTGAAAGCCGAACTCATGGAAAAGTCGAGTACGAGGAATTTTAACCCTCCTTTTCGCAAATGGGCTCCACGTAGTAGTTCTGAAGCATGGACTGATAAGGAGAAAGGGGCTACGAGTAAGGACTCAACCTCGTAGACTAAGGTTACTAACAATACTAGCAGTTCCACGGGAAGCAAGGCGCCAGCACAGAAAACGGATAATCCTTATGCTAAACCAATAGGGGATAAGTGTTTTCGTTGCAATGGACAGGGTCACAGATCCAATGTTTGCCCCTCTAGGCGAACTGCTGCAATTCTGGAAGAGGGAAGCGAGGGGGAAGGCGACGAGGATAATGATAATGAGTATGAAGGGGTTGAATTCGCTGAAGAGGAATCTGAGGAGCGAGTTGGATTGGTGCTTCAACAGATGCTACTAACTTCCAAGGATGAGGGACAACGGAAGAATCTGTTCCGAGCACACTGTCCTGTAAAGAACAAGGTATGTAATTTGATTATTGATAATGGTTGCACTGAAAATCTAGTGTCGCAGAAATTGGTTGATTTCCTGCGATTAAAAACTGAAACTCATGAGAAACTTTATAGCTTGAGATGGGTGAATAAGGGCTCCGAACTTAGGGTGACACGGACTTGCAGGGTCCCTATTTCTATTGGCAAGTACTACAAGGAGGAGGTTTTGTGTGATGTTTTAACTATGGATGTCTGTCATATTTTGCTTGGTCGCCCATGGCAATATGACCACGACATTACTTATCGGGGTAAGGATAATATAGTGATGTTTAAATGGGATAATCATAAAATTGCTATAGCTCATGTTCTACGTTTTGAGAAGCAAGTTGAGAAAAATGAACCGGTCTTGATGCTTATACAGAACGAGAAAGATCTTATCGCAGCTATTGAAGAGGCAGAGTATTTTTGTCCGATAATCATAAAAGGGCTGCTGGGTTCTGTCAGTGTGGAGATTGGGTTACCAAGGGATATTGAAGAACTTCTTGCGGGTTTTCAAGAATTGGTTTCTGATGAGTTACCCAATGACCTCCCTCATATGAGGGACATTCAGCATCAGATTGACTTGATTCTGGGAGCTAGTTTGCCAAACCTCCCACATTATCGCATGAGTCCCAAGGAGAATGAAATAATCAGAGAGCAGATTGAAGAATTACTGCGGAATGGGTTTATTAGGGAGAGTATGAGCCCATGTGCAGTACCGGTCCTTCTTGTTCCAAAGAAGGGTAATCAGTGGCGTATGTGTGTTGATAGCAGAGCCATCAACAAGATCACCATCAAGTATAGATTTCCTATCCCTCGTTTGGAAGACATGCTTGATGAGTTATCTGGTTCTAAGGTGTTTACAAAACTGGACTTGCGCAGTGGGTACCATCAGATTCAGATCAGACCTGGGGATGAGTGGAAGACAGCTTTCAAGAGCAAGGATGGACTGTATGAGTGGCTTGTCATGCCATTCGGGCTATCTAATGCCCCTAGCACTTTTATGAGGTTGATGAACTAGGTATTCCGTCCTTTTATTGGCTCATTTGTGGTAGTCTATTTTGGTGATATCCCGATTTATAGTAAAGATAGAACTGCACATTTGGAACACCTTAGACAAGTGTTGCAGGTTTTAAAAGATAATCAGTTGTATATCAATCTTAAGAAGTGCACATTTTGCACCAACAAATTGCTTTTCCTGGGCTTTGTTGTTGGTGAGGATGGGATTCAGGTTGATGAAGAGAAAGTGAGGGCAATCCGGGATTGGCCAGCCCCCACATCGGTCACCGAGGTGCGTAGTTTTCATGGTCTAGCTACATTTTACAGGAGGTTTGTACGTAATTTTAGCACCATTACTGCACCTATCACCGAGTGTTTGAAGAAGGGTAAATTTTAGTGGGGTTTTGAGCAAGAGCAGAGTTTTGCTCTCATCAAGGAAAAACTTTTCACCGCACCAGTTCTTGCACTACCAGATTTTGACAAGATATTTCAGGTGGAGTGTGATGCTAGTGGTGTAGGGATTGGAGCTGTTCTCTCACAAGAAAAACGACCAGTGGCTTTCTTTAGTGAGAAGTTGAGTGAGGCTCGACAGAAATGGAGTACATATGATCAAGAGTTTTATGCAGTATATCGGGCTTTGCGACAGTGGGAGCATTATCTTGTTCAGAGGGAGTTTATTCTATTTTCTGACCATCTTGCTTTAAATTTTTTGCGTAGTCAGAAAATGATAAATAAGATGCATGCTCGTTGGGTTAGTTATCTGCAGAAATTTCCTTTTATTATTCAGCATAAATCAGGTGTTCAGAACAAGGTTGCCGATGCTTTGAGTAGAAGGGCTTCTTTGTTGCTCACGCTGTCTCAGGAAATTGTGGGCTTTGACTTGCTGAAGGATCTTTATGAGGAGGATGCAGATTTCAAGGATTTGTGGTATACAGTGGCGTATCCAGGATTTACGGTGAGGGGGGTCAAAAAATTATATAGAAAAAAAAAATACACTAATAAATTTAAATAAAAACACACACATATAAAGCCTTTTTTTTTCAAACGAATTCAAATTTTGATAAAATAATATGAAAAGTGTTACATAAGTGGTTTCCTATTCTTCATCTTTTTAAAATACTCCATAATATCTTCATTTTCAATTTTCCTAAAAATCTCATCCTCTACGTAGATCACCAAACAATCATTCAACCAAGCATCTCCCATCTTATTACATAACAGTGTCTTAATGAGTTTCATCCTCTTGGGTATTAGGCGTTTTAGGATTTGGATCTGAGACACTAGCATTGGGGACAATAGGCTCTTGAATTTGAGGCTCTTGAGCATTAGGCACTTCAGAATTTGGATGTTGGGCATTATGGTCGAGGACGTTAGACTCTTGAACTTGAGGCTCTTCATTACTTTGCGAATGTTTCAGTTTCTTGAAATAGTTTTCGAGCACTGTTAGAAAATGCGTAAAAAACAAATTAACAATGTCACCGGCCATACACAAACAAATAAACAAGGCCACACGCCATAAAACCACAACAACAAGGCAACAACTACAAGGCCACTGGCCATAAAACCACAACAACTACAAGGCCACTGGCCATAAAACCACAACAACAAGGCCACTGGCCATAAACAATCGCTTGAGCAAAAACACCAGCCATAAATAAAACACGTCAACAAGGCAACAACTACAAGGCCACTGGACATACACAAACACATAATAAGATTATAGTTCAGTTTCTAACCTCCGGGACGGGAGCCTCATTCGCTTTAGAGTTCGAAGTAGCCGACCCACTTGATCTTTTCAAACTTCTAGGAGGACTCATTATTTTTTCTGTAGAAAATAAGCTAGAGTTAAAATCACAACAATTAATAGTCTGTCAGAAAAAAAAAAAAAAAAAAAAGAATCCGCAACTTGATTTTTGGGAAATTTAGGGATTTGAGATTAGGGATAATGGATTCTCGTTTTGCTATCATATTGTGATTTTAAAAAAAAATCCGATTGAAGGGGGAAACTTGATTTTTTCGGGAAATTTAGGGATTTGAGATTAGGGACGCCTATAATGGGTTCTCAAATTCGTTTTGCTATGAGATTGTGATTAAAAAAAAAAAAAAAAAAAAAGCCGATTGAAAGAAAGGGGAAACTTGATTTTGTGGGAAATTTAGGGATTTGAGATTAGGGACGGAAGAGAAAGGGGAGAAAGATTACCTGCGGTGCGGGCTGGGCGACTGGCGGCGTCCATGGCTTCTCTTCGGCGACGGCGAGGCTTCCGTTCTTCGAAGTCGAAAGTCTAGGCTGAACCCGCTTGCGGCAAACAAAAATAATAGGTTTGGGTAAATTGTGTAAAAGTCAGAGTATATATATGTAGGGGTTTGAGGGGGGTCAATTGAAAATTTTGAGGGGGGTTAAAGTTATAAATTGAAAGTTTTTTAAGGGTGAAAATAGGTATAAACGGAAAGGTGAGGGGGGTCAATTAACCCCCCACCTCACAACGTACGTCCGCCCTGGTGGTATAAGTGTGCGGGTAAACATCCTAGTGCAGATTTTCATATTTGGGATGGTTTTCTGTTTAAAGGGGATCGTTTATGTGTTCATGTTACGTCTCTATGAGAGAAGATGATTCGAGACTTACACGGTGGAGGTCTTAGTGGGCATTTGGGACGAGACAAGACTATTGCTAGCTTGGAGGAGCGATATTTCTGGCCTCAACTGAGGAAGGATGCTGGTTCTATTGTCAGGCGTTGTTATGTCTGTCAGGTTTCTAAATGTCAGTCTCAAAATACTGGTCTTTATTTGTCTTTACCTATTCCTGATGATATATGGCTAGATTTGTCTATGGATTTTGTGTTGGGTTTACCGCGTACGCAACGAGGTGTAGATTCTGTGTTTGTAGTAGTGGATCGATTTTCCAAAATGTCTCATTTCATTGCTTGCAAGAAGACTGCGGATGCAACTAATATTGCGAAGTTTTTCTTTCGAGAGGTTGTCCGACTATATGGGGTTCCTAAATCCATCACTTCGGACAGGGATACCAAATTTTTGAGTCACTTCTGGGTTACTTTGTGGCGCATGATTGGTAATGCGCTTAATCGGAGTTCTACAGCTCATTCGCAGACGGACGGTCAGACAGAGGTTACAAACAGGACATTGGGGAATATGATCAGAAGTGTTTGTGGGGACAAACCGAAGCAGTGGGATTTAGCTTTACCACAGGTGGAGTTTCTTACAACAGTACAGTGCATTCGGCCACGGGTAACTCACCTTTTTCTCTGGTTTATACTTCTACTCCTAGGCATGTGGTGGATTTGGTACCATTACCTAAGGGTCGGGGTGTGAGCCAAGCGGCGGAAAATATGGCTAGTGATGTGCAAGCTGTCAAGGAGGCGGTCAAGGCTAGATTGGAGGCAACGGGTTTAAAGAATAAGGCTGCTGTTGATAAGAAGAAGCGGGTCAAGGTGTTCAAGGTTGGTGATGAGGTGATGGTGTTTCTTCGTAAGGAGCGTTTTCCCGTGGGTACTTACAAGAAGTTACAGCCTCGCAAGTATGGACCGTTTAAAGTGACTCGCAAGATTAATGATAATGCTTACGTGGTGGCACTTCCTGATGATTTGAATATCTCCAATACTTTCAATTGGCGGATATTTATGAGTACCATGCAGATGGAGTCCTTTATCATGGAGTGAACTCGGGGTCGAGTTCTTTAGAGGTGGAGGAGACTGATGTAGGAGCAACAAGGCGATTTCCAGCACAGCAGGTTAACGAGCGCCCGCCCGCATATGCCCAGGCGCCCGCTTGAATTTAAATCCCAAACTGGCCGATCGTTCTGTTGACTAGAGCGCCCGCTTGCATGAAGGCGAGCACACGCTCGGTTTGCGGCAGAAAATCACTGTTTCGCGTTTTTTATCGGTTTTAACACAAACTTGGGTTATTTTCGGGATTTATGTTTTATTTAGGTTATGTTATTTTGTTAGGAGTATAAATACTCTTTTCCTATCATTGTTTTAGGGTTACATTATTATTCTTATCAATTAAACTTTGTTCTTGGAGATTTATCTCTTTTCTTGGTGGATTCCAAGGTTTTGTGTTTGAGGTTTCATCGCTGGATGAGATCTTGTGATTAGTGCGCTAAATCACGAAACTTATCGCTTCCTTGCTGCGTCAGTTATAGATCTAGAGTTTTAGTCTTTAGTATTTTGCAATTGTTCTTGAGCCAAGAATATATTGTATTTTTATTTTCTTTCATTGTAATCGTTTGTTAACTTGTATTTTGCAAGTGTTTGGTTTATGAAAGTTTTCCAGCAAGCATAGTCTTGCTGAAGTGTTAAAATATTGTTTTTAATTATCCACTGCGTTTTTCTGCGTTTATACTTGATTCTGTCCATTGACAGTTGTCGTGTCAGTTGTTAAGGCACTTGTGCTCATATTCCCTGATCACAAGTAGCTTTACCCTGAAACAGTCCTAGCTACAAATATTTCATTTGGTATCAGAGCCTTCTCTCGACATTACTGAGAGTCGATCCTTGTAGTAGCCACAATGGACTGTCAGCAAACTAGCAAAGCAAAGTCAATTGCTCTTGCTAGTGCTCTTACTATTTCTAAATATCTGGCTCAATTTGATAAAGACATTGATGAGTCAAACTTAGAGGAAGATGAATGTGCCTTGATCACTCAAAAATTCAGGAACATGTTGAACAAAAAACAACACTTAAAGTTTCCAAATAAGGGTCCTTCTCCCTTCCCTAAGATTGAATCATTTAATAAGGAGATATATGTGAAAAGCCCTTTTCTGAAAAAAAAACACCGATTGAATCTATTCAGTGCAGGGCGTGTCTAAGATTTGGACACTACGCCAATGAGTGTGCTAACACACGCAAAAAGAGAGGGGTGAGTTTTTCTGCTACTCTAAGTGACTCTAATAATGACGATCAGACAGTAAATCTGTCATTTTTACGTTCATCACAGTTTTCACTTTCTGAGAGTGAGTCTGAGAGTGTGTCTGACAGTGAAGATGTGCAGTCAACTGACTGCACAACTGGAAACTCAACTGGTGCTGATATGTATACATGCTTGAATTCCTCATCTGCAGGTGAATCTGAGGAATCCCAACAGAAAGATGAAGATAATGCAACCTATGAAGATCTGCACAATACATATGTTGAGCACAGGGGCGGATCTTCAGTTTAAGAAGGAAAATATTATATGTATGATATATATATATATATAACTGTGCACCCCTAAAACAAATTGCTTTGTAGTATAGATGGATAGAGTCTAGCCTTCTTCTATTAGAAAACTAGTGTTCGAATCCTAGGAAAGGCATTTTTAGTATTTCAATTATTACATGCTTCCTCTCCAATCTGGCTTTTATGCCCTTCCAATTTGAGGTGCTAGTTAAATTTTCTTTTGATTTTGATTAGGATAATTATTGGTTGATATGAATTATATTTAAACGATATTTTGATTTATCTTTCTTTATTGTTCACCATATTTTTGTTTATTAAAAACACCAGATAATTATATTTTAATACAAAATAAAGAGCAAGTTTGAAAGTTTTTCGGACATTCATTTTAGGACAAAGGGAGTATTATTTAAAATTTTGTATATTATAACATGTAATAGAGTAAACGATGATTATAATTTGAATTTTTAGTGTAATTTGGGCATCCGCTGGACGGAAACTTAAGATCCGCCACTGGTTGGGCTTCATGCAGATTGGTCAAAAAGAATGGAACAACTTAAGGTTTTTAGGCAGGTAAATGAAAAACTCACTTCTGCTAATCTGAACTTAAAATCTGAAAATGAGAGGTTGTCTAATGAAAATAATTCTCAAAAGGACTCCATAGCCAAGTTGGAAGTCATGCTTACTAAGAAAGACAATGAGTGTGAAAGGTATAAAAGTGATCTTGAAAAAGAAACTAACACACTCACAAAGCTTAACAATGGCAAGGCCAAACTGGATGAAGTTCTAAAAATAGGAAATCAAGGGAAATCAGGGATAGGCTATGGAGATCAAATTTTTGTTAAGGAAGGTGAGAGCACTTCAAAGGATAATGAGAAGTTTAATGCTAACCACATGTCTCCTCATAAAAACAGAAGAAATAGAAAAAGGAGATACGCGTGTCACCATTGTTTTGCTCCTGGTCATATACGACCATTTTGTTATAAGCTGAAACAGGAACTTGGCTTGGAGAAGAATGGTGGTCACTTGAGCAGATATTTGAACGCACAAACTGCACGTCAACTGAACAGACAACCCAAGACAGAATCAAAAGCCACGTGGGTAAAGAAAGAAGACACCAAATGTCAGGTGGTGTTCACATCCCTTAAGAGCTTTTTTTAGGGATTCTGGTACTTTGATAGTGGCTGCTCCCGCCACATGACTGGATCACTTGAGCACTTTAGTGACTATGAAACCTTTAACGATGGAAAAGTCAAATTTGGTGGAGGAGCTCAAGGCAAGATAATTAGGAAAGGTACACTAAAGGTAGAAGGTTTGTCTAGTTTGTACAATGTGTTGCATGTGAATGGTTTAAAGGCTAATTTGATAAGCATAAGCCAATTGTGTGATGATGATCTATATGTCAAGTTTGATAAGAAGACGTGTGAGGTCTTTGATGATTCAAACAAATGTATTTTAAAAGGAGTAAGATCCTCTGATCATTGTTACAAGTTGATTGAAAATATTTCATGTCTTAAATCAAATTTTGTTAATGCTCCTGATCTTATTGTCAAATCTGCTGAGAATTGTGGGTGTACATGAGGACATGATCTGGTTAATGATGAATCTGAACCAAAGAACTTAAAAGAATCTGCAGAACTAGCACTTGTGCAGACAGATGATACACCAGCTGAGCAGACAACTGACACCACAAGTGGTCAGACAGTAGCTGAAAGAGGTTCAGATTCTGAAACTGAAGAAGCATTTGTGCTCATATTCCCAGATCACAAGTGACTTTACCCTGAAACAGTCCTAGCTACAAATCTTTCAATGTTTTCCCTGGGCGTCTTGTAAAACGCGTTTTACCCAAGATTTTGGCATCATACAAAAGCATTTATTGTCAACTTATGCTGGTTTCACAAATAAACTTTACAAGAACTCCTCGGATTCACACATGTTTGCGGATTACACCTTGTATAATCTCTTAACACAACTGACATCAAATTAAGGACCAAAACCATCGTCATTACTATCTTTATTATATGATGAGCGAAATAAAATTACTGTATATATACTCAATGTGAACGATATATAGTTTTATTTTACTTTTAATGATAAATATACTTAAATTTGTTGAAAAACAAGTGATTTGTTAAAGAAAATTACCACGTTTGGACATGAATTTCTCTTTTATTTTTTTTTTATTTTTTTGTCGAATGACAAACGTTGAAAGTGGAAAGTTGCTCCTATCTATCCGTGAGAACAACAAAATAGCATTTTGATTAAGCTAATTTAGAGTTGAGATGGATAAGCTATGATAGATTTAACTCATTTAATTTTGAGAAACCTCCTTATATATTAAATTTGAATCATAATCTCATAAAAACTAAGGGTCCAAATATAAAGTATGGACTATAATATTTATTTCTTCTATCCAAATTAGGGGAGGGGGAGGGGAGGGGGAATGCAAGCTAATAACTATATCAATGTCTTTAAAAAAGAATCTTAATAATTGACAAATTCTCAGGTGCAACGGATGCACGGGCGTGCGGCGGGCAAACCCGGGCCGACCCGGCCCGTCCGACCATCCTCCAGCCCAACATGACACGTGGCGCGCTGTGAGCCACTCGCTGGTTCACCCAGCCGCGCGCTGCCACGTGTCTTATTTAAAAAAAAAACCCCATTAACTTTAAAATGCTATATCTTGAGATTTATAGCTCAGAAAAAAAATTGAAAATACCGTTGTGTTCGTCTCGACGAGACGAATAAAACTATATAGGTCATGATATGGTTTGATTTTTTTTTTTAAACATATTTTTTTTACACACAAAAAGTTTGAGTTGCTTTGTCAGCTGAGATGTAACACTCTGTTTTGATAAAAGTAACAGTTTTATATTCAAAAAGTAACACTTTTTACAGTCAAATGTAACAGCAATTTTACAAAAAAAAATGGGTTTGCATTTCAATTGTTACTTTCTCAATAAAAAATTGTTACATTTCAGATATAATGTTACATTTAAGAATATAAACTGTTACAAATTGAGAAAAAAAATGTTACATTCATTTTTTATAAAATGTAACATTAGTTTAGTTTGTCAATCATATGTTAATTTTGGGAGAAAAAAAAAGTGTTACATTTGAAAAAAACGAGTGTTACATTCCTTTATAAAAAATGTTACATTAGTTTTAGTTGTCAATCTTTATGTTATGTTTTATCTATTGCAGCAAGATTGTGGTACATTTTTTTTTTTTAAAAAAGTGTTACATTTGAAAAAAAAAAGTGTTATATTTCGTTATAACAAGTGTTATTTTTGTTGGGAGGAAAAAAAGTTTTGGGTGACAAAAAAAAAAAAAGACTGACCTGGCACCGTCGCACGTTGTGCGGCGGTTACACAGGAGACTACCTCTTAATAATTTGATTAGTTTCCCACATTTCAATGTATGCTTGGGGAACAAGTAGTTCTGGCCCCACCATATCTACCATTTACACCAAATATCTCGATTATCTAGGCCTAAAGTGGTAGACAAACCGTTGGTGCGGGTCCCCATCCAGCTTCGGAGCTAGGCTTGGTCAATGGTAAGTCAAACCAAATATCTCACTTGACTCATTGGTCTAATCTCTTTTTCTCTAGCCTCTCTCTTCCTTCCAAAGGCTTTTCTCTCAAGACGCTTCGGCTTTATTCCGCATATTTTTTCATAAAATTAAGGGTAAATTGAAGATTGGTGACCTGAGTTTGTCACATATTTGTAATCCCCAACCTGAGAGTTCAATTGTGGCAATCAGACACCTAAGTTTGTCAATTTTTGCAATGTGGTGAATAAACTAACTTTCTGTTAAATTTTTGACGGACCTATAGACATGTGTATCACACATAACCTTTTAAAAGGGCAGTATTGACTTAAAAAACAACAACATTAATGTGCAACACCAGCCACCACCACCACCTAGCCACCACCACTACAGCCACTAGCGTCACCAAAATCAGCCACCATCATCAATCAAACCTACAACTTGACAAACTCGGCCCTACAAATTCCAGCAACTTGACAAACTCCGGTAAAATTGTACCAAATCGGGCCTGAATTGGTACAATTTTGACAAACATAGGTGCCTGATTGCCACAATTGAACTCTCGGGTTGGGGATTGCAAACATGTGACAAACTCAGGTCACCAATCTGCAATTTGCCCTAAAATTAATACAGATTGTGTTTTAAAGCATTATTTTAACCATGATTTAAATTGTGATTTAAATCATAATCAAAATCAAAATTATGGACTGAATGACGGCTTGAACTACAACCTTAACCACGGAACTAACCCGCGAGCTTAGTCAAACCATATAATTGTGGCTTGGTTTGGTTAAATTTGAACTTTTCATAATTTGATTCAGTCTAATTTTGTCACACACTGATATTATTATAATTCTTAAATTAATATGAGTATGTCTTATGAAAAACGTGTATATCTTAGTGTTAGGAAAAACGTGTTTGAAATAGGTGGTGACAATTTTGTAAATAAAATGACGCTTGTTTTGAAACAAATGGTGACATTTTTTTTTTGTTGTAAAAGGAGGTCTCCTGTACAACGTCGCACAGCCGACACTATTTTTTATTTATTTTATTTTTTATTTTTTTGCCAGCCCCAACTTTTTTCTTCCTAACAAAGTAACACTTATCATAGCGAAATGTAACAATTTTTTTTCTTCAAATGTAACATTTTTTTTTTCAAAATGTACCACAGTTTTGCTGCAATAGATTAAAGATAACATAAAGATTGACAACTAAACCAATGTTACACTTTTTATAAAGGAATGTAACACTTTTTTTTTCAAATGTAACACCTTTTTTTTTTTTTCAAATGTAACACTTTTTAAAAAAAAAAAAAAGTACCACAATTTTGCTGGCAATAGATTAAAGATAACATAAAGATTGACAACTAAACTAATGTCACACTTTTTATAAAGGAATGTAACACTCTTTTTTTTCAAATGTAACACTTTTTTTTTCAAAATTAAATAAGATTGACAAACTAAACTAATGTTACATTTTATAAAAATGAATATAACATTTTTTTCTCAATTGTAACAGGTTATATTCTTAAATGTAACATTTTATCTGAAATGTAAAAGTTTTTTTATTGAGAAAGTAACAATTGAAATGCAACTCAATTTATATATGATTTTTTACTCTTTTTTAAAAGAAGAAAAGTAACATTTACCAAATAAAAATTTACATTCATCTATATAGAAAATCATAATTATATATTCACTTTGTTACACTTCAAAATTACTTTTTCTAACCACAAAAACTATCAAACAATTTAAATTTTCTTGTTAAAATTGGTGTTACATTTGACTGTGAAAAGTGTTACTTTTTGAAAATGAAATTGTTACTTTTATCAGAACAGAGTGTTACATCTTAGCTGAGGAGCAGCTCAATTTTTTTGTGTGTGAAAAAATATGTTTTTTTTTAAATCAAACCATATTATGACCTATGTAGTTTTATTCGTCTCGTCGAGACGAACACAACGGTATTTTTAATTTTTTTTCTGAGTTATAAATATCAAGATATAGCATTTTAAAGTTAATGAGGTTTTTTTTTTTGACTTGCCACGTGTCGCGATTTGGGAGGGTGGGAGAGGCTGGGCTGGGCGGGTCGGGCGGGTGCATCCCATGGGTTTGGCCCGTTGCACCATGGTGCAACGGTTGTATATAAGATTTTGTCATGTTAAAAGTACCAGCCATTTACACCGACATTATAAATATTGAAGTTGAAAGCTTTTACTAAGTGCAGTTGTTAATGTTTTTTTTTTTTTGATCAAAGTGCAATGTTAATGTTAAAGAGTGTTAATGCATGTGTTAAAAAGTGCTAGTGTTAGTGTTGGACATTGTCAGTCGTGTGTTAATAGTCCCAGCGTGTTCAATAAGTTTTAGTTATTTAAGAAAATGTCACCGCACTTTCAAAAAAAAAAAAAAATCATTGTGAATGTAAGTGATTTAATCGTTATTAAAAAAATAAATTAAACAAAATCATTTACGCGTTTTTGAGATTTTTTTGAGCATGGATGCTAGTACGAAGCTAAGGTTCGGTGAACAAACCTCTCGTAATAGCTCCGAAGCAACACTTTCCCGCTCATATACACACACTCACTGAAACTTAAGGTAGTGGAGAAAGAAAGGGCCGAACCTTCTCCTTCTTCGTCTTCTCATCATCACCTCCAATCTTGCTAAAAAATGGCGAGGTAATTCTATTTAATTTTGAATTCAGATATGATTTTCTCCTTATCGTTCCGGATACGTTTAAGCTTCATTTAATTTTTTTCCCTTACTTGTTTTTGTTTAAAATTGGGGATAATTTTTTAGGTATGAGAACTGCAAATCGATTTTTTAATCGATTAAAAGAAGTGTTATCTCCTGGAGTTTGAATCTGCGATTGGTCTTAGGGTTCTGTTTTGGAGTTCAAATTCGGTTCATAGTGAACACCTCTGTGTGAATGCGGACTAGATTTAAAAAAAAAATAAAAAAAATCCGTATTAAAGATTTTATTTTTATGCTTTTCCTGATTACAGAATGATGCATGTTTGAGATAAACCATGTACATTGGTTATTATTTAGGTTTAATTTACTTGTTACTTTGTTAGGGTTAGGCGGTTAGCCCTTTTTCTGAAGTTGCTGAATTGATAATGGTAATGTAGGGATGATTGATGTCAAGGAAAAATTGGTATCTGCGTTTTGAGCTATTTTAGACTTCTCTAGGAGGAGTGCCGTACCATCTCTAGAGGATAAAAGTTGTCGTTCACTCAAGTTGTTTAGTTGAATTTACTGAAAACGGAAATGATTTATTTTTTGTTATTTGGTAATTCAAACAAGGGGGGAAAATAGGAATGATTTATTCATTTTCTAAGGGGTTTCTGTTAAGTGTTCTTTGTTTCTTCATCTTTTGGCTGTTTCATTTTTGATTCTCCTCATTTCTGCCCAATTGTTTGGGTCTGTATGTGTTTGTGGAGAAGGGTTGTCTTTAGCCAAGAGATTATCCATCCCTTTTTACAAACACCCAAGGTTCTAAAAGACGCTAGGCGTCGCAGGGGCGCCTAGCACCTAGGCGGGATCTAGGCGGGGCCGAGAATTCAGAAATAACTATAATATCCTAGACGGGACCTAGGCGTTTCATGAACGCCTAGCGCCTAGGCGGCCTAGACGGGGGTCTTTTAGAACACTGCAAACACCTCCATTTTTTCCTTCTAAGATCCTCAAATTTCTTGGATACGGTTTAGATTTCAGAGCAAGTTGTTTATTTGCCTTGAGTTTATAGACCCCGTATTTAGTTTCTAAAAACTTCTAATGGTTCCATAAAGCAATAATTAGAGTTGATAATAACTGAGAACAATTCATTCATCATGATACATTTGTCTTGCAGCCCCTTTTTGATTTGGGGGGGGGGGGAGTGTTAACTTTATGGTGTTACATGCCTGTTAGAGAATTGAGACTTCTTAAGCAACTCAACTCATTGTCTGCATTACATTAGATTCTACTTCAATTGTTATCCTGGAACACATGATCAATGTGGAAATGTTTGTTTGAGAACGTTGCGGCCTTATAAACGATAAAGAAGTATAATGACTGAACTTCATTGTCCACGTTTCAAGCATGAACAAACAGTGTAACCTCAGATTTTACTTCATTTCGTGATATTGTTTTAGGGGAGATTTGGTTTTTATCTTAGTGGTTGGGTTTGAGTCTTATGCTACATACTTTATTCTTCTTTGGCTGGATTTTTTTGTGATTTCCTTCATTTTGGCCCATGAATACTCCAGGAGTTGGCTTCTTGACTCCAAAGGATTTGCAAAGAAAGTTAAAGGTGGTACTCTTCCTTGCGGAAACCAACTCAAAGATTGTGGGGCAAAACGTGAATGCCCAAATTGCCGCCATCTTATTGACAACAGTGATGTAAGTAATTAGTAACCTACCAATACTAGTAAAAGAAACAATATGTACAGCCGCATATATTATTTTCTTTCATTTTGTTCAATGCATAGTGATGAATACCTGTCTGCGCATAAACAATTAATCTTTTCCCTCTTTTTGCAGGTCTCACATGAGTGGCCTGGCTTGCCTATTGGTGTAAAGTTCGATCCATCTGATATAGAGATCATAGAACATTTAGCAGCTAAATGTGGAGTGGGAAATTCTGAGCCTCACGTGTTTATTGATGAATTTATTCCTACAATTGATGCAGAGGGAGGAATTTGTCACAAGCACCCTGAAGAGCTTCCTGGTGAGCAAACTCTCAACATCTGACTTATGATTTTTGTACTTATGTTATACCGCTACTGCTGGAAAAATTAAAAGGTAGTATTCAACCATACTATATGCGTCCCCAAAGGGGTGGCCCAGTGGTAAAGCCAAGCCTTACCCTCGGTGAGCGCTAGGTTCGATCCCTCTCCTCGCCTCCTTATGGCGTGGACATCGTCAAAAAAAAACAAAAAGCAAAAAAAAAACACCATACTACATGCTCGAATATTTCCCCACCGCGAATACAGTCTGTATCATAGAAATTATTTTGGTAAAGTGTGCATTAGATAAAATGTACGTAACAGAAAGAGAAGCTTAACTCCATACGGGTCTAAAATGACTATCTGGAGTAGCAGTTCCATACAGGTCTAAAATGAAAAATGTAATAGAAAGAGAAGCTTAACCACTGTATCAATAAATATGCGCTCCTTTTTAAGGGGTGGGCCGGAAAGGTCAGTTGTATTACAAAACCAACAAAGGTGCTATACACACTGGCCTACTGAATACAAGCACCTTGGGTCTACTTGGCTTCCCATGGGCCCACCAAAAAGTCCATGGATGATGTTGGTGCCCAGTAGGTGGGTGTGGAGACTTATCCATCACAATCAAAGTCCACACTTATCCGACGTGGCATTATCACAATCTCCCCCCCCCCCCCCCTAAACCCTTGTCGTCTCGGGAAAGGTTAATCAATACCAATATAGCGCACCCGAGGCTAAAGGTTGGGGTTTCGCTCTCATACCATTTGTAACGGCTGAAGCCCGCTGGCCCTGAACACAAACATCTTGGGTCCCCTTGGCTTCCCGCAGGCCCACCCAAAAGTGCATGGATGATGTTGGTGCCCAGTAGGCGTATGTGGAAGCTTATCTATCACAATTAAAGTCTACGTCTTTCCGATGTTGGATGAGGATTACACAGGTACAGGGGTACATATACCATGATCAAGGAAAAACCTCATTAAAAAAACAATTCAGGACATAAATAGGGAAATCACAAAGTAATCGATCAACATGTATGATAGTTTTGCTTGTGTTTGTCTTGAGTGCATTTCAGTTAATCCTTTCTTTGGCTCATAACAGTCTCTTTTTTTTCTACTTCTAGGATCAAGGAAAGATGGAAACAGCGTCCATTTCTTTCACAAAACTATTAATGCCTATACCACAGGTCAGAGGAAGCGCCGCAAGATTCACAAGGAAAGTAGCTCGACAAAAGAAAATGTTCGCTGGCACAAGACTGGTAAGACCAAGGCCGTGATTCAAAACGGGGTGCAGACAGGATGCAAGAAGATCATGGTCCTTTATGGGGCTTCAGTTAAGGGTTCCAAGCCAGAGAAGGCTAACTGGGTAATACATCAATACCATCTTGGAACTGAGGAAGATGAGAAAGAAGGCCAATATGTGGTTTCGAAAGTTTTCTATCAGGCTCAGAAAGCTGATAAGAATGATAATGGCATATTAATTGAGGAATCTGATGTTGGGATGATCCAAAATATTCCTAGGACTCCAAAAACTCCTGCTCTTGATCCACCTCCACCAGTGAAGTCTGAATTATGTGGTGATGTCATGGATGGCCGTGCTTTCCAATCACCTGTGCAGGTTAGTAGTAATTTCCTTGACATGTTATCATATGGTCAGTGGCGAAGCCACTTGAGAAGGATGGGGGTCACTTGTCCCCCTTGACTTCTGGAAAATGTCATTTCAGTACCTCTAAATTTTGGAAAAGGACACTAAGAAGTACTACCTCCGTTCCAAAATGAATGACTAAAATTGCTCTTTATCATGAGCAAATTCGGACATTCATTTGGGAACGGAGGTAGTACTAATTTTTTTCTCTTTGGACACCCTTTAGGTCATGTTGCTAATGCTCGACTTACTTTCTCCATTTTGTTAGGAATCAGAGTTTATCACAATCACTTCTCATCCTCCATCTCTTGCGAAGAATGAGGATATGGAGTATCTTTCTTGCTTGGCTGGTGAATCACAAGCCACAGATTTGGTTGAAGACGGGTTGTTGTGTGATGAGATTTTTGACTCTGTTGGTCCTCTTAATGATTCAAGACCAATTCATTTCTCTTTGGCTGCCTCTAGTGACTACATTAATTTAGGTACCACTTGTGGATTCAGTGATCTGGATAGCCTAGAACTAGATACACCACCGGATTTTCACCTATCGGTAAGCATCTTCTTATTCCCTTTTTTATATTAATCGCCATCTAGAGAGAGAATCGAGAGAACAGATCTATTAATATGAAATTAATTCATTGAATGCTAAGGTCCTGTTAGGTTACATAGTTTGTTACTCAAGTACTCAACTCACGGTTGTTTTCTGGTTTTTTACTTTCTGTCATTGGGTCTGCATTTTTTCTATCTCGTCTGTCCTACTTTCTTATAGAGTCATCAAAAAACCACACAAACATAATAGGGAAGAAAAGAAGTGAGGACAAACAAGCCCTAAATATATGAGGACTTTGTTATGCTTTTACAGTTGTATTTATCAGTTGTTAGGGATAACATTTGGAACTTTTTTTCTTCTACTGTTTTGCTTAAAATCCCCTACCACTCATTAGAAGTATTTTTTTAAAAACCTATTTTGATATATAATCTATCAATTTTTATCTGTTTTGCAGAGAGTATATATTAGTTGCTTCCTATAGAAATAGGATTTCTTGGAACACGTTCTATAAACGTCGCTCTTTTTGACTTAGTGAGTGGATTACTTTGTTTCTTGAGCTTGATATTGAACGCGATTCCTCTCTTTTGGATGCAGGACATTCAATTTGGGTCTCAAGACAGCATTTTTGGCTGGTGAGATCGATTAGTAAGAGGAGATGCTGGGAATATAGAGCTTTTCCCAGCCCGGTTCACAACTGAAGTCCTAAATTTTTGAGCCATCCCCAAGATGTGGGATTTTGCTTTCGGCTAGTATTACAAATCCAGAGACACCTTTTAACATTTGAAAAAACTTTTGAGGCCATGGAGTTCTTGAGACAATTTGGTGCCCATTTTGTTGGGTTCTTGAGGCCTGTTTCAAATGCATATTTAGTATGTGTTCTTGTAGTGAAATATTGTCATCAATGTTTTTTTTTGTTGTTGTTGTTGTTGTTGTATGTAAATATGTATGAACAAATGGAAAGCTTCAAGTGTCCACATGTGTTTGGGGGTACAATCTTGTTTGCTAACTAAGTACTAATCAAGTGATAAGCTGCAGCCATCGATCACGATTTAGGTCACAAGTTTTTTTTTTTTTTTTTTATAGCGTCGAGATTAAATCTGACTTGAAACGTATATTAATTAACATTGTCAAAAAAATAATAAAAGAAGTCTAAATTACACTGGTGCTAAGGGAGTTTCAAATCTTTAATCATTCAATCCTGAAAAGTTAGTCTCATTTAAATTTTTATGGTCAGTACATGTAAATTTTGACCAAACATTGATGTCAAAGTAATCATCTTAATGAAATTTTAAAAATGAAATTGATAAATCATTTAGTTGTCAATAATAATTTTTAAAATTTTATTGAAAAGATTAAATTGAAACTTATGTTTGATAAAGCCAAATGAGATTAACTTTCACTAACACTAAAGAGAGACTATTTTTTAATGTTCATTTTTTTTTGTCTGAACCACAGTATCCGAACAGTACATTGGATGCCGACTAATCTAGTTCGAGCCGGGTACGGCACAAAGGCATCATGGACAATTGGTAATGTCCAAGGCTATTTTGGTAATTTGACAATGACAAAGAACCTAAATGGAGCGAAATGACTCCACAAACAAAGGGTCAAAATGGAACCTAAAACCCCTGGAAAAACCCACACACGCACGCACGCACACACACACACACTGACTCCATAGTTGCATCTATCTTCATCAACAATGGAAGCAAAATTGAATGCTTACAGTCAACCAATCACTTCATGAAATCCGACTAATCTTCTCCCAATTTCATAAATTTACAAAAAAAAAAAAAAAATGTTCGTCGCAAGGAACCTTTCAAATCAGTGTCGAAGAACCCTAATCTCCCAATTCATCATAAACGCCTCCAAGTATTCCCTCTTACCATGTCAATTTGTGCGCATTTACATTCAAATAACTGTAGTTTTTGTCATGTTTTCTTTTTCATGAAATTGACATTTTCAGGAATGGGGAGTTATATGGAGGTGTATCGACGTATATCGTGCCAAGATATGCAATTTGTTCGGGATTTGAGAGGAATGAATCGTTTTTCAGCTCAATTAGGTTTTGGAATTGCTTCGAGGGATGTCGAGCCATGTCGACATCGAGGGGTAGGAGCATGAGAAGTAAGGTGGAGATGCGGATGAAGAAGGAGTCTGGTAAAACCCTAAGAGAGATTCGTAGGGCAAAGAAGATTCAAAAAAAGTTGATGACTGATGAGGAACGGCTCATTTACAACCTTAAGAGAGTATGTTCTACTTAGTCACTGAGACTGTTTATATATAAGTATTTCTTATGTGCAATGCTTATATCTTGATTCTTTTTCCTTTTATTATTGTTGCTTGAGATTTACTGTTTTTGAATTATGAAATGTTGGTGCACAAGAGTCGAAATGAAATGGGCTTCGATTATTTTGATTACTATCGCTTCCGTTTTCCAATATAAGTGGACTTTATGTGCTTCTGACCTTGAAACACCCTAGGTTTGTTGTACCTGGTCTTTGTTCTATGCTCTGATCTTATTTCTACCACCCCCATCCCTAAATGAATGCTCATTTTCAACTTTGAGAGACATTTGAAAAAGTTGATTTTTAGTCCTAATAGCATGAATGCATAAACAACCTTAATGATCGCTCTATATCATACTGCGGTGTTAAATTTGAATTACAACATGATGATTCATGATGGAGATATTAGCAACTTCTCCAAAATATGATCTTCACAAATCCATGCGAGATTTTCGGCTTTATTCATGGTATCCTTTACGTACGACCGATAAATCCTTGACAGCTGGCCTAACAACTAACTTCTTGATCAAATAAATCATTTAGAGACAATTTATTTTGAGAAATGAACATTCATTTGGGGACACGGGAGTGTATTATTTCAATCAAAGATGGGTATACCAGTAGTACAATACGCTTCCTTATAAGAACAGGTGGTAGCTTAGTCGGTCTTAACAATTCATTGCCAAGAATGATCTCGAATATATCTGTTCTATAACAGTGTACGAACAACAACCTCAAGCTCATGATTTTTCTCAGACTCAAAAGAAACGTAAAGTGGTAACATAATTGCTAGGGGCATACTGCATCAGTATGGCAGAGTTAGGACTGCTTACCCAGACTGTGCTTTATTTAGAATGTACCATAGATGGCAGGTCAGGTGTTTGTTACGCAAACTATCATCCCAAAATTGTATGAGGGCTAAAAATGTCCAATAAATGTGAATCAACATGTGTCAGGGTGTCAAAATTTACACCATCTTGCAATTTGAAGAGGCCTAAGGATGTGAGCAAACAGAAGTTGTTTAAAATAAATAACACCCTTTGACAAGCATTGGTGACAAATTTATTAGATAGTAAGAGTTTGTTTGATGATCAAATAAAATCCTATGGCTGCAGGCTGCTCAAATTCTCAAGTTGTTAGATAGGTCAAAATTGGTTAATATGTGTTAATGGTTAAAACTGTTTGTACTCCATCAGTTATGCTCAAAGATTACATGTTTGAAACTCTGGCATGTCAAAGTAGTTTCTTATCTTTTGAGTGTAATGCTGTAATGCAAATAGGGTGTGTATGGAAACTCATAGTATGTAAGCCAAAACTTTCAAACATTCTTTTTTAGTGGTATGCCTTATTGTAGGAAGTTGGAGTCTTGGAATTGGAAGAGCGATTCGCTTTTTTCATTTGGCACATCATGTTTGAAATATATTAACACTTTAACTGAATTCTAAGTATGTTTCTTCATTCATGTGCACATACCAAGTCCTTTATCTTGTTCTGGCAAAATAAAATAAATTATCTCGTGGTTGCTCCTGTGCGATGCTTGTATCTTGATTTTTTTTTAATTATTATTTTATTGTTGTTGCTGAGAGTACTTGTTTCGATTCATAATTAGTGAGTTTGAACTGTGAAATTTTGTTGCACAAGTGTGAAAAATGAGATGTACTTGGATTAATTTTAGTACTATCATTTCAGTTTTCCAATATAAGTGGATTTCGTCTTCTGAGCATGTGAGCAAACATAAATTGTTAAAAATACCCTTGGACAAACACTGGTGACAAATCTAATAGGTAGTAAGAGTTTGTTTGATGCTCCGACAAAATCCTATGGCTGCTCAGTGTCTCAGTTGTTAGATAGGTCAAACTTGGTTAATAAGTGTTGATTGTTATAGTTTATGTTCTCCATCGCTTCCGCTTAAAGACTACATGTTTGGGGCTCAAACATGTCAAGGTAGTTTCATATCTTTTGAGTGTATATGTTTGGACTCATAGTATGCTAGCCAAAATTTTCAAACATTATTCTTTTAGCGGTATGCCTTATGTAGGAAGTTGTAGTCTTGACTGGAACTGGAAGAGTCATTCGATTTTGTCATTTGGCACATTATGTTTGAAAAGAATTAACACCTCAACTGGATTCTAAATATGTTACCTTCCTTCCTTCATGTATACTTGCCAAGTCTTTTTTCTTGTCCTGGGAAAATAAAAGAAGATATCTTGCCATCGCTTCTGTTTTTTCCATCATGAATTCGTAGTCGTGCTCTCTCTATCTATATATGTGTGTGTGTGTGTATGTGTGATGGAGCCTCTCTCTCTCTCTCTCTCTCTCTCTCTCTTTTGCATCTCCCCCTATGCATATTGGACCATAGATTCTCAAGTTTACCGACAGGGGCACAGGTGATTTTAACCTGTCATTAGATGTTCTTACATTCCAGCATATAATATTAATGATGATGATGATGTCAGTGAGGAGCCTTATATGACCTTTTTTCCTTCCTAAAAGAAGATTGATCTGTGCATAATAGGCAAGTGTTAAAGCTGCATTGTAATTACTTAGGTATTGAATATATTGTTTCACTTACTTGCTACACAGTAGATTCCATCAGATTTTACAATCACGAGTAGTCACTGCATTTATGTAGATGAAGCAATACAACATACAGAAGGGGGAGATGCAACCAATAACTGCTTTAGATACCACCTGACATTATATTCACAGAAAAGAAAAAAAAAATGGGTGATGCGTTAGTTTGGTCATGGATCGAGTTACATGCATATGCATAGTGCTGCTTTCTTGAGATCCTGTAACAGACGGCAAATCCATTTGGGTAAAAGAGTAATTATATTCCATAATCAGCAGCAACAAGGAAGTTTACTAACAACAATGGTGGAATTTGATATGAATTACGCTAGCTAGATTATACTACTCCTACTCTTATTGCGATGAACTACAACGAAAATGAAGAACAAAGAAATAACAATAATCAATCCACAATGATCTCCTCTCCAGCCTTGCCCTATATCCACGAAAGTTCCTCTTCCGCAGCACACACCGTTAACCTTCTCACGGGCTCCCCACGTGACCACAGTTAATTGTCAAATTTGCCCCCACTTATTGACTGCGAAAAGACCATAAAACACATCCCTTTTGTTGGGCTGTTACAATACCCTCCCCTTAAACTATCCTTGTCCTCAAGGATAAGAATCTGGAACTAAGTTGATCATATAGCAGTACAATGTACACTTTAAACTGAACCATACTAGATTACTGGCCGTCACCCACCATCATAAAACACCACCTTCTTCTTTGGCCTCACTCTATTAAGGTGAGCATAAGAATTGGATTTCCTATTCAGTACACTGCCTTGGTTAAGTGCTGCAAATACTTCATCAGTAAGCTTCAAATTCGCTTGCTCTATAGCACAAGCAGTGACCCTTGTGATATTTGCGTCCACCTCAAAACAAAACCCCCCAATCTGCTCTTTACTGTCCTCTTGAGGGAAAAGCTGAGCCATATACAAATTCTCCGCCGGCCAAATGATGGTGGTAACTACAGCAGCAACATTATCCCCTATTAACATAACATGATCCTTCTTCCTAAGACCAGGAAGTGATTCGACAACCTCATAATTGCCTCTGACCCTAGCGTTCATCTTTAGATCAAGGTTCGCAAGAAACTGATCATTTCTATCCTTGTTGGCATATTCAGAAGAAACACCATGGGTTAACACACCAATCTCTGTCTCACATAGCCACCCTTCCTTTTCCTGACCACCTTGCTGAATAACTTCTCCAATATATCGCTTTTCGATTTGTGAAATGTCATAATGATGAAGGCCATATTCCAAGAACTTCCTCTTCCAACCTAAAATCTTGGCATAAGGAACCTTGTACTCCAAATTCAGCGATTCGACCTGACGGCCGCTAACCAAAAATGAAGCTTTATTAATATTAGCCTTTGCATTACCAACATCATTATCCCCAAGATACAAGCGAGCAATTTTACACATTTTCTGAATCTAAAATCGTCATCAATCACTCTCATTCTAGAGACAAGATCAATGTCACTTAGCATCTTGGCTGCTTTTGACCACAACCCTTCTTCAATTGTGAGCGTGAACACATCGGAAGTACCCCCATCTTTGTAATTGATAACGATAATTTGATTTCCGCCTAATCCAGGAACGAACTTGAATGGCTGTAGCTTCATGTCAATCTGCACCAATGAATCATTGAATCTCCTTCCAGTTAAACATTTATCAACATAGGAGAACTTTAAAATCTGTTCTAAGCCCACGAAAACTGCCATACTGCAGTCTATCCCATTTCTAGATAGATATCCCTTCATTCTAACTTTCTTCTTTTTCGAAAACAAATTCCATGTCTGAACATTACTGAACATTATCTTATAGCATAAAAGTACACCTCTCACTAGCACTTTATCGAACACACTTCTCGCATCAAGTAGCCTTTTCTTCCTCACATTCCCACCTATCAAACAATTCCAATAAATGACTGCCCAAGAGGATTTTGAATCAAGCAAACGACAATCATTCTTAAAACATCCATTCTGCTTATATGATTCAAGCAACTGATAACCACTCCTACCATCATCCATCTTATTTTCTGCAAGATCCCCACCTTCTTCTTTCCCAAAATTAATCTATCTTAATATTTTGAAGTTTTGACCGCATAGATCCATACACCATGGTTGTCCATGTAAATACATCCTGACCAGGAGACTCAGCAAATAAACCCTGCACCCCCAACAAGCTTTCATTCCGAGCATAACCAACAGGCTTTATACACCACAAAACTTCATTGCTCACCGGCATTTTATCAAAAAGACCTTTCGCTTCAAACATTCTTTTATTCTTCACCTCCTCTAGTAGCTGCCCTGGTCCTTTTTCAAAATCCATCATGTCTTCCTCATCAACGGAGTCATATGAACGATAATAATCCCCACTAGCATTGAGCGATCTGCCACTTTCATCAACTTTATGCTCTTGATAGCCTTTTGCACCTGCCTTTTCGCTATGATATTTAGCAAACACCCAAGCATCATGAACTGTTAATGGTTTCAGCCCTTCGACATAGGACCGATTTTCTTCCTTCAGCCCAGCAATGAAAAAGTTTAAGAAAAAACTTTCATCCATTTCCTCACACAAATATAAAGCTACACCCTCTAGTTGAGCCCGAACTATTTGAAATTCATCAAAATAGTCCTCAAGTGAATTTATTTGAACAATTCTCTCAAGGAAGGCTGAAGCATACAACTCTAACTCATCTTTGTCTTTAGGTAGTTCACGTAGGCTTGTGGATCGACTCCCAACCGAAAATAGCCATCAACGAAGGCCTCATACTCCTTCATCTTCACCTTTATTGTCGCTTCATTATCGAACTGGGATGAATTGTTTCCTCCACCTTGAATAAAACTTTGTTCTGCTCTCACCTTACATTTTTGCTGCTCCGAAATTCCCAATTTATGAACATCGGGTAAAGAATGATCTGCCAAAACATTAACTCTAGTTTCTTCAAACCTTTTTACTTCAGCAAAGCTTGCTGATAAACTAGCTACCTGCAACTGATTTGAACCATGTTCTCGTCCCTGAAATGACTGGAAACTCCAATCGCCATCGCTTTGATTCATAGTACTATTGCTGGTGATAATTTCTTCCTTTAGAACACCCCAACCAGCATCATCATTCCCTACCCAAGGATGTGTTTGTGAAGCACTAGGGATATATGTGTATGGGTTTACAAATTGAGTATAGGATGAGATGTTGTGCAGTGGGTACTGAGAGTTCAGGCCATGGGAATCAGTATTAGGATTCTGAAAATTTAGGTTTTCATGTGGCGTGTGTGGGTTTGGTGTATGGGTATAAACCAGATTGTAATCAGAGGGAGATAAAACGTGAACATTAGGGATCTGAGAAGTAGTGATAGTAAGAGACGTAGGTGTATTTGTGTAAACCAGATTAGGAGTAAAGGGAAAAGCAGCATGAACATTAGGAGAGAAATTAGGGTTTGAAGAGTACCTAACTTCCAATTCATTGTTTGGATCATAAATTCCTGTAATCCTTGTGCCATATTCATGTCTGGAACCCAAATTCTCCACCATAGAATCCACCATCATCTTCATCTCTGCAAGTCTACCTTCCATCCTCTCCCATTGTTGGTCGATAATCTCCAAGCCATTCAACCTACTATCCACCATGGATACTGAAGCGGTCCGTGAATCGACCGCTCTGATACCAATTGTAACAGACGGCAAATCCATTTGGGTAAAAGAGTAATTATATTCCATAATCAGCAGCAACAAGGAAGTTTACGAACAACAATGGTGGAATTTGATATGAATTACGCTAGCTAGATTATACTACTCCTACTCTTATTGCGATGAACTACAACGAAAATGAAGAACAAAGAAATAACAATAATCAATCCACAATGATCTCCTCTCCAGCCTTGCCCTATATCCACGAAAGTTCCTCTTCCGCAGCACACACTGTTAACCTTCTCACGGGCTCCCCACGTGACCACAGTTAATTGTCAAATTTGCCCCCACTTATTGACTGCGAAAAGACCATAAAACCCATCCCTTTTGTTGGGCTGTTACAGATCCTGTTGTTACAGAGAGAAGTAGAGTCGTGTTCCCTGCCTTTTCTTTAATCCTATCTGAGTCGCCTATCATTATTCTTGTTGTATTTATTCGAATGACCTATAGCTCGACCAATGATCAGAAGGCACATCAATATGTTTGAGCTTTTGTTTCTTACACAAGTATTGGACTGACTATATAGCTGCAAAACACTATGGAAGTGTTATTAGTGTATACAACTGTTTATTTACTGCTCAAGCATGAACAAATTGCGTTTCTAGTTCACCTAATATTACCTCAAGTTCATAGAGCTATATTTGACTTCATATATATAAATATATTTATACACGCAACACACACCATCATCATTTCATTGCACAATATTTTGACTTTTTTGCATAATCAAATCAGTAGATCTCATTTTGCTCCTCATCTGATTACTGCAGGCCAAGAAAAAAGTGGCATTGCTTCTCCAAAAGCTAAAAAAGTATGAGCTTCCAGATTTGCCACCTCCAAGGCACGATCCTGAGATATTGACAGCTGAACAACTCCAGGCGTATAAAAAGATTGGCTTCAGAAATAAAAATTATGTTCCTGTTGGTGTGCGCGGAGTGTTTGGAGGAGTTGTTCAAAATATGCACTTGCACTGGAAGTTCCACGAAACTGTGCAAGTTTGTTGTGATAATTTCCCAAAGGAAAAGATCAAGGAAATGGCAATCATGCTAGCAAGACTAAGTGGTGGCATTGTAGTCAACATACATAATGTGAAAACAATCATAATGTTTCGTGGCAGAAATTATCGACAACCAAAGAATTTGATACCAATCAACACCCTCACAAAAAGAAAGGTCAGAATAACTGTTTTCTATTCCTTATTTTCCTTCCAATGTACATATTTATTTATTCCGAATTGTGTGGTAGCTTGCATGATAACTTGTGTGATAGACTGATAGTTAAAGCTGAATTAGGTGATTGATTACATAAGGCAGAATTGATTTACTGCATTTGCATGATTCCTGTTCTAGCTGTAGGACTTGAGACCTTGTATAGGGCTATAGATGAGCTGAGGTGATGTTTATGCATTCAAGATAGGTTCTTTGATTTTAAATCGAGCTCTGGGTATACTTTAATGAATACTTGCAATATTTTAAGTCTATAAGGTGGATAGTAAAGTACTCCCTCCGTCCCAGAATAAAAAAGTCTCTCTTTTCTTTTTGGTACGTCCCAAAATAAATGTCGCATTTTCAAATAAGGAGATAGTCTTAGTGCAATTTAACCATTGTGCGTTGCCCAAGCAAATTAAGCTCATATCTTAAAAACGTTGACAAGTCCTAAGCAACATTTATTATGGGACGGAGGGAGTAGTACTTGGGTATTGCTATTATAATTGCTAAAAAATCAACTTTTCCAAAATGTTGTAATAAAAAATACACACTTAGGGAGAGAGGGAGTATAAATCACTAACTTGTATATCGCCTATACGTTTTTGGTACTGGGCTTAATCAGCTGAGTGCTGGACTTGTTTACTATACCTCAAGCCTTAAATCATGTTCGAGATCGACTCAAGCCCACCACAAATATATTGAAATTTAAACGAGCCAAGCCTGAGCCAGATCTGTTTATTAAACATCCCTAGCACTATAGCTTGTCTATTGGAGATGCTATTCCCACTCCATTTAACATTGGGAACAGCATCAAGTGGAGTGTATTGGTTGGAAAGAAAAGAGGGAATTCATTTCTCGATGTGTCCATCTTGTTGAAAATTTTCGTGTTTTTGCCGTGAACTTGTTACGACTAGAGAAGGTCAAATGATTCTCTTTTTTTTTTTGCCCACTTCGCATTTTATATTCTCGGCCAGCCTGAAAATAATATCTCAACCGACTGAAATTCATAGTTTGGCTATATTTTTTTACTGGTGAATGTCTTGATTCAACATTAACTTGTCACGTTTGAAATGCAGGCACTATTTAAAGCCAGATTTGAACAAGCACTTGAATCTCAAAAACTAAACATAAAGAAAATAGAACAACAACTCCGGAGAATGAATGTAAACCCAGAAGATCCAGTAGCCATGGCCAGCATACAGAGAGTGGCTTCCACTTTCTTCAATGCAATTGATAAGAAACAAGGAACTCCATATGTCTTCCATGGGGATCAACAGGAAGCATTAGATACTGGTATAAACTTAAAACAGCCAGAAATCGATGAAGAAGATAGTGACCAGGAGGAGCTTGACAAATTTATAGCTGAGATAGAAGATGCAGCGGACAGAGAATGGGCTGCAGAGGAGGAGGCGGAGAAAGAAGAAGCAAATATGATTAGATATCATAACAAGATTGACTTTGATGGGAGGTTTAGGAGACCTGAAATGTGTAGATGGGACGGAGAAAGAATCCCTGATAGTGATAATGAAGATGTTGTTATTAACAATGAGGATGATGAAAGCGATGAAGCTCCTCGTACATTTGAGTTACGTAAAGTAGAAAGGCGAAGGGGGGATAAAAATGGTAGACATTTTAACAATGGAGGGTTTAATGGGAAACCCGAAAGTAAATTTAGGGGGAAGTTGGGTGAGGAAAGTTCTGAGTCAGAAGATATGTTGAATGACTTGGAAAATGTCATGTTTGAATCTGATGAAGAAAAAGGAACTGATGTTAGACAATCAAGTGGTGGAGGTTATGATTATAGGAGTAGTAGTGATGAAGATGAAGATTATGGAAAGATGTTTTCGAAAAATGGTGGTGATAAACGACCTGGTAAAAGTACAATGACTAAAGATTTGTCTCGTGATTCTAAAATAGCTTCGTGGGAATCAGAGGACGAAGAAGACACCGAGTCAAGAACATCAAGAGCAGTGAGTTATGACAGGAATGAAAGTGTAGAAGGCGCAGTTGATGGCCGAAAAACAAAAACCTCCAAACAGAAAGATGAAGATTGGGAGAGCGATTAATCTTGAAGCTAATAACTGCAGATTTGGAAATCGTTTCAAAAGATACTGATGGAGGATAAAAGTTTATTGTGATTTTGTGGAGATAAATTATTTCTCTGCTCTTGGAAAGAAATACTTGCTTCAAAGGATCAAAGTGGCACAAGCCGCTCCGAGAGGTATATTATTTTGTTATATGTTACATTGCCTTTTGGAATAAATACTTAATTTTTAAGAATGATCAAAATATATTTGTAGTCCATTTTTCTTTTTTAAAAATAGCATGGAAGTGTTACTAAAGGCCTGTTTGGTAAAGCTGAAAATTAAGCTGTGAAAATGTAGAGCGAAAATGTAGAGCTGAAATCATTAAGTTGCTGAAATCATTGACCTTGCAATGAATTTGAAAAATGCCCGTAGTAGTAGCGCAGCGAAGACAAGGACACTGTTTTGGATTAAATGGTTTATTGTGTGGTTTGTGATTTTATTTATTTTCTTATTTTTTGTAGTTTTACATGATAAAAAGAAAAGGTGAGAAAAATAGTGGAGATAAGGAAGAGAGAATCTAATAATCTATGTGGTCAAACAAATAGAGACCACAACACAAGGCCAAAACTAAGTGCCAGGGGAGTCAACACATAACAGGGTGTGGCACTAACTCAGGTCATGTGTCAGTAATGTATTTGAAGCACAGATAGTGCTGACAATTGATTTGTGACTCTGACCATTATTATTTTGACTTTTTCCACACATGCCGTTTTTGGGCATCCCTTTTTTGTTGAATCAACGGTTGATATTAATTTGATTGTGTGTGGGTTCCACATGGACCAGACAAATCCAGACCATCCACCTACCAACAAGGGAGTGTGGCTGATTATGAACCCTTTGATTAGAGGAATCACGAGCATTCCCCTACATGAGCGGTGTCAAATCCTCGTTTGAGGTGGGTGAGATCGGATATGACTCCTTTGTTTACTTTGTTGACTTGACCACGCTTTCTTATCGAATTCGAGTTAAATGTGGATAAATCAATCCACCTTATAGCCTAGTCATGTTAAAGATTTAACTTGTATAGTTTGTAAGTTTGTGTATTTTTCCAATGTTGGTAAGTGTTTGGCCACAAACTCTCTAGTTTGCTAGTTAACTTTGGTGGGGGGTGGGGTGGTGAAAAGTGTGTTACAACTTAGAAGACACAAATAAAACGAATACTAACTTCCAAAAGATTGCTAGCAATCCTTTTTTTTTTTCTTCTTGTAGGAATATGGAAAGTAAAAAAAATAAAGTGTGCATGTGGATTTAATTTATTGGTGAAAATAGAAAATGTGGTGTTGCAAGGAAAAAGAATGCATGTGGCTTAAAAGGATGGTTATTGATGCACCTAAAAGGGTTTCATAGGTTTGGAGCCCTTTGGCATCTAGTCATCAACATGATCTGATGATTCAGATATGAAGCAAGGTTCTAAAAAACGTTAGGCGGTCGCTAGGCGCCGCAGAGGCGCTTAGGCAGGGTCGAGAATTCAGAAATAACTATAATATCGTAGACGGGACCTAGGCGTTTCATGAACGCCTAGCTCCTAGGCGGCCTAGACGGAGGTCTTTTAGAACACTGATATGAAGACATGGATAGCTAGATTCTCACAAAATGTTATGGTCAAAGTTTAAATGAGTTGATTACGAAAATTAAAATGAAACTATCTTTTTGACACAGAAGGTTTAAGTGAGACTATTGGAGTATATATTACACACACACACACTTTGAGACTACAATTATACTACATCCGTTCCTAAATAATGTTCATGTTTTACTTTGAGGGACATTTGCAAAAATACGTGTTTAGCAATATAAGCACACAATTTTTTTTAATGATCTCGTCATATTACATCATGAGTATTAAGTGTTATTTAGAACTTGTTGTATGAGAGTGGATGATTTAGTAATATCCACCAATATTTCAACATTCATTTTGTAACCATTTTTTTAGAAATTTGAACATTCACTCAAAAACTCAAAGAGTTTATATATGTATATACGCTCCCTCGTACCACAATCCCGAAATGATTATTTATTTTCTTTTAATGAATAAATTAAGAAAAATGATACTACTCATCAGAGTATAAGTATAAACTATTTGTCAATGAAAAAGTTGTTCAAAGTTTAAACAAAGATTTTGATCACGAAAAACTATCATAAAACTTGGTTAAATAAATAAATAAAAATAAATGGGACCAAGTGAGATGATATCAACAAAACATTTCACAATGTTTAAAGTTGCATGTTTAATACTCCCTCCGTCCCAAAATGATCTTCTCACTTGCCATTTTTCATTGTCCCCAAAAGTTCTTCACATCTCTACGATTTAAGCTTAAAAGTGTATAAATTAAACATGGCTAATGAAGCAAGTGTTCATATCCTTAAAAAGTTTGAATAGTCAAACGTGAAGATCATTTTGGGACGGAGGGAGTATGCTCAATTTCGGAACAACTAAGGTACAAAGCTCAACTCTCTCTACACAATTACATACACCGTCTCATAATAAGTGTCGTATTTACTTCCTCTTTTTTTTTTTTTTAGTCCCAAATAAGTTTCGCATACATTAAAACAGTTGGTGTAGTTTTAACATAATACAAGTCAAGTAATGTACTAACAAATATTTTTTCTTAGGTTTCAAAAAAAATAAAAATACACACATTTTAAAAAAGTTTAACAAATCAAAGTGCAACTTTTATTACGACACGGAGCCAGTTTATAGCATCATTTTTAAACATAAGTTTCATTGATTAGAAAAAAGAAACAAACATTTTAAGCAATGTTTTTCACAAAAGCCATTTATTGTTGTAGAAAGGAATACATAGAAAAATCAACAAAGAAAATCAGCACTTTCTCTTTTAAGTTGTCATAAATCCCTTTTTCACATAAAGATAACTCTCTTTTCTCACCCCCTTTACATACATCCATGACTTTTCAGTCATCGCCAAAACAGACCAAAACTTCAACAAATCTCTTTCCCTTTTTCCCATCTCTTTTTCTCACTTTCTATCAACAATTTGCTTCACTAACTATACCAAAAAAAAAAATAGCTTATCAATAACCCCTTTTCTTCCATTACCATGACATCAATGTAGGACTTTGAAATTACATTCAAACTTCAAACTAACAACCAAAAAAAAATGTGAGACTAGCTTTCTGGGACGGACATAGTAACTTTTGCTCGAGACCAAAATAAATATTAGTAGCAAATAGGGCAACTACCCGTTCAATCGGTCATCACTGAAACACTAAGTATGCGATTCCTAATGCATATCTGGAAAAAGAAACACAAACTAGGCCTAAGAGACTTATCATTCAAAGTACTACCTCCTCCGTCCCAGTCCCAAAATGAATGACCGAATTTACTCTTGATTGGGACGGAGGGTTTAAAGGAAAAGAAAACACAGAGAACAGAACAAGAGAAGATAGTTCTAGTAACAAAGAACAGAATGAGAGATGTCATTCAATGCCAATTGCAATTCAGGTCACATGCTAATAATAAACAGAGAAAAGAAGAAACAATCCAACCTCTTTCCATCACTCTGGCAAATCTACAAGCCTGGATGACCAAAATGCCCTCATAAAAACAAATGTACAACTTCACCCAGTATCTTCCATCATCTCTCTAAAAAAGATGACCTATAAAACCTGTCCGGAATGAGGTATGCATGCCATGTATCATCATCATCATCATCAATGGAGTTTCTTGATGGTGCAGCACAAAATACGCACCTCTACAATAAATAAATGGTCTTTTACTAGCAAAGAACAATCACCCTCCTACTCGAACGCAGTTCCCAGGCAAAAGATATCTGTAGTTGTCAGCATTTTCGAGCAAAAATGCAGGCAAGTGAACAGCTGAATATGAGTGAGGGATAGGGCCCATTTTTCCAATAATGTCTTTGAAAGTGTACTCCTCAGGAAGCATATCGTACAAGTCATCCCCATTGCAGATCACGTTCTGGATACGTTTAGGGTTGAGGTAATGAGAGAACCTGACTCTGTCAGTATGGCTATAAGCTTTCATCTTGAACACAAAGTCGCTAATCTTCCGGAAGCAAAAGCTACAATGCCAACCAGAATCAGCCAATAGGGTGTCTCCATGTCGGTAATGAGCGTACCGAGTCTTGCCTCTCTGATACTGATGAACCGAAGCTCTCCAGCTCTTATGTTGAAGCTCAAACTCGAAAGAGTAGAGATAATTCCTTAAGTGGAGATGGAGGATTGGTGGGGTCCCATCACACCATCTTAAAAGATTGATCGTGTGGCCACTAGGGATTTCATCAACATCAGACATGATAAGCAAATCATCATCTTCGATACCCGCGATTTTGAGGAGCTGATCAAGCGCAACTCGTTGATAAGCCTCTTCAACAAAAGGGTTTTCCCCTTTCCGGAACCTTCCTCCAATAGTCCCATAAGTCAACCGAGGGTCAACAAATCTGAACTTGCCTCGATTGTTTGCGAAATAGAGAGGCTTGGGGAGACCAGTGAAGGTTGAGTTTGACTCTAAGAGTACAAACTGAGTGATGTAAGGGTACAACTCTTTCCATCTGATAGTTAGCATATCAATCTCGTTGCTGAATAGAACTGCATCGTATACTCGCCTCGGGTATTCTCGAATTCCCCAACCGTGAAGTCCACAAAGAGTCTCCATGGACACATTTTCATGATAATAATGTGGGATTTCAATGAAAGGCTTGGGAGGAGATTGCCATATTGGCCTTAAGAAGTAGGTGATTTTCTGGCCATGAAAGTATATACTAACTATTCCACACGGAATAATAACGAATAAAAACATGAATGTCCTTATATCTAGTCCGTGCAACATGCAGCGAAGTCTTGACATAGTGAACGCAAAACGGCTTACCTCCTGCAGATATAAACCATAACTTCATAAGAATATTTCTCTTAAGCCAATCCGTCTCAACTAAGGGATAAATATTCAACCATGAATGATCGAAAAAACAAAACTCTACCACAAAAATGGTGTCTCATTCTCCTATAACTATTCCATAATAAAATTCCTCATTGAAAATTAAGCTTAAAAAACATATTTGCTCATAGTTGCTCCTTCATATCTGAAACTACCTTTCATATACTCCCTCTATCACCTTTTTTTGGTACCTTAGTACGAAGAAACTTTGAGCAACAAATTTAGGTTGATTTAATTATCTTAATAAAATTATAAAAGTTCTTATTGATACACCATTATAAATGCTATCAATAAAGATTTTTAAAATTTCATTAGGATAATTAAATTAACCTAAAATTATTGCTCAAAGTTCCTTCATACTAATATACAAATAAAGGTGACTGGGACAGAGGGAGTAACAAAAAGAAATGTGTTTTATGGGATGAATGAATGGATGCATTTATCTCAAGAAAATCACTCACTTTGTCCCATGGCAAGTGCCGTAAGTGCCGCATTTGACTTGTTATTGTTTTACTCGTACATAGTGATGAAATACACTCCCTCCGCCCCAAAATGATCTTTACATTTGGTTATTCAAACTTTTTAAGGATATGAACACTTGCTACACTAAATTGTGGAAATATGAAAAACTTTTTGAGACAATGAAAAGTAACAAAAATAGGAAGATTATTTTTTGAGATAGAGGGACCATTGAAGACCCCAGAAAGTAACCACAATCAAGAGTACCAACCCTAATTCCAGTTTACAGCACTAAAAAAGTAAAAATAAACACCCAAAAAGTTTTCAACTTTATGGTCAATAGTCAATAGAGAAAATCCAGAAACAATCAAAGCATATTCCCTGAAGTTCCTGGTGCCCTTTACATAAATTTCTTCATCATTCAAATTCAGGCACAAACTATAAATTAACCAAAATATTAACCTAACCTAAATAAAAAAAAATGGCACAAATTTCATCAAAATAAAAACAATGAATCCCAAACTAAGAAGAAACCCATTAATGGAGATTCCCAGTGTTTGAATTTCCAACACACACACACACACACACACACACACACACACACAAACACAACACAAAAATACAACCAACCCACAAATTCCCCAGAAAAATCAAACATTACCCACTTTTCAAAATCACGAAATAAACAAAAAACACAAACTAGAAAATTAAAATTAAAATTAAGAATTGAAAAAGCATACCTGACCACCACAAACATCCTCGCAAATATCATCACTCTTTTTGGAACTGGAATAACCATCAGCCATCATCATCATAAGGACTCGAATCAACACAAACCAAAGAAAACGAAAACCCCCTCCCAATTTCTCCCTCTCTTTCTCTCACTAAAACTCCTCCTTCATAAAATAAACTGCGAAAATCGCAGAAAAATAATTCAGAAACCCACCCCCCAATCAAACTGCAACCCGCTTCAATGTTGCCGAATTTCAATCAAATTCCACGATTGGGGAAGAAGGATGAAGGGAGGGGGGTTTCCAACACAAAATTAATTTGTGGGATTGTTTCTTTTTCAAGTATGGATTAAACTTAGAAACGCCAATTATAGCCGTTTGTTTTGGGTTCTTTTTTCTCAACAACTGTGTGTAGGAAAGTGTCTCTCTCCTCAAAATGGGAATTGTAGGAGGGGAAACGAAAGAGCCATTGAAATTTAAGAGCCTTTATAACCCCTCAATTTCTCATACCCTTTTCCTTGAAATAATTGGAAATTAATTTATTTTGATTTTCCCCAACGATAAAAGTCTAAAATAGATCCATATCTCCTACATGCGCCCACATTATATTCCCATGTACCTCTGATCTTTTGCTCCATAATTATTAGGCACCCAGACCAGAACCGCTCCACCCAATTTGCAAATCAGGGGGCGGTCAAGATAGCTCCCACTTTTGTGGGTCCCACCGAATTTGGCTATATCTAAACCGTTGGGTGTAGGAAAAATGAGGTGGCATTGATCTCCACCATTGGGTGGAGCTAACTCCTTGGTGGAGCAGTTCGAAATCCAATTATTAGGGAGGACAATTCTACCGAATCCGATCTCCGGACCGGGATGGGTGGGTTTGATAACAACTTTCCTAAACCCGGCGGGTTCGGGTATGGGTTCGGTAACTTCATGAGATCCGCCCGTATCCGACCCGCCTCCCGTATCCTACTCGAATAGTATTTATATTAGGCTATTTACTATTTTACCCTTACTTTCAATCATTATTACTCCCCTAACCTTGAACATGTGATTTATGAACTGTGGAAATATAGGTTGGGCTAAATATAGGTTGGGCTTGCGGCCGTTCCCGCCAAATGCCCTTTTTTTCTTTTTTCTTTTTTTGCCCCCAACTTTTTTTTCCCCGCTATTTTTTACTCGCCAACAGAAGTAACACTTTTTTCTCATATGTAACACTTTTTTTTTTCAAAAATTTACTACAATTTTGCTGAAATAAATTAAAAATAGGAAAAACTGCAAATATAGTATCTGAACTATTGGGGTTATTTTGGATTAAGTACCTAGACTGTCATTTTTTGCATCCGTCATACCTGGACTCACATTTTGTTGTATCCGTCATACCTACCACTAACGACATCCATTTTTCTCAGTTAAATCATCATGTGGCGTGCATGTGACCTAATTTTAAAGGGTAAAATAGGAAATCAACACAGTTAAATATACTAAGGTTCTAATTGCAACAAAGTGAAACATTAATTTACAAATTAACCCTATACCCCTCCCCAACTTCATCTTCTTCCTTCCCGACTTGAACTCCACCACTTCCATCCACCATCGCCACTCACCCCACCCAATTCAGTAAAAATCTCCGATTCATTTTCCCCATAATTTGATAAAGAAAATCCAATCAAACACAAACCCTATAAAACAGTAGCTGAAAAAATTGGAATCCCACCATGGAAACCCTCACTGCAACAGCAGCCATAGTTGCTTCTTCTTCTTCTCCTTCATCACATCACATCTTCTCCTCCCCAAAATCAAAAGACCTTCTGATTTCTTCTCGAAGACCCTTCCGATTTCCCCTCTCCTCCAAAAGTAACGGTAACGAACCGGATCTCCGATCGGATTCCAATGAAACAAGCTTGGTCCCAATTCTCAGAAATCGCACCTTTTCTAAGGTAAATTCCCTCAATTTATTTATTCTTTTAGTATTTGAAATTAGGGTTTTGATTTGATTTGGGAATTGTAGGACGATGCTATGGGATTGGTATTGAGTGCGGCAAATATAAGGGGTTGGACTACTGGGTCGGGAATGGAAGGTCCGTCGGTTCCTGCCGGCGGTGGGGGATCAGAATCTAATATGGAGAAGATTTCGACTTTTCCTTGGTCGCTGTTTACGAAATCGCCACGGCGGCGGATGAGGGTTGTGTTTACATTTAATGTTTGTGGGCAGAGGACTACTCGAGCTATCAATACCCATGCGTATACTGATGGCACTGTATTCGTTCAGGTATGCTAGTTCTTGGATTTGCTCAGATTTGTCAGCAGTGAAAGGAGTTTCAGATCTGTAAATCTGGGTTTGATTTTGGATTTCAAACTCTCTGGGTTTGATGTGGAGAGAGGGAGATGACGGAGTTGTGGGGAGGGAATAAGGAGGCTGCGTGGTGTGGTGGTGGATGAAGGAGGCAGCTTGGTTGATGGATTGAAGGGTTTGGAGGAAGAAGATGAAGTTGGGGAGGGGTATAGGGTTAATTTGTAAATTAATGTTTCACTTTGTTGCAATTAGAACCTTAGTATATTTAACTGTGTTGGTTTCCTATTTTACCCTTTAAAATTAGGTCACATGCACGCCACATGATGATTTAACTGAGAAAAATGAATGTCGTTAGTGGTAGGTATGACTGATGCAACAAAATGTGAGTCCAGGTATGACGGATGCAAAAAATGACAGTCTAGGTACTTAATCCAAAATAACCCCAATAGTTCAGGTACTATATTTGCAGTTTTTCCTTAAAAATAATATAAGATTGACAACTAAACTAATGTAACATTTTATAATAAATGAATGCAACATTTTTTTTTCTCAATTGTAACACTTTTCTAGGGTTTTACATTCAATTGAAATGCAAAACCGATTATATACATGATTTTTTACTCTCTCTTTTTTTTTTTTAAAAATGTAACATTTAACCTATAAACTGTTACATTCATCTATATAACAAATTACAATCATATATGCACTGTGTTACATTCAATTATTACTTTTTCTAACCACAAAAACTATTTATATTATTTTGCGAAACTGCTGTTACATCTCACAATAAAGTGTTACTTTTTTAAGACCAAACTGTTACTTTCTTCATAAGAACGTGTTACATCTCAGGAGACGAACAACCCAAATTTTTTTGCGTGTTAAAAAATATTTAAAAAAAAAAAAACATATCATGACCTATCTAGTGTTCGTCTCGTTGAGACGAACACAACGGTATTTTTAAATTTTTTTTCCAACTTATAAATCTCAATATATAACATTTTGAAGCTGTTGGGGGTTTTTTTTTTTTTTTAAGATTACACGTGTCACGATCCTAGGAAGAGGGAAAGATTAATCCGACGGCTGGCTGTAGCAGAGGAGACAAACGCGAGAAGCAGGGGAACAAAAACTCAAGAGACGGCTCGCCGCACAGCGTGCGACCGTCTCTTATGAGTTTGTTCAAATATAGGTTGAGCTAAAACCCAAGGCAATGAAAGAGATGGGCCAGGCAAAAAAAAAAAAAAAAAAAAAAAAAAACTGGACAGCCGGGCGGATTCGGATTTGCCCATCGTCGGATACGGCTTCGGTAGCCTCGGGTCGGATACGGGTTTTGCAATATCCGGACCGTATTCGCCCCGTTGTCATCCCTAATAATTATATTGAATAATTTGAACCATTATTTTGAGCAAATAATATAAGAATTTATACAAACACGTGCAATCGTCAACAAACTGTCTGTCGCAATGAAATAGCTTAATACATCTTTTAAAACAATGTCCAACCCTAAACTAAATCACCACATGAATGTACTTACAAATACTGATGTGCGACGCCCAAATGCTTCTCCAATTTTTTTTTTATAAAAAACTTAAATCAAGGAAAAATATTGCTATTAAAGTAGTGTTATGAGTATGAATGGAAAAAAAGTTAGATAATGAATAGTTAGTGGATAATTGTTGTGTGTATGTATTGATATGTTGTAACTTATAATAAAGTTGATTCATTAATGTTTGTTTATTACAATATTTTAATGCAATCAATAAATTATAGCATAATCATAACGAAATACTACACATAAATATAAGAGTAAAATACATTATGTACATCATTTTTCTGAAACAAAAAATCCATAATTTTTTTTTTTTTTTTTTGAGAAAAAAAAACATAAGTTGTGCAGTGTTTATTTGGAAGGTAGTATAATCGTAAATTTTTCGACTATGCATTAATCAGAACGTAAGTAACAAAATCACATGAACAATTGTCAAAAAGCTATTCAAGTTATAGTTATTTTAAGACTAAAACTTCCGTGAGACCTGCTATACCCGTCTCATCCATGAGACGGGTCGGTTTTTGACCCATCCGCCCGACCCACGAACCGGCTCCAGGACCCAGGGGTCGAACTTGCCACGTGGCAGCCTCTCATAGGCCCAAAATTATTATTTATTTATTTTTTGCTTTTTTTTTTTTTTGCTTTTTTATATTTTTTTTGTTTTTTTTTTTTCGGTTTGTTAAAAGTAATAATTACTATAACATAATGTAATGACTGTATACATATAAAGTAACAGTTTGTATACATAAAAGTAATACATATATATAAAAAGTAACAGTTTTTTTTTATGTTTTCTTCGTTTGCCAAAAGTAATACTTATTACAACTAAAATGTAACGAACGTGTTACTTATATGTAATAATGTTTATACATAATTGTAACACATATGTATAGAAAAAGTAATAATTCAACCATTTACATTTTTAGAGTTAAAAACACTTGATTAGTGTTACATGTAAAAGTATTACATTATCTATAGAAATATGTTATAATTTCTTTTATTAAAGTGTTACATTTACTTGTACAAACAATTACATTCATATATATGAGTTTGTTACTTTTCAAATGTTACTTTCTTTCAAAAATTAAAAATCAAAATACACAATATTTTATATTTTTGCAAAAGCATTATTACATTTCAGTATAAATGATAATTACATTTAGATATTGTTTGGGTTACATGTAATTATAGTTAGTATTACATTTGAAAAAATAGGTAAAATGAGCTTTTGTTTTTGTAAAACAGGTGTTACGTTTACTTATGAATAATATTACTTTATAAGTATTCAGTCATTACATTAAGTTATGGTAACTATTACTTTTGGTTAACGGCTGAATAGCTGAAAAAATAATATAAAAACTCAAAAGAAAACCAAAAATAAAAAAATAAAAAAATAAAAAATATTTTTTTTTGACCTCTGGGAGGCTGCCACGTGGCGGGTCATGGGGCGACGCGTCTCATACATGAGACGGATCCCTTGTTCTCATGGGAGACACCTCTTATTTTAAATATTAATCACTGATGATTGCCCATAATTTGTGAGAAACTTTATATGAGTTTTGGTGTCGATTGCATTATTATCTGGAAATAATGTTAATCAGAATTGCACTTAACCTTAAAAAAAAAAAAGATTTATCGTTGCAACACATAATCCAAACTTATAAATTTGTATAAATCATGTTCTGATCTAGCTTGACATGCCAAAGATATAATTTATGCCTATTAATATGTCTCCTAATTTTATAGTAGCACGTAAAAAATATAAAACGACTGAATAATGATATTGTATGACGGTCTCACAATATGAAAATCTTAATTTAAATATTCAATGAGAGTGAGATCAAACACGCAAGACATTTATGTATAGTATATTTTTTTTACTCCAATGAGAAAATATTAATGATGATAAATATATACTACATGCTAAAATTTTCTTGTTATCCAATCAATATTAGAAACAAAGTTAAGAGTATATCAACCATTTCGAGATTTCTTTTTATTTCAATAAATTTTAGTGTACATTTGTAACTTTCACAAACTTTCGACAAATATATTATGGGGAAATGACAATTTAGGGTCCAAATTTTGGGGGGTGTGCCAATAGGGGTCTGATGTATCAATTTTGTCAATTTAGGGTCCAAAGTTAACAACGTTAGTCAATTAAGGGTTTTTGGACTAAGTTGCAAAGAAAATCCAGTTAAGTAACAGAAAAACTTAACTGGAGTTAGTTTTGGATCTTCGCCTGGGCTGTCATTTCACACACCCCTTATACAATGGACCCTAAATTTTCTTTCACTTTTATTATTAAATTTTCGAATAATTTTAATTAATTCAAAAATAATAATAAATAAAATAATAAGCAAATAAAAAATTAAAGTGTTTTTTTTTAAAACCACAAATAATGAAGTTATAAACAAGGAAAATTAATAATAAAAATAAAAAATAATTAAACAATACTAACCACCACCACAAAAAAAAAAAAAATTGTTCAAATCCCCACTTTCTTCTTTCTAAAAAAATAAAGTGGTTTTTTTTTTTGGAATATAGATTTTTTACACTTTTTCGTTTTTAAAAATTATACTTTTTATTTTATAGTGGTTCTAATGAAAAAATATTTTTATTGTATTTTTTGAAAAAATATTTTCGGTAAATGACGTCTTAATTATTAGTTAATTTAATATAAGAAAGTAAAATTTAATATTTCATTTTTTTTATTATTAATTTTCTACATCTGAAATGACAATATGCTCATGCAAATAATAAAAAAAAACTCCAGTTAAGTCCATGTCAAAACACTTGTGACTTAACTGGATTTCGTTAATAGAATCGTTAAAAAACCCTAACCTGCACAACTTTTGCAACTTTGGACCCTAAATTGACAAAATTGATACATCAGACCCCTATTGGAACACACCCCAAACTTTGGACCATAAATTGTCATTTCCCCATATATTATTGTAATCATAATACAATGTCTCCAACTATTAATATAAAAAAGGGCAAATTGCAAATAAGGGCCTGAAGTTCACCAGACGTTCGTAGAAGAGGGCCCATTGTTTCAAAACTTCAAAACTCGCACATAAGGAAATATTTTTTTCAAAAAAAAAATATTTTCGTGAATCATACATATATTGGAGAAATTTTTACTTTTAGTCCCTTAAACTTTAATATTTTCAGTTTACCCCTTAAAAAGTTAAACTAATTCCAGTTCAGTCCACATGTGCACGGCATATGTTAATTTAACTGAAAAATCTAACTTTTCCGTCAAAAAGGCCTTATTTGCTAGTTTTTTCTATCTTTGGGCCCTTATATGCGAGTTTCGAAATAATGGGCCCTCTTCTACGAATGCCTAGTGAACTTCAGGCCCTTATTTGCAATTTTCCCTATAAAAAAATTATACTCAAAATAGATGTTATCATTTTGACAGATTATGGAGTATAATAGCTACACATATCTACGTGGATTTTTTTGTCACTTTAATCACACATAGGAAAAACTATATACATATGTATATATACACATGCAAATTATAGTTTATATTAATCTCAATAATATAAATATTGTATATTGAGAATTACAATTTTTTGATGAAATATATCACATACATTTTATAAAATTATTCCCGCAGTCTTATGAGCCTTGCCTCTCACGGCATAGGACACTCTGCCCCCCCCCCCCCCCCAAACTTCCAAAAAAATGTTCACTCAAATTGCTTAATAAAAAAAAAAAGTGGTTGACAATATTACTAAATATCCATTAATAAAAATTTGAAGGAAAAATATCCATAAATGTTAAATCTCATAGTAGTTGCTAAATGACCTACAACTCCTCAATGGTATTAACAATTACTCCCTCTGTCCCTAAATGAGTGTCCATTTTCAAAAAATTCTTGTCCCAAAATGAGTGTCTTTTTTAAACATAACTTTGTCCATAAATGTTTATTTTTTCAAAAAAAAATTCACCGGTCTCTTTATACGTGCAAAACTAAATATTTAGAAAGGAGATTACAAGATTATAAATGAATCTTTGCCGCCAAATTGTACAAAGAGTTGAGATTTTCAGATATCACTTAAAATGAAATTTGGACACTAATTTAGGGGTAGAGGTAGTAATATACCGTACATGTGAGAATATTCCCCTTGTTTTGAATTTTTTGACGAGATATCCTAATATTTAACAATTGGAGTATATCAATCCAACTGTCCAAACCACAGTACTTCAATTAATTCGTTTTTTAGTGCAATCGTTTTTTTTTTTAATTTGCATTTATTTGTAGTTTGGGGTTTGGCAGAATCCTTGATCTAATGGGTTGTGCAATTATCAAATGGGCTTGGGACTCTAGAGCCCCTCACTACCAACTTATATTCTAAATAAGGACTCAACAGATCACTAATACCAGAGACACCCCTCACTTGCAAAAAGGTGCAAGATGACTAAAATGCCATCATATCTCCTCTCACCCTTACTTTTTTGATCAAATCATAGTCAAACTCTTATAAATAACATATAAGACAATAATTAACATATAATAGTCGGTTTTTTCAACTTTTAAGAAAATAATAATAATATTATTCGGTCAAATCTCGGTCAAACTCTTATAAATGACATATAAGACCAATAATTAACATATAAGAGTCGATTTTTTCAATTTTTGAGAAAAATATATAATTTTATTCTGTCAAATCCCGGTCAAACTATTATAAATGACATATAAGACCAACAATTAACATATAAGAGTCGATTTTTTCAACTTTTAAGAAAAAATAATAATATTATTCGGTCAAACCCGGTCAAACTCTTATAAATGACATATAAGACCAATAATTAACATATAAGAGTTGATTTTTTCAACTTTTAAGAAAATAATAATAATATTATTCGGTCAAATCTCGGTCAAACTCTTATAAATGACGTATAAGAGTCGATTTTTTCAACTTTTAAGAAAAAAAATAATATTATTCGGTCAAATCCCGGTCAAACTCTTATAAATGACATATAAGACCAATAATTAACATATAAGAGTCGATTTTTTTAATTTTTGAGAAAAATGTATAATTTTATTCTGTCAAATCCCGGTCAAACTCTTATAAATGACATATAAGACCAATAATTAACATATAAGAGTCGATTTTTTCAACTTTTAAGAAAAAAACATAATATTATTCGGTCAAATCTCGGTCAAACTCTTATAACTGACATATAAGAGTCGATTTTTTCAACTTTTTAGAAAAAAAATATATTATTCGGTCAAATCTCGGTCAAACTCTTATAAATGACATATAAGACCAATAATTAACATATAAGAGTCGATTTTTTCAAATTTTGAGAAAAATATATAATTTTATTCGGTCAAATCCGGTCAAAATCTTATAAATGATATATAAGACCAATAATTAATATATAAGAGTCGATTTTTTCAACTTTTAAGAAAAAAAACATAATATTATTCGGTCAAATCTCAGTCAAACTCTGATAACTGACATATAAGACCAACAATTAACATATAAGAGTCGATTTTTTCACTTTTTTCAATTTTTTTTTTTTTAAAATTAATATTATTTGGTCAAATCCCAATCAAACACTTATAACTGACATATAAGACCAATAATTTACATATAAGAGTCAACTAACATGAAATGCCAATGTCTTCGCAGCAAGTACAATCGCAAAGTCTCAATCAACAGTTACTACGCGTAAATCAACTCACCCATTTTACTAAGTTTAACAGCTACAAGCTCAATGCTTTCCAAAAAAAAAAAAAACTACAAGCTCGATTGCTCAAATTTTTTTTTTTTTTAAAAAAAAAAAGGCAAAATGGACCAAATCGGAGACAATGCTTGACTCAGAGACCAGATATCGGAGACAATGCTTGACTCAGAGACCGAAGAGCTGATGAGGAGGAAGAAGCTCGGACGCCGGCGGGATGGGGCACTACCGGAGAAAACGAAGGGGAGGGGGAGATCTGAGAGCCGTCGGAGGTAGGAGGGACTAGAGAGCGAGAGATAGAGATAGAGAGAGAGAACTTACCAATCCTAATATTTGAAACTAAAGCATCCTGACCAGATCTGGGCGAATCACACAACGAAGGTCGCCGACGGACGTGAAAGAGAAGAAGTCTGTTTGATCTATGTTGGCTGGAGGCGGCGCCGGATTTGCGTAGATCGAAACCGAAAATGACGAATCTATGTAGATCGGAACCAAAAACGGAGGATCTAACAGATCAGAAATGCCATCGGAGCAGGAAGATCGCCGGTTTGTGTGGGGTGCCATGGCCGGCGACGAAGGAGAAAGGGAAGGAGAGAGAACGTGCGTGCGCGTGAATGAGGGGAGGGGAGAGGTCGTTAGGGTTTTGTTTTGGGGGTGGGGTAGTTTAGGCATTTACATATTATATTTGACTGGTTCAGAGGGGTGTATGTGGAATTAACATCTTAGGAGAGCTCCTTATTTGAGATTTGGAAAGAGTCTCTCCTTAAAATGGAATAACATATGAGTTGGGAGGGCCCTAAAGGAAAAACCCCTTATCAAATTTATGCTTCCATATAGATTCACATAATATAGGCACAAAGTTTAGATTTTTTTTTTTTTTTTTTTTTTTTTGACGCAAGTTTAGATTTTGTTTGTTTTGTGATTATAATTTTTCTTTATCACACACTTTGTCTTTGGATGCATTTTTCTAATTCGAACCCACAGTGGTAGAATCATTTAAAAAAAAAAAAAAAACGGGAGTAAGATTATTTTATACTCCCTCTGTCCCAGAAAGATAATCTCATTTTAACTTTTTATGATCAGCAAAAATAAACTTTGACCAACTATCGGTGACAATCTAATCATTCTTGTGAAATTCTAAAATTTGTAATTAATAAGTCATTAAGTGATTTATTAATAACCATTTTTATAATTTCATGTGATCATTAATTGTCAAAAAAAAATAAAAAATAGTACTACTAAATTGCAACATTTCCAAAAGACAAAAAACTTGCGTGCACACAGGAAGATCCGTCTTATCAATGAGACGGGTCGGTTTTTGACCCGCCCGCCCGACCCGCGAACCGGCTCCAGGACCCAGGGGTCGACCCTGCCACATGGCAGCCTCTCATAGGCCCAATTTTTTTTTTTTTAATTTTTTTTTTTTTTTTAGTTTTTTTCGGTTTGTCAAAAGTAATAGTTACTATAACTTAATGTAATGACTGTATTCATATAAAGTAACAGTTTGTATACATAAAAGTAATACATATATACAGAAAAGTAACAGTGTTTTTTTCTATGTTTTCTTCGTTTGCCAAAAGTAATACTTATTACAACTAAAATGTAACGAACGTGTTACTTATATGTAATAATGTTTATACATAATTGTAACACATATGTATAGAAAAAGTAATAATTCAACCATTTACATTTTTAGAGCTAAAAACACTTGATTAGTGTTACATGTAAAAGTATTACATTATCTATAGAAATATGTTATAATTTCTTTTATTAAAGTGTTACATTTACTTGTACAAACAATTACATTCATATATGAGTTGTTACTTTTCAAATGTTACTTTCTTTCAAAAAATTAAATCAAAATACACAATATTTTACATTTTTGCAAAAGCATTATTACATTTCAGTATAAATGATAATTACATTTAGATATTGTTTGGGTTACATGTAATTATAGTTAGTATTACATTTGAAAAAATGGGTAAAACGAACTTTTGTTTTTGTTAAACAGGTGTTACGTTTACTTATGAACAATGTTACTTTATATGTATACAGTCATTACATTAAGTTATGGTAACTATTACTTTTGGTGAACGGATGAAAAACCGAAAAAATAATATAAAAACTCAAAAAAAAAAAAATGACATCTGGGAGGCTGCCACATGGCGGGTCATGCACCATGGGTCATGGGTCGACCCGTCTCATACATGAGACGGATCCCCTTGTTCTCATGGGAAACCACCTCTTTCCAAAAACCAAAAGGGGGCAATTGCACCTGTTTCCTTAGGCATAGCTCTGCTTGTGAGACCGGGGAGTAGGAAAAGTTTCTATCAAGAAAATTTTAACATTTTTTTTTTCAATATCTTTATCCAAAAAAAAAAAAAAAAAGAGACTGGAAATCAATCCGCATTTTATCATCGCTAGTGTCTATCTATCAATAAAAGTTAACATAGTAACAAATATAATTAATCACCTAAGGGCTCTTAGCGCAGTATCGGATGGATGTGTAAAGGGTCTCTTTTAATAGAGATCTTGGGTTCGATTTCTTTGTGCAGGAGTGGAGAACCCTATTTCGATTTTTTTGGGTAAAAGTAGAGAAACCTATTTCCTTATAAATTTTTGACTTCGATTAGGAGTAACACAAAGTGGTATAAGAACGGAAAGAAACAATTTATCAATATTTCATAATAAAAATCGTATTATTAAAGATAGTACTTTATTTAACTCCACATTTATACACTAACTCTAAAACAATTTACTTTATAAAATATGACATTTATTTTAAAACGGATAAAAAAATATAATAATAAAACGAATGAGGTAGAGCGTAAACTGGTCAAGTAGGAATTAGTACAATATTCTTTCATATGTCAGAACTATCGACCAATAAACTTTTTTTTTTTTTTTTTTTTTGTAATTTTGTTATTTGTTAAACAATCTATATTCCTTAAAAGGAAAAAAAAAATAACCATTCAATATCTGTAAGGGCACTTTTGAAATAGAAGTAATCATAAGGAACAATATAAACTAAAAAATTCACATATTTTGTAAGACTTTTCTTGCAATAATTAACATGCAACTAAGATTAGGTCTTATAATTATGTTGAATTGACTCTAGTCTTGATCGACAACTATAATTATAAAATAAATAGATGAATATTATTTGTATTTTGTTAATACTATGGCCAATGATAGGAGTGAGTCTTGTGAAAAAACGCGTTTTTCCTTAAGCAAAGGAAAAATGTGTTTTTCAAAGACGCTGGGCATTATTATTCGAAACAAGGGGTGGCATTTTCGTAAATACTGGCAACCATAGTAAATGGCCAGTGTTAGTATTACAAAAAGCCAGTGATTTCAAACTTGCGTTTATAAACATGAAACTGGCACTTTTCTTAAGTGCCAGTGGTTATGTTAAAAATTGCCAGAGCTTACACTGACACTTTTTAACATTGATACTGGCACTTTTTAAAAGTGCCAGTGGTAGTGTTAATAACTGCCAGCCATTACACTGGCACTTGTTAACATTGACACTGGCATTTATTAAAAAGTGTCAGTGGTAGTGTCAATAAGTGCCAGTGTACATGTGCTGGCACTTCCGATCAGCGCTAAACAACTTCCCGTTAATTACAAAAATGCCACCACGCCAAACTTAAAAACACGTTTTACGCACCCTTAAGAAATTTATAAGCAGTGCCAAGACAACACAAAGGAAAATATAAATAAATTAGAAACATGGCTAGTTGCAATTCCCTTAGTTAGGACTTGGTACAAAGTAAAGTAGTACTCCTACCATTACAATAAGTATTCTTAATTTGGTATGAAAAAAAGAAATCTTCTAAGTGACTCATAAGATTTTTAAAAAAATAAAATGACAGAATACTCACTCCACTTCATAATAAAGAGGTGGTCTCCCATGAGAACAAGGGGATCCGTCTCATGGGTGAGACGGGTCGGATCCTGACCCATGGGCATGACCCGCCACGTGTCAGTCTCTCATAGGCCCGGTTTTTTTTTCTTCAGTTTTTATATCTTTTTTTCGGCTTTTCAGTGATTTACCAAAAGTAATAGTTACCATCTCTTAAAGTAATGACTGTATACATATAAAGTAACATTGTTCATAAGTAAACGTAATACCTGTTTTAAAAAAACATAAGCTCGTTTTTACCCATTTTTTCAAATGTAATACTAACTATAATTACATGTAACCCAAACAATATCTAAATGTAATTATAATTTATACTGAAATATAATAGTGCTTTTGCAAAAATGTAAAATATTGTGTATTTTGATTTTATTTTTTAGGAAAAAGTAACATTTGTAAAATAATAACTTATGTATATGAATGTAATTGTTTATACAAGTAAATGTAACACTTTGATAGATGAAAATTGTAACAGATTTTCTATAGATAATGTAATACTTTTACATGTATCATGATAAATTGAACCCCATTGTAACTTATGAAAACATATAGATATAATATTACTTTTCTATACATATGTATTACAAATTATGTATAAACACTATTACATATAAGTAACACGTTCGTTACATTTTAGTTGTAAATAAGTATTACTTTTGGCAAACGAAAAAAACATAGAAAAAAACACTGTTACTTTTCTGTATATATGTATTACTTTTCTGTATATATGTATTACTTTTCTGTATACAAACTATTACATATAAGTAACACGTTTGTTACTTTTAGTTATAGTAACTATTACTTTTCAAAAACCGAAAAAAACCAAAATGAAAATCTAAAAATTTAATTTTTTTTTTTCGGGCCTATGAGAGACTGCCACGTGGCAGGGTCGCCATGGGTCCTGGAGCAGCAGCAGCAAAAAAAAAAAAAAAAAAAAAAACCTATGAAAGGGTGCCACGTGGCGGGTTATGCCCCATGGGCCTTGGAACTTGTTCATGGACCGGGTCATGGGCAAGGATCCGACCCGTCTCACCCATGAGACGGACCCCCTTGTTCTCACATGAGTCTTTGTCCATAATAAATCGCTCTTCTTATTAATTTTTTGTTTTCAAAAAACCGATTAATTCGATGATGAAAATTTGATACAATTAATTAAAATTATATATTTTCATTGTTTAAATTTTCATCAATTTTTATTTAAATTTTAATTAAATTGACCAATATATTAAGGTGTGCAACATTTATTGTTGATTGTATATTTTTGTCAAACATAAGCTTGAAAATGCACCTACACTTCGATGAACTTAGTATCTAATGTGCATGTTCTATAAAAATTAAAATAACTCTCACCATTTCATAAAAAGTTTAGCGTTTGATTTGTCATAAATTTATGGACGTTGTTCTACTCTTTCCATTTAAAAGGAATATTTGTCATTTTAGAAGTTAATTTTTATTTCAATATATTTACGTTTTACTATATTCAAAGAATTTTTCTACTTAATTGAATTATTTTATTGTTTTTATTTTTGCCAAATGTAACTTTTATGTAACGTAGGTGAGGAGGAGTATCGAAACTTTGCCCTTCTCAAGGGAAGGCGAGGGATTATCAAGGCTCATAGGTGAATTATTTTAGTGATACATGAGTCCTTTTTATCACATGTATTAATTGTTTATTTTTTGGAAGAATTAATTACATTTCTTAAATGCTTGAAATGCTATAAAAAAAAATGGAATTGTTAGTAGAAGTGCAAAATCTGTAAATATGCACTTAGTTTCATTCAAAAAAAAAAAAATATTTGTTCCCTCCTAATGTGTTAAAGTAATGAATGGAAGTAGCTAAAGAAATGGATTGATGTGACCAAAAGAAAGGAAGGCATATAATAGTTTCCCCCTTTGATGTGAAAGTAGGGGTGGCAAAGTGGGTGTTTTGGGTGTACCCATTAAAGTTAAAATATTTGTATATTCAATGAATTTTTAACTTTAATGGGTAAACCCAAAACACCCAATTTGCCACCCCTATGTGAAAGTATGAAAGTAATAAGTTTGGGAGTTGAGACTTGGGATAATTCGGGTGAGCGAAGAGCGTAATTATGTGAGGTTGTATGTGATCGAAGACTTCCTAGTTTCACTTACTTGTTTTCGTATGTCCTTCCCTTCATTTGTAGCCGTGAGCCTAACCTTGCGCATTGTTGTGCTTAAAGCCTTTTGCCATATTTTCTTTCAATATCAGTAACCAGGTTGACAACCATGTATAAATGCTTATGAGTGTCCTTAATTGGGTTATGTGTGTCATCTATTATGAATTAGAGCATATACTATAGTGAACCCATAAACTAATCTTATTTTGGTTGCATGATCACCAACATCACCCATCCTATCATGCTGCGGTGGAAAATCAAACGAGTTGTTAGTGTGTGTGCGTTTACAATTTGGTTTGATGGTGGCACTTGTTTAATGGCACTTGATGTGAGATTCTGAGACTCATGGCTAACAACTCCTTCATATGAGAAGAACAACCCATTTTTTTTTTTTAGTTTTTAATTGTAGTTTTTGTTTTACTCGAGGACGAGCAAAAAGTACGTTTGGGGGTATTTGATAAATGTGTTTTTACACATTTAAAGAGTACTATTCTGTAACTCATTTTATGCTCGATCTTGGGTTTTATTGTGTTTTAATGGCTTTTTGTGGAGATATGTGTTAAAACAGGGAAATATGTACTTTTGGGATATAAAGGAAGGCAAGGAATGCATGGGGACGGAATGGAATCAAGAAAGGAGGAGAAAAGAAGAAATACAAACAGTTCAGAAAGAGTGGGCGGCCGCACAACCCGTTATGGACGGCCGCACACTTGTGAAAGATTTGGCCCAGAACAGACCTGGACTATTGGGCGACCGCACATGCCATTTTGGCCGGCCGCACAGTATGGCGGGCAGAGAACATGCAGTTTCCAATTGTCTTAAGAATTTTATTTGTTTTCTTTTTTGTAACCCTAGTTTGACCCTAGTATAAATACATAACAACTCCAGCAGCCAAAAAAGACAGTTTTTTATCTTCGTTCAAGCTTTGTAACAGAGATTGAGAGATTTACAATTTATTCAAGTATTTCTCATTCATCGATTTATGTTCACTATTGAAGATTTGTTGATGATGATCATGAGTATGCGCGGCTAAATTCTCTATTCTGCGGATTGGAGGTAACATGTATGGATTTAATATGTGTTAATTGATCTTATTGTCAATCATATTGTTGGGTTTTTCAAAAGTGAAATTATGATGGTTTTCTAGTTACAATCTAATGTGAAGATTAGATTGACTCTTAAACTAATTTGTGTATACGGAGTTCGAGTGATCGATTGATGTATACAAGGTCTGACTTTTGAGAAATATAATCTAGGTTTGCAAAGTGATTTCATACCAAAAATGTAGATTCAATATTCCTATGAATTTAATGGGTTCTTCGAATATTACGCGAATTTTGCAGAAAGTGTAATATTTGGAGAATACTAAATTGTAAGTTGTGTGAACACCAAATTTTACATAAGAAAATGAATCCCCAACAATGATTGATGATATTATTAGTTGTGCATATTATTGAAATACATGTGAACCCAATCCGTAGATCCATTTCCCATCGCTTGAATTTCGGTAATTTCGTTCTATTTTTAATTAATTGCTCTCTTAGTTAAGTTTACTTGCTTTCGTAGGAATAATAAAAACCAAAAACTAGTCTTTTTAATTTCTTGTCTTTACTGCTGAAAACTGAACTGTTGATACAGAAGTCTCTGTGGATCGACTATCGCATTGCGTGTTACTACAACGGTAACTAGTGCGCTTGCTAGGTTTTTATTACAAGTGGAGTTTTTCTCTGTCAATTTTTTTAATATGTGTGAAAATCCTAAAACTAGTATTTTGGGACGGATGGAGTAATAAATCGAAGAATATCCTTGTATCTATTCCACAAATGGGCTTGCAGACATGGTTTTCATAAAGTCACACCCTCATAGTGTTTGTTTAGTATATTTTTCAAACCATAATTTATTATTGAAAAGTAAGAATAGTTTTTTGAGTCTCCACATCTCGACTTTCTTGAAAAGGTTGTTGGTCGGAAAGTTGACTTAATTCAACAATTTTTTATAGCAACAAACATTCCCCCATAAAACTCCGCAAACAGCACATTTAATTTTTAAAAATAAAAATAAAAAAATCAACAACTTATCTTAGTTAGTAAAATCCAACCTAAGGCCTCTTTGACCCAATGGTATCCGGGTGCATGCGTAAGGCTTTCATTTAGGTGGAGATCTCAGGTTCGACTCCTTCCAGGAGCAAAGTGGAGAACCTTTATCCTGCTCTAATAGACTTAGGTTTTGTAACACGATGATAATTTCTTTAATTGAAACCAACTTTCTAAAAAAGTGATAAAAAATAATCAATGTAACATATTACCTCCATCATGAAAGTTACCATGAAAGTTATGATAAAGAAATACTCCCTCAATCTCTCTTTAATTTTATAAAAATTATTATTTTAATTTACTGTAATTTATAAAATCTAAAAATAATTAGTAAAGCAAGTATTTATATATTTTAAAAAAATTAAATAGTTGAGGAGTAGGTGTTATGAAAAGCGTGCTTGATTGGAAAATTGTGTTTTTTCAAAACACGCGGGCGTTAAATTTATAACAGGCGGTGACATTTTTGTAAATAACTGTCAAGCATCGTAAATGTCAGTGTTAAAATTACGAAGTGCTAGTAATTCAAACTGACGTTTATAAACATTGAAACTGATACTTAAGTGCCAGTAGTAGTGTTAAAAATTTCTAGTCATCACACTAGCACTTATCAATATTTCCACTGCCACTTATCAAAATTCAAAAGTGCCAGCGGTTGTGTTAATAAGTGTCAATGTACATGGCTGACAATTTTTAACACTAACACTGACACTTACAACAAACGTCAGTTAGTTACAAAAATTTCACCGCCTGTTTTAAAATAACTTTTCGTTTATCAAAAAAATGCTACCGCGCCATTTTAAAAAACACATTTTACGCGAACTTAAGGAAAAGCATGTTTTTTTTTTTTTTTTTTTTCCAGATTTTTTACATAGTTGAGAGATTATTTGAAACAAAGAAAAAGAATACTGTGTAGTGTTACTTACCTTTGGGCCTTGTATAGTTCACAATAAACAAAAAATAATTGCCTATAGTTGAGTAGAGCTATTTTGGGCTGTTTTAAAAAATTTGGGCTTCCTCCACATTACTTACATTGTCGTTTGTTATGTACTGATAAATGATAAATTGTATTCTCTTCGTTCGTCCTAAGATAAATGTTTAATTTGAAATTTGATAGAAATATAAGAAAGTTGTGATTTAAGCATTTTTAGTTAATCATCTTAGTATATTGCATCATTAATATTAATGTGAATTGGAATTTATCATTTGATGGACAATTTGATAACATCTCCAAATTTAAAAATTTTATTTTGAAACAAAATTTCAAAAAGACAAAAACTTGTGTGAGAACACTCCAACCCGTCTCATGGGTGAGACGGGTCAATTTTTTTGACCCATTACCCGACCCACAACCCTGCTCCAGGACCCATGGGGGGACCCTGCCACGTGGCAGCCCCTCATTGGCCCAAAAAAAAAAAAAAAAAAAAAATTATTATTTTTTTTTTTTTGCTTTTTTTAAATTTTTATATTATTATTTTTGGTTTTTTTCGGTTTGTGAAAAGTAATAGTTACCATCTCTTAAAGTAATAGTGTTATTCCTATGTTTTCTTCGTTTGCCAAAAGTAATACTTATTATAACTAAAATGTAACAAACGTGTTATTTATATGTAATAGTATTTGTAAATAATTGTAATACATATGTATAGATATCTATTTGTTTTCAAACAATAAGTTACAATGGGGTCAAATTTATCATTATACATGTAAAAGTATTACATTATCTATAGAAATCTGTTACAATTTCGTCAATCAAAGTGTTACATTTACTTGTATAAACTTACTATTACATTCATATACATAAGTTATTACTTTTCAAATGGTAAAAACGAGCTTTTGTTTTTTTAAAACAAGTATTACGTTTACTTATGAACAATGTTACATTAAGAGATGGTAACTATTATTTTTTGCTAAACCACTGAAAAGCCGAAAAAAAAATATAAAAACTCATTAAAACCAAAAAAAAAAAAATAAAAAAAAATTCGGCCAATGGTGGGTTGCCACGTGGCGGGTTCGGCCCATGGGTCATGGGGCGACCCGTCTCATGCATGAGACGGATCCCCTTGTTCTCATGGGAGACCACCTCTTTAAAAAAACATTCATTTTGAAATAGAAAAAATAAATTTTCTTTTAAGTTGTAGACACCCTTAAATAAACCTTTTTCTTTAAAGTCAGTGTGGACCACCGCCCACACTCGTTTTGTAATGGAACCACCTCTGTCACAACCTCTTTTCTACTAACAATGCTAAAAATTCTATTATTTAGAATTTAATTGTGAAGTACCCTTGTATACATATTTAATTAAATAAATAAAATATTTTACTTATATCTATAAGTCTTTTTCACATGTATTAGTTATATTTTTTTGATCAACTGGTTTTGAGGGAAATTAGTTTCTCTATAAGTATAAAAAGTTTACTTTTCAATATAGTTTCACCTTTAAAATAGCGAGTTTATGCCTTAAAACTATGAGTTTAGGCCTTAAAACACCTAGAAAAAAATTAAGGAGTTTAGGCTTTAAAACGCTGAGTTTAGGTCTTAAAACACCTAATCCGTATATTTAAGTACAAGAATTTTTATAACTTATGGAAGAACTAATTTTCCCCAAATTTCTTGTTTTTTGATATAATTGAACAAGTATAAAACGTCAATTTGTTGAACGGAGAAAGGATTATCCGGTTCAAAATACATGTTGTTTGGAAGTTTTCATCAATTTCGGGAATATGTACAGTTATTACTACAAATTTATAAAATATACCAAAATTGTCCTTACTAATTATCTCTGTCATGCATCACCTCACTAAAAACGTACCCCTTTGATCCAAAATAATTACTCAATCCGTTCCAAAATACATGCAGTTCTAAGATAGATTTTTTTATCTCAAAATACTTGTAGTTTTGCACATTTCCATAAAACATTGGCTCACTTTGCCTAAACTACCCTTATTTATGATAGGTAGTTGTCAATGTAAAATCATTTAATTGCCTTGGTACTTGAAATATTCAAAGGGTAAATTAGTCTATTTGGCATGAATTAATTGTTTTTCCTAATATGTATGCAAAGTGCCTAGAACTACAAGTATTTTGGGACGGATGGAGTATCATTTTTTAGCCAAAATTTTGGTCCAAAATAACTATCACTTTTGAGCTAAATGTTATTTTTACCCTTACATTGAAATTTGTTCTGTTTTATTAATTGTTTTAGTGTGAAACATTAATAATAAAGATGCACACTTAATAGGGGTAAAGTTGACACTGTTATCATTAAATCATAATATTAATTGCTTTCGTTAAGAATTATGTAAATATCGAAAAAGACAATTATTTTGGACCAGAGAAATTATAATACATTAGAACAAGTTCAATGGTTTACTAAGTAAGACTACTATTTCTCTTTTTATTACGTTTCAGAGTAAGAGTTGCTTTGGACACTTGTCTTTATAGTGTTTGTGTCATTAAAAATAAAATTACAATTTGAGCTTACTTTTTACCCACGTACATAATGAATAATGTTTTAGACAATTATACTCTCAACCACTTGTATTATTTACTCTTTTTTCATTGTTTTGCTTAATAAGCGCGCGAATCTCATATACTCTGAAACGAAAAAGTATCTTAAAAATCACATGTATTTTGGATGGAAGGAAGTATGTATTCCTTATAAAGAACGTTTTTTCTAACTTTTACCTTAGGGCACACGTTAAGCCCTTATTTAGAACACTCGCTTCATTTAATAAACTTCATTTTTATTAGTTGTTTCCATTTTTATTTTTTTTGTATTTATGTAAATACACATATATATGGAAACTTCTATTTTATAAATACGGAAACAACTAATAAAAAGGAAGTTTATTAAATGAAGTGAATGTTCTAAACCGAGTCCAAATCCTCTGTACCACTTTGTATGCCACTTCATGTGCCACAAGTGATCTAATGGCTCACAATTGTTAAGAGTGGTATTATTGTAATATTATGCAAACATGTGAACGGTTAGATTAGAAGTGGTACACGGAGTGACACACAAAAGTGGTACATGAGATCTCGACTCGTTCTAAACCAAGGCTTAACCTGTGCTCTAAAGCCTCGTTAAAAAAACCGAAAAAAGAAAGAGAGAGTAACTAATAAGGGATAATTCTTGAATAAATTAGGGCACACGTTAAAAAAATCGAATAAAGAAAGAGAGGGTAACTAATAATCGATAATTCTTGAATAAATTTAAGGATAAACTTAATGAGGAGGAATTAAAAAAATCTATTTTAAATTTTGAAACATAAACTGAAACACTTATTTTTTTTAAAAAAATTAACCTTAAAATGAGGCAGAAGGAGAGTATATTTTTTCAAAATAAAATTTTCACTTTTCAAAATGCATCTCTATTGAATTCACTTCATTCTCATAATAATTATTTATTTACTAAACTTTTTACTTCATACCGTATTATTTTTCTATTTCATTTTCATACTCAAGTCACAACATTAATATCAGTTACACATTTTTCAATCTTGTGGACAAACAAAAAAATGCAACTTTATGTGAGATGGGGGGAATATTACATTTACTTCCTTACATTATAAAACACTTATATTTATTTCCTAAATATTGGATTTGTCTCGCCTATTTCTATTCTTGGGTAAATCTAGCCCCAAATAGTTTTCTGTCATCCAAATATACTATTACCTCTGCCTCTAAATGAGTGTCAAAATTTCATTTTAAGGGAAATCTGAAGTTCTCAAATTTTTGTACAATTTGGTGGCAAAGATTCATATATAATCTTGTAATATCCTTTCCAAACATTTAGTTTTGCACGTATAAAGAAACCGGTGAAAAAAAATTCGAAAAAAAATATTATGTTCAAAAAATACACTCATTTTGGGATAAAGATTTCTTGAAAATAGACACCCATTTAGGGGAAAAGTGAGTACTACACTATACTACTTAATACAAGTTTCATTCATGTACTTTCAGTTTGTCTCAATATTAGTACTATTTTTTTTAATAATGTATGTCATTATTAATTACATATAAAACTATTAATTTAATGTTTGGTTGTTTTAAGTCATAAATCAGGGATGAGTTAAAAAGTCAGTTCGTCAGTTATAATTATCACTTCGACAATAAAACCATCAATTGAGATGCAGTCGAACTGAAAATTTTAACTGGTAGATTTTTAACGGTCATAACTCATGGCAAAATTGAAAAGGATCCATTTTCCTCACGCACTATGCTCCCATTCAACAAATGAGAGTCTTTGATGGAACCGGTGAACCACGTTGATGGATTGTCACTTTTAAATCCCTAAAAATTCATTTTTCCTAGTGTTACGATTTTTTTTCCCTTATAAGACCTACTCTCTTATATTGTTGCTCATAGCTATTCAAACTTCTAAATCGAAGATCATCAGTTAAGAAATTAGTTAGCTTTCGAATGAAAAGTTAACGGTTGGGAGCACTTGTAACATGATTTATACAAATAAGAGAGAAATGTGTAATTTTACAAATAAGAGAGGGTGCAATTTAAATTAACCTATACTTAGGGGAGATAAAAGGTAATGTACAAAGAAACTATAAATACAGGCACGGAAATAGCGGAAACAAACACACACCAAATACACACAGATCGGAGATGGAACAAGCACCGGCGAACGGGAAAGGTCCGGCGATCGAGCACAAGGCATATGCGAGAATTGGATTGCTCGGAAATCCTAGCGATGTTTACTTCGGCCGCACAATCTCCGTCAGTGTCGCCAACTTTTGGGCCTCCGTTCGGTTAGAGCCCTCCGACGATCTACTTATCGTCCCTCACCCTACTAATGATCTTGTCCAGTTCAAATCTCTATCTCAACTGGTAAATTCATGAGTTTTTGGATATAGTATATGTGTTGATTGATGATCCTGATTTGTTAATTTTAGCTGGATTTGGAAATATTTGATTCTGTGTCTGGGGTTTGTAACGTTAGTTTTGATTTGTGATTGGGGATGTTTGAGACATTGTATCTGTGATTATTTTTGAAGATCGTTGCTCAACTTCCGATTCTCTAACCTTCAATTTGAATTTTTATGTGATCGTTTCTGTTATGGTGCTCAAATTTAGCTGCTTGTACTTCATTGTGATGCTATTTTCAGCTTTGGATCTGTTACAGTCAAATGTATTTTTTGCTCGTTGTTGATTTTGATTTTTTTATAATACTCCGCAATAATAAAAATCCCTGTGTGCAGCATTTGATTGATTCATGTTGTCAATCTTGTTTTCAGGAAATAAGTTGTTCAAATAAGGGCAGTAAATTCATATTTTGATATTCTCCTGGATTTTTTTCTAAGCAAGCAAGCTCTTTGATGTGATTGTTCCAGAATAACTGGTTCATCCTATATTCAGTCACGGTTAAAAAATATCTTCAAATTCGAAACGACTATATCATCAGTGGTCATAATCATACTTCTATCTGACAGGTGAACCGGTTGCAAAATGAAGGTTATTATGGAGGTGTGCGGTTACTTATGGCAACTTGTAAGATCTTTAACAATTACTGCAGAGATAATGGGATCAATCTTCATGAACGGAATTTCAGACTCGTATGAGACTAATATCCCTCGTCAGGTAAGCTTTAAGTCAGTTGAAGTGTATTTCAAGAGCAACGTTTTCACTTTAAGTAGAAATTAATTCCATTTGACATTGCCATATCTCTTGCTGATTTGTTTCTATTACAGTATAATTTCAAATTATTGGTTGGTGAATGGATCATGTGAATTTTAGCCCACTACAGCTTTTGTCCACCAGGCAACCACTAGCTACCAAAGTCTTGATATATGGTGAACTAAAATAGATTCACCTGAAAAGAGGAGGCCTAGATTTTATGGAGAAATAAAGAAACTTGATGTACTTCTCCTGAAAGTAGGAATAGTTTAACTATTTTTGACAGACTTTAGGTTCCCATGTTCCACTTCTGAAGGTATATCAGTCCAATTCACGTCCATGCTCCATGGTTGCAACTTGAACCCTATATAATTTATTGTAATTTGTGTTAAAAAGTTTGATAATTGTTTTTGGGGAAAAATACCAAAAACCCCCTTAAAAAACATTCATATCCAAAAGTCCCACAATTTTTTTCTTCAATCTAAAAAGCCTTAAATTTATATTATCAATACCAAAAAGTCCAAACGTTAACTATTTAACTAACGCTGTTAAGTTTGAACGTTCATATTATTTAAAACTTAACTTTCTTTTCAATTAATGACATGTTAGGAATATTGAAAAAATTACAACGTGAAATAATAATAATAATAATAATAATATTATTATTATAATAATAATAATAATAAGAGTAATAATAATAGTTACAACAAAAAAAAACATTATTATAATTACTATTTAAATACCTAATATTTGATAATAAAAAAAATATATTTTTTATATATTAGAGAAGTAATTGGAAGGTGCTTCTTTAAGTTTTTTATTTTTTATTATTATTATGTAAGATCATAAAAATAATAAAAATTATGATGATTTTCTTTTCAATATAATCACATTCATTTTTTTTCATTCTTATTACCTTTATTATTAACTGTTTATTAAAAAAATTAATTAAATAAAATAATAATAATAATTAAATATATTTGTTGTCGTTATAACTATTATTATTGTTATTATATCTAAGAATATTATAATTAAATTATTTTACATTGTAAAAAGCTTTTGTATTTGTAATACGTTATTAATTGAAAGAAAAATTATTTTTTTATTAATATGAATACTCAAACCTAACTGTGTTAATCAATTCGTTAATGTTTGGGCTTTTTGGTATGGATAATTTAATTTTAGTACTTCTTAGATTGAAGAAATATTTTGTGAGTTTTTTGGATATGAAATTTTCTTAGAGGGGTTTTTTGGTATTGTTCCCTTGTTTTTGCGCACTTAGTGAGTACATGAGTTTGTTTTAACTTCCTTACTCCCTCTGTCACAAAATATGTGTCATAGTTGACAAGTCAATGTTCTTAAGCTTTAAGTTGCGTTTCCTTGATTGCCTCAATCTATTCATATGGGTGGAGTGACACCTCCTATGACATTGCAATGCGTGTGCCTATTAGCATGGGCAGTATAGGAAGATCACCAAACTTCATACTCTATTTTTAGTAAGGTGACATTTATTTTGGGACAAACAAAATGGAAAGTAGGACATTTATTTCGGGACAGAGGGACTATTATTTATTAAATACGCCTTCACTCTTTATTAAATCCTTTAAGTCACCATTGCACATATTAGAAAGTGACCCTTTAGATGCTGCAAGGTGTGACTTGCACTAACATCCCTGCTGAACTACCATTGGTCCTGGTTGGAGTTTAAGGATACATTCGTTCGGCAAGGAAACATGCAATCATTTCTATGATATAATAAGAATTTGTTTATACTATCATCTACTATAATGTTCTCTCCCTCCTCTCTTTCAGCCTCTCTTTCAGCTCTTACGTACTATTCCTTGCAGCATGTTGACTGCAACAATTAAATAGAAACAATGCATTTTCACTTTTTAAACTCAGATTATCTGACGGTCGCTTTACTCTCCTCAGTAACTTTAATGACAAATCGGACGACCTTGTATTTTATTTCTTTCGTTCTTTTTCTAAACTTGCATTTTGGAACTCTTTTCCAACCAAACGACAGAGTCAGTTTTTCCCGACAAGGTTATTATCTTTTCAGTAGATCAGTGGATCTGGTTTTGGGACATGGCTTATATTATCTCTTTGTGATGTTTTAGACAGGGCTATCTGGTTCAAGTGCTATTGTCTGTGCTGCCTTCAGCTGTCTTCTCGACTTTTACAATGTAAGGCATTTGATTAAGGTAGAGGCAAGGCCAGGCCTTATACTTAATGCAGAAAAGGAACTCGGCATTGTTGCTGGTCTCCAGGACAGAGTTGCACAGGTTTATGGAGGTCTTGTGTACATGGTAATGTCAGCAAACATTTTAATGGGCATGCATTTTAGACTAGTATCATTGTCAGTTATATCAATTTTATTATCGACCTATATCTTTGTTGCAGGATTTTGACAAGAATCACATGGATGAACTGGGGCATGGAATATATACGCCTTTGGACATAAGTCTTCTTCCCCCTCTCCATCTCATCTATGCTGAGAATCCAAGTGATTCCGGGAAGGTTAGCGCCATTATATCATAATTTAATTTACTTCCTATTGGTGTTTGCGATTGTGCATTTTCGGACATTTTTTTTGGGATACCATTGAGTCCAGTTACAGAGAATAGAGGCTATGATATTTGCGTCTGACTGAAATGAAATATTGGAAGAATTCTGACAAATCCATAGTATGTTTACGTGACAATATAACTAGTTCGTGGCTGGGGGCTTGGAAGGGAAAATGGAAGCCAAAATAAAGTGGCTCAATTACTCTTCATTTTGCAACAGATGACTAAATGAATAAAAACTATAGCATCTACATCCCTCTAACTTGGAATGATAATACAACTTCCATTCTGGATGATTCTTGGCTCTTATAGTCTTATGTGAGCTCTATGTTTAGTTGAGGTATACTCCCTCCCTCCTATAATAAAGGTTTCTGTAAATACCCCGGGAAAACCCCACTTGGCTAGAGCGGTGAATTATCCTAGGATGTCTAATTGATTTTAAGAGTCGCCACCTATGTTTTAGAGGAACATAAGAAAAACCTAAAAAAAAGCCAATTTTATATACAAAGCCAGAGATTCGGGAAAAGATGGGTTCGGGGGTTAGGTGACGGAGTGGGAAGTACTTAAACACCCACTCCGCCCCGCTTACGCGGGTCTTGCTACTTTTGGTGTTCTAATGCTAAATGTCCTTCAATAAAAAAGTACTAACAATTAAAATGAAAAGAAAGGGGAAATAAAAGGATAAATGATTTTATTGATTTAATTTATGCTAAAGATTACATGTTGAATTATCCTAACAATTACATTAATAATGAAATGGGGAGATTAAAGTAGAGATTAAAATGTAGGGAGATAACCTTAACTAACTTTAATGTAGTAAAGTGGTCATTTGGTCATGTCCCATTGATGGGGATTGCATACATTACCAAGACATGTGAAAATAAGAGGAGAATAAAATACCTTAAGAAAGTGGGCTTCAAACTTGGACTTGAAAATGGTGTTGTTGTAAGGCAATTGTTGTAGAACAATTTATGTAGAGTTTTGTTGTGTTAAACTCTTGTTGGGAGAACTCTTGTAAAGAGAATTCTTGGGAGAATTGTGTATAGTGTATTTGTGTAGAGATTTTAAGTCAAAAGAGAAGGTCCTTTCTAAGGTAGAAGAAAGTGGGTTTTATAGGTAAAAAGGAGAGGGAAAGGTTGGAGGGGAAAGATGATCATCCATGTGAAATGGAATTGACCAATCAAAAATAAGATAAATAAAATAATAAATGAAAGAAATAAAAGAAAATCAAATAAAATAAAAAGGAAATATTTGGTTTTAAAGAAAAGGCTTAGAATGTGGGATTGGGAGTTATGAAATAAGGGGGATGAATGTGGATGAAAAAGGGAGTGTTTGTGATCAAGAAAAGGGAGGGAAAAGGCTGCAATCCGTAACTGCCATAATGGGAAGCGCGCGAGTCCCGCTTTTGGGGTGAGAGGCGCGCGCGTTCCGTTGACAGTGTAGGAGGCGCCCGCGGGTAAAAATGACAGAAAGACAGAAATGACTCTAAAATTAATTATGTTATGCAGTTTAGTCCAAAACTAACGGAATCAGTTAGGAACTTAACGGAAGTAACATAAATTAACAAAAACAAGTAAAATAAAAATACTATGTATGCAACCGGGGTGAGAGGTCCAAGGCGGGGTGTCTACAGAGCCCTTCAGCGACGTGGATTGCAAAGAAAAACGCGTCGACGAAAGAAAGACAGCCGCCGAGGACATCGACAAGAGAAAACAAAGACTCGATAAAGCAGGAATTTGAAATTGCGAGAGATAGGGGTGCGCTCCTTGTGTGAGCGGCTTTATTGATATAGAAAGGACATGGCGGGATCCGTTTTGCTGAAGCGGGATCCGTTTGCTGATGCGGGATCCGTTTGCTGAAGCGGGATCCGTTTGTTGATGGCGGGATCCGTTTGCTGATACGGGATCCGTTTGCTGAAGCGGGATCCGTTTGCTGAAGCGGGATCCGTTTGCTGACGCGGGATCCGTTTGCTGAAGCGGGATCCGTTTGCTGAGGCGGGATCCGTTTGCTGATGCGGGATCCGTTTGCGAATGGCGGGAACCGAGGCTCCGTCTGCCTATATGTGATATTGTTGTGTTGCTTGATGGAAATGTGGTGATTTTGCGTCTCACCATGGACCGAGTTGTTGTCATTGAATTGTAATTGTTTGACTCTGTGGGATGCAGGCGTAGTTGAAGGCGGATCACTTTCTGCTGGGGATGAAGTGCCTTGAGTTGCAGATGCTGTTGACCTTGTGGTGGTACCTGTTAAGTGTGTGCTTTGCAGGTATATGTGCTTGTGACATGTATGAGATGTGAAATGGCAGTTATGAGAGAAATTGTGCTTGTGGTGTGATGTGATTTGAAGGCAGTTTTGCATGAGAGAGAATTTTTGTAAGAATGGAGAAACTGATTTTGTGTGCGGTGTGATTTGAGGAAAGCCTCTGATGTGTTCATACCTTCACTTACCATTGCCGTTTGATGGATTAGTGTTGTGGTGGTGGATGCCTTGATGCTTTTGATGAAGAATGTTCATGCTTTGGATGGAGAATGATGATGTTGGTGATGATGAATTGTTTTTGCATTTGATGGAGTGTCGGTGAGATGGTATTCTGGGTGATGGGTTGGTCGTGCCAAAAGGCTGTCTACGTATCCCTTGAAAGGAATCAGACCAGCGTAGTTCAAGGATGATGGAGAATGCTGGGGGAGAATGCTAGGAGCAAAGCAAAAAGGAAACACATAATTTTGCGCAAGAAAACAAAAAAGAAAATAAAATCTTTTTTTTTTTTTTAATTAGAAAGAAAAGAATATGCACACACGTGAGAAAAAGATTTTTTTTTTTTTTTAGTTCGTGGGTGAACCATTTTAACCATTGTGTGTTTGTAAAGCCAACCCAAGATTAAGTCATGTTCAATCGAAGTCCGGATTGCCTTGCTTGAATTCTGTTGTCGTTGCCGTTGTGTCCAACGAAAAGTGATTTCTAGCCCCAAGAGATGTGTCAGTTATGGGGCTCCAAAAGACATTCGATGCCGAGATAAGGGGTTGCTGATTGTAAAGCCCCTCGAATGCTGAACTTTGAGTGGCTTATGAAGCCCCAAGATGAATCAACTCTTAGCCCATTCAAATAAACTGTCTTTTGTTGTCGACGTGGGCAAGCCCCAAGAGAAGATCATTGATATCAAGCTTTGAGAGATTGCTAAGCCCCAAATGTCATGGGCTTATCAAGTTTGTAATTGGCGGGATGTGGAGACCTTTCGGTGTGAAGCCTTAAATTTTCTTGGAATCGGCTTAGCATTGTGTTGGGAGCGGATGGCGCTATTGGGAAGAACTCTTGAAAGCGATCTCCTTCTTTCTCTTGCTTGGAGATGGATGGCCCTTTTTGTGGTTGATACCCAAATGGCGGAAGGTCCATGTTGAAAATGTAGCACGGTCTTCGGAAGACGTCTCGTGGGAGATGGTGATGTTGTTGCAGATGATAAGGTCTTGGTGTGATAAAGTCTCGAACGGTATGCTTGCTTGGGTCTTCTTGAGTTGAACCGACGGCGGATCTTCAGATGCAGCCTGTGCTTTTGATCTTGGAGAAGGGGGTGCTGTATTGCAGAAACATTGGGATTAGCCGTAACTCTGCTTATAGAGTTAACATATTGGCATTGCCCGCTATAACTCAGCCGGGTGAGTCTAGCATATTGAATCTTTTTCCTTTTCTCTAAGACTTCCTTCATAATCTCGCTGTGAGTTCTAACAAGAATCATTAAATTCATTCATATCATCGGAGCCTTCATTTAAAACCAAGAGGCCTTTTGACTGGAAGTGTTGAGGGACCATTGAAGTTTGATCCCTTTCATGGAGCCATAAGACTACTCCCAAATTGCATTGCTCGGGTACCACTGCCCAAAAGCTTGTTAATTGCGAAGCCCCAATATTGCCCTTTGATTGGATTGTTGTAATGCCGTAGCCCAAAGGATTGTAGATTGCGAAGCCTCTTGAGACCTTCGGTGCCGAATTGAGGAAGCTTCCAATGTTGCACATGACTCCGCCGGGGACACTGAAGTGAATTTCTTCTTGCCGAGGGAGCCTTTAAAACTTGATCGTACCCCCTAGAGTGACACCATTGATTAGGAGTGGAACGAGAAGGGCCTATCCTTGATCGGGGGAACAAGTATGAGCATACATAACAAGAAGGTGCTTCTCGACATTCCTTTTGAGAGTCTTTAAGGATAGCCTCACACATCTTTCTTGATCGTAGCCCCTGGGGCTCATTAACTATCAAATGAAGCGAGAGAAGTTTTCTTTCTCGAGTCACATAGCCCCTAGGGCGTCATCACTTGTTGAGCAAAACAAGAGACGCGTCCTTGTGTGGGGGAACAAACACAAGGGGACATGGCAAGAGCTACTCCATTCTCGGGAGTCTTTCGGCATACTTTAGAGGGACATGCTTGTAGAAGCTTGAATTACATGTTTTTGCTCGCTGCCCAAACCAACTGACTAGCTGGGGATTATTTTATGCAACCTCGTACCCCTTCAATGATAGGCTCGTTCTCGGACGGATCTTGGTTACCACGGGCTTTCTTTCTCATGAGCCAAAAGATGCACATTGCAAGAACAATCTTTCAATAACCCAAAATGACCTTTGATGGTGCCATATCTCGTCAAGCCTTTTGCAATTCCAAAGTTGGCTTGGTGGGGATTGACTTGCTGAGGAGACCCAATGTAGAACTTGTGCAGTTGTCTTCTTTAGAGGCCGGAGATCTCCATTTCTCTTTCCCTTCTCTCTCTCACTCTCTCATTTTTTTTATGATGCACCCTGTTTTTTGCCTAGACCGCCCTTTCGGGTTTTCAATCTAGCGGGCATCTCTTTTGCGTCTTTATTTTGACTCGATTAATGAGGAAGTGTGCATTGACTGTAGCGGAGGATGAGAGACATGTGATTTTGCGGTGAAGACCTCTTGTCACTAAAGATGAGTGACATTGACTCGACTAGGGAAGTGTCCCTAGTATTGACTTCATGTATGTATAGATTTTTTTGAATGACTCACGAAGGCAAGTAAGTCATTAAGAGAGAAGAGAAAGAAAGCCCCAGTTTGATTGCAAGAAACTGGGAGTATGCAGAAAGAATAGAAGCCCTAGACTCGACAAGGAACGGAAAGTGATTCCAAATCTAAGAAAGTTGTTCAATCTTTTGGTGATTAATTCATTGGCAAATGAATCGTACAAAGATGTCTTGACAAGTTCGAGATGAAGGCCGATCACCATAACGCGCTAGGGCTAAACATATCTTCTTTCTTGCATGAGACCGGACCCGAAGGTTGCCTACGTTCCTCTAGTGAAGAGGCTCAGGTCACCGTAGTTCTTGTGGATGCTCCATTCGTCGAGGTGGTTGTTGCTTCGTCCTTCATCGGTGGAATGATGTTGATCTTGTACTTCTTTGATTGAGGGGGATTTTTTTTTTTTTTTTTTTTTGTGCTCTAACTTTTGCCTAGGTTGATTTGAGGATTTCAACCTAGCGAGCTCTCTATTTTTTTTTTTTTACCCTTTTTGAAAACTTTGCTTCATGATCGTTGCTCCACCTTTCTTTGTCTTGATTTCGTCGTTGTTGATGCCGTCGTCGATGTTTAGCCCCTAGGCGTTCAAGCGATGGCCTTCATTCCAAAACTTGTTTAGACATTTTTTTTTATCATTTTGCCAAGAATTAAATTGAACAACTTGGGGGAGTGTATGAGGACAAGAACGACCTTTATTTGATGACTCAATGGACTCGAACATTTAACATAGGACGAGAGAAAACATTAATGCACACTTAAGAGGACTTTTGACTCTTTTTTTTTTTTTTTTTTAATTCCTACTACTAGGTAGAGAAAGAGAAACGGAGATTGTTGTTGTCGGCCTTGTGGCATGATCCCTTGTTGAAGCCCCATTTCAAATCTGAGCCCCTTCCTTGATGATTTCTTGCATGCTCTCACTCTTTAACTGTTGTTCTTCAACCACGGTAAACTCACCATTGTCAATCAAGTCTTGGACGATGTTGCGGATGGAAAAGCAATCCTCGGTGAGGTGACCGCTGCATAGGTGATAGTCACACCACTTGTGGTGGGCATGGTTGCGACGCAATGGTTGTGGTTGCTTGTACCCTTGGAGGGGAGAAATTTGTCCCTTTGCTTTGAGATCTTCATAGGTCTTGGTGATAGTCATGCCTTGGAGGGGAGTGTACACACGGTCGTTGGTAGAGCCTTTGTGACTCTTGAGAGGCGAGCCAGTTGAACATGCCTTACCGTTGACCTTTGCCTTGTTGTCGGTGAACTCTCGTAAACGGGCCTTAAGTTCGGACACTTCTTCCTTATGAATTCTCCTCTCGAGATCAAGACGGGCTTGCCATAAATCATCCTTGCGGCGGTTCTCCTCGACAAGTCTATCCATTTGTTCCCCCATGTCTCTTATTATGTTGAAGAGCCTTTCGTTGGACACGGAAGCATTCTCACCCTTATTGTTGTTGCCGCTTGAAGCCATTGGACCTATGGAGAGAACACGATTGATCTTAGGTTGGCTCCACAAATACCTTTTGAATCAAATGATTTAACCCACGAACAAGAGAAAAGACTCAAACCACATAAAGAAAAATGACTTTTTTTTTATTTTATTTACAAAAGTCGGAAGGACATAGTCCTTTTTGGGGTTTCTAAGAAAAGATAATGGAATCGTCACACTAGTATATAGACCTTCTCGCGGTCCCATATACTCATCGGATTCCACCACGCTTGTGATTCCTACATGTGACGGGATTAAACTAAATTAATGTCATTAAGCATACATGCGGGGACGGATTTTTTATTTTCGTCCATAATAACCACTTTGGGGACGGATTTTTATTCGTATACCGTTTGTTTCTCTTGGAAACGGCATGTATGATTTGATGACATTAGTTTAGGGAAATCTCGGTACATGAAAACCGATTTGGTCACGGAGTGTTAGAACCTAAACTAAGAATTGTGTGGCTTGTGCTCGGCTAAAGAGAGGCTTAAAGGTCACTCCCGGCATGTAGTCGTGAACTACGCCACGGGCTGAGGTTTACCGCTTTGGAAGAGTCAAGGTCGAGTGGAGCTTGAAACTTCCTAGGACGGGCCTCGACGGGTTTGGGGTTGGACTTGTGCGACTCGATTGTGAGCAATTAATAAGAATATGTGCATGTAGTGTGAGGTCAAGCCAAGTGACAATTTTTTTTTTTTTTTTTAAGAAAATGAAAGCAAATAAGCACATAATTTACAACTTTCGAATCACCCGTGTGACCGATAAAAATAAATAGAAAGTAAAATTGTTCATGTGCAGGCTCGGTGCCCACACTGTCATTCTGTTCTGTTTCTGTGCACTGCTTCTGTTCTGGGAACTGAATGATGTTCTTGGAATTTACCCAGAAGCGCGCGCCTCAGAGCATTGATATGGGAAGCGCGTGCAGTGCGCCATGAAGATTGGAGGGGCGCGCGTCTGGGGTACCTGTCAGAATGTCAGAAACTGTGGACTCAGGGGATTGCCCTGGTCCCAAATCATGTAACTTTCCCCTGCAGAAACTGTTAGCACAGAAACATGAAATTCGAAGAACAAAATGAGAGGCGGGCGATTCTGGTAGAAGGGGTCGGACGCGCGCGCTTTAGGCCAAGAAGGCCAGAAGCGTGTGCTTCCCACCCTTTTTACCAGAATGCCCAGAAAACAAAAATTAGAACACCAAAAGCAGAAAATGCAAGTTTAACCCTCTATTTCCCCAACGGAGTCGCCACTGTAGATACCCCGGGAAAACCCCACTTGGCTAGAGCGGTGAATTATCCTAGGATTTCTACTTGATTTTAAGAGTCGCCACCTATGTTTTAGAGGAACATAAGAAAAACCTAAAAAAAGCCAATTTTATATACAAAGCCAGAGATTCGGGAAAAGATGGGTTCGGGGGTTAGGTGACGGAGTGGGAAATACTTAAACACCCACTCCGCCCCGCTTACGCGGGTCTTGCTACTTTTGGTGTTCTAATGCTAAATGTCCTTCAATAAAAAGTGCTAACAATAAAAATGAAAAGAAAGGGGAAATAAAAGGATAAATGATTTTATTGATTTAATTTATGCTAAAGATTACATGTTGAATTATCCTAACAATTACATTAATAATGAAATGGGGAGATTAAAGTAGAGATTAAAATGTAGGGAGATAACCTTAATCAACTTTAATGTAGTAAAGTGGTCATTTGGTCATGTCCCATTGATGGGGATTGCATACATTACCAAGACATGTGAAAATAAGAGAAGGAGAATAAAATACCTTAAGAAAGTGGGCTTCAAACTTGGACTTGAAAATGGTGTTGTTGTAAGGCAATTGTTGTAGAACAATTTGTGTAGAGTTTTGTTCTGTTAAACTCTTGTTGGGAGAACTCTTGTAAAGAGAATTCTTGGGAGAATTGTGTATAGTGTATTTGTGTAGAGATTTTAAGTCAAAAGAGAAGGTCCTTTCTAAGGTAGAAGAAGGTGGTTTTTATAGGTAAAAAGGAGAGGGAAAGGTTGGAGGGAAAAGATGATCATCCATGTGAAATGGAATTGACCAATAAAAAATAAGATAAATAAAATAATAAATGAAAGAAATAAAAGAAAATCAAATAAAATAAAAAAGAAATATTTTGTTTTAAAGAAAAGGCTTAGAATGTGGGATTGGGAGTTATGAAATAAGGGGGGATGAATGTGGATGAAAAAGGGAATGTTTGTGATCAAGAAAAGGGAGGGAAAATGCTGCAATCCGTAACTGCCATAATGGGAAGCGCACGAGTCCCGCTTTTGGGGCGAGAGGCGCGCGCGTTCCGTTGACAGTGTCGGAGGTGCCCGCGGGTAAAAATGACAGAAAGACAGAAATGACTCTAAAATTAATTATGTTATGCAGTTTAGTCCAAAACTAACGGAATCAGTTAAGAACTTAACGGAAGTAACAGAAATTAACAAAAACAAGTAAAATAAAAATACTATGTATGCAACCGGGGTGAGAGGTCCAAGGCAGGGTGTCTACAGTTTCTTATTTCCCTTTTGAGTGTCCCATAACAAAGGTTACTAACCCAAAATGGAAACTTGATATTACTCTCTTCGTCCCATTTGAAATTGCAAAATTTGTCATTTTAGGTGTCTCACTTGAGATTGCAAAAACCAAAATGGAAACTTTAATATTTTTTAATAATGAGACTCACTTGTCATCCTCACATTAACTAACTCACTTATTATTCCCTACCCACCAATATCCATACTCACAACATCTTAATACTCCCTCCATCCCAAAATGATCTTCATACTTTTTTCGCTGTTATTGCGAAGGAACTTTGAGCAATAATTTTAGGTTGATATAATTGTCGTAACGAAAATTTCAAACTTGGTATTGATAGTGTTGTTGACGGTGCATCAATAACAAGTTTTAGATTTCCATTAGGAAAAGTAAATCAATTTAAAATTATTGCTCAAAATTCCTTCGCAATAACAGTGAAAAAAGTATGAAGATCATTTTGGGACGGAGGGTGTATCATTAGCATCTCCTTAAATTCCCGTGGAAGAAGGTTATTTGGCAATTTGAGCTGAGACGGATGGGGTACTTCTTTATTGAAGGGGACGCCCCTCTCCCAGCCCGGATCCAGCCAGGTTCCACTTGCCCACTCACAACAACCGTCTAACTACTATTCCCTACCCCACATTTTCTCTTACTACTTTACTTTTCACACTTATAATAGTCACTCCACTATCAATACTATATTTAATTTTCTTTAATTTCCATGCATTCAATATTAATAACCTTCATTATGGGATGGAGGGTGTATATGTTTATGATTTATAGATATCCTCTATAGTTATAAGAGGAAGGTGAGCAAATGTAACGGTGCTAAATTGTTCCGGGGTTTTTTTGTGTGTATGCGTGTGCGCGCGCATGTGTGTGCTGTGGGAGTGGATATAGAGTATTTTTAGCTTCCAGCTCAGGGTGGCATCAAAGCTGAAGCAACCTATTTCCACTAAACCTAATATTGACACGCATTTTTGATTCTTCAACACCTTTACTCACTGTAGGTGCACAGTACCGTTAGACAAAGGTGGCTTGATGGAGATAAGTTTATAATATCATCAATGGAAGAAGTTGCAAATCTAGCTCTAGAAGGAAAGACAGCATTGCTTGAAAAGGACTACGCTAGACTTGCAAACCTCATGAATCGTAATTTTGACTTACGGAGGTAAGACATATAGTATCACTCAGTCTCTTGATAATTTTAGAACCCAAAAAAGACTACGGCCTGTTTGTTTGGGCTTGAATGAGGCCTCTGAATGACTTAAAAGACAACACTTTTTGGGACATTTGGGACATTCAGACTTTCAACGGCCTTATTCAGCCCAAACAAACAGGCCCTACAACTGCAAATCATTTGCCGCATTTCTATTCCAACTATATCCTCTAGATTCAGGTGTATCAATTTGAAGGGAAAATATAAACGAGTCTGATATTTTGAGCAGGGCTAAGTTCTTTTGTATATGAATTATTGTTCAGGAAAATGTTTGGAGACGATGCCCTTGGTGCATTAAACATAGAGATGGTGGAAACAGCTCGTAGAGTGGGTGCTGCATCAAAATTTACCGGAAGTGGAGGTGCAGTGGTTGCGTTTTGCCCCGATGGACCATCACAAGTGAAGCTTTTGGAGGAGGCCTGCAAGAAAGCTGGATTTGCTGTTGAGTCAGTTGAAGTTGTTCCCTCCCGCCTTAATGAAATCGATCTCAGAACCCTTTCATCTAATTAAGCGCTATCGATGTATATTATTTGATGTATTCCAGTTTGGCCACCTATCTTTTTCTCAACTGTTTAGAGAAAGTTGTCGCCTTCAGTTAAAACATCATGATCTTTATATGCAATGATTTGTTCCCAAGAGTCTTGTACAAACCCAATTTTTCCTAACACAACGAAAAAGGATTTTTTTTATTTTTTTTTTTAGGCTCTAGAATTGTCAGTCCATCAGTTAAAACTATCGGATTACTACATATGACAAATATGACAGTTTTAACGGACCCAATAGTTAAGAAAATTGTCAGATTAGGCCATAATTGGACACATGCTCACAAAACGAATCCTTTAAAGATGGAAAATAGTCATTGATAAGGAACAAATGGTAAATTCTGTTAGTATGTTACTATTATCAAAGAAACTGCATGCATTCTGCTACAAGTTTTTTTCCAGATTCTCTATTTTACTTGTCATAAAGCTCTTCTTCAGAATCGAAGCCCAACATTGTATCTCAACTCGAGAAAAATCACAAGATACAAATTCACGTGCGCAAAGATTCAACATATATAGCACGTACTCAGATTCAATACAAACTAAATCCAATAACTGTACACGTTCAATCACAATTCCCTACTCCCTGGCATCTTCTCACAACATGATTTTGACGCGAAAAATTGCATCTTCTTTGTCCATTCATCATTGTGTTAGTCGAACAAAACAAGGCCTACTTAAATCATCGTCCGTCTTCAGCATTCACTATCTATAACCACAACAGCAAACAAGAGTCTCCAAAGGGGGTGGCATTTTTTTTTTATCTATGGGTATTTGAAATTTGATTATTGTACAAAGTATCAAACTGGTACCATGTACAACAGTTTAAAGCATGATATTTCTTGATCGAACGCCCTTGGATAACCATTGCCAACGACAGATAATTATAAGTTCTACCCTCTACGCTAAATCACTCTTGCAATGGATACTTTACCTATAAGAAACTTAATCTTCACTTAGCATTGTGATGAGCTCTCGAGGCGATGACTCCCAAATTGGGAGATCAATAAACGGCTTTTTCATTCGCTCTTCTTGTACACTGCAAAGTGTTTCCGCAACATTGCATAAATTGGAAATGTCATTAATGATAGCTTCTTGAGCTTCAACCTGCATTGTCCATTCCCAGCAAAAATTAAGACAAACCCCATTAAAGATTATAAGCAAAACAATCTCAGTTCTTGAAATTAAAGAGTATTTTACCAAGACAATATTCAATTCTAAAACATTTGTCATTCAAACATTTCATTGAATGCTTAACCCTAAGCTAAAACAGAGGTGAAGTTCAGCAAATACCTGAGCAAGAAGATCATCAGTGAGCTGCCGGCAAGTAGCGTCTGAAGAATTCGCCGGTGGTAACTGGAAGTCGGCGGCTAAGACGGAAGATTCTTGTTGTTGTTGATTTAGGGTCTTCTCCTGCATTGACTTCAAGGTGTTCGACAAATGTTCCACTGAATAATTTCTTCTTGATACTTTCTTTTGAGGTTTAAGAGTATTCTTTTCTTTCTTTCTCTTCGATTTCTCTCTTCAGCTTCAGGATCTGTGGTGGGTGGAGCTGTGATGGTGATGGAGGGATCGAGGCGGGGACGCTTCAACCGTTTGTAAACGAAGCCGTCGTCGTCGTTGACGAGCTCCCATTCCTCATCGGCCGCCCAGCTCGTGGAAGCCATCGCCGCCAGCGTCTACGAGCGGGAAGGTTTTCAGGCAGAATTTTTGGGTAAACCCCACTGTCGAAAAGAGGAGGGAATTCGAGTTGGATCGGGAAAGAGGGGTGGGAAACTGTTTTGATTTTTCTATTTTTAATTTTTGTGATTTTGAGATATTATTGCGACAAATGAGTGCGTAGAAAGTGGAATATTTGAAAGTCGATGACGCTGAAAATAAGAAATACTCTCTCCGTCCTATTTTAAACTTAAAAAAAAATTAAGTTCAAGAATTAAGAGAAAAAAATATGTATTGTGAGTGTAGATGGTTTGATAGGAGAGAAAAAGTGGGGTAGAGAATAGTTAGTGGGTTATTGTTGTGACTTGTGAGTATGACATATGGGACCCACAAATAAAGAAGTATAAAAAAAAATCATTTTTGTGTTTTGAAGTTTAAAATGGGACAACTAAAATAGAAATTTTTGAAGTTTAAAATGGGACGGAGGAAGCATAGTACTAACGTTTTTGGTTTTTTTTTTTTGATCGATTTTTTTTAATCAATTGCAAACACACAAAATCAATGGAAGGCTTTCCACAAATATTGGAGGCTCTTACTTTTCTTTTTGGTGTGTCCCATTTTAAGATTCTTAGTTGTTTTATTTCTTAAATGACAAATGATGAATAGTATTTTGGACATTCTTGTTCTCATAAAGTTCATATATTACAAAAAGCCCATCACTTACACATCTACTTCCTCCGTTTCATGTGAATTGAGACTAAAAAAAATGGCACAATAATTAAGAGAAAGTATTGAATGTGTGGTGGAAAATGAAGAGAGAGGATGAGTGGGGTAAATAGTAGTGTTGGTTGGATAAAATGAGTGGTGGAAAATGAAAAGAGAAAATTAGTGAGGTTAAATGGGTGGGGTTGGGTGAATATAAAATATTAAAAAGTTTGTTATTTTGAGCAGTCTCAATTGAGGTGAAACGGACGAAAAGGGAAATAAGTCTCAATTCACATGAAACGGAGGGAGTACTTTTCATCCACTTGTTTAATGAATGGACAATTATATCCTCCACCCACTACTATTCTTGAGTCAATTTTGTTTTGATTCCTTAATAAGCGTGCAAAATCAAACTAAAAACCTTAAGCTGGTACGGGAATATATATATATATATATATATATATATATATATATATTTTACTTTTTGTCCCCAAAGTAGTGGCTTAGTGTTAAAGTCAAGTCTCACCCTCGGTGACCGCTATATTTATAATTTGAAACACAAATCTCTTTGTAAACTAATTTTTAAAAACAATACTCCCTCTGTTCCTAAATGAGCGTTCATTTTTAAGAAATTTTTGTCCCAAAATAAGTGTTTTTTTTAACATAACTTTGTTCCTGAATGTTTTATTATTATTTTGTTTTCACTGGTTTCTTTATAGGTGCAAAACTAAATGTTTGTAAATGAGATTATAAGATTATACTCCCTCCGTCCCTCTTTAATCTACAAAATTTGCCATTTTAGTTGTCCCACTTTAATCTACAATGTCCCAAAAAGGAAATGTTTTAAAATTTTAAAATAGTGGGACCCACTTGTTATACTCACAACAACTATCGACTTAGTATTCTCTACCCCATTTTCTCTCTCCCACTTAACTGTCTACACTCACAACACATCAACTTTTTAACTTTTTCCTTAAATAATGTGTCCAACCCAAAATTTGTAAGTTAAAGAGGGACGGAGGGAGTATATGAATATTTGCCACCAAATTGTACAAAAAGTTGAGATTTTCAGATGCCCTTTAAAATGAAATTTGCACACTCATTTCGGAAAAAACATAATACTATCTTTTTATTTAAATTTGTGTTATTTATTATACAATGACCAAAGAGTTGATTATACAATGACCAAAAGTATAAATTGAGTAAAAATGAAAGTTCTGATAAAAAAGAGGTAGTAAGAAAAAAAATATTTAGGTCTGTTCAACCGCTACCTGGGTGGGTGGGAGTTAGGCTTCCACAGCCAAAAATGGCGAACTCAATACAACTAGCCCGCGCTTCACTCATCTTCCTCCGCCATAACCAAACCTTCTTCAAACTCAATTTCAAAACCTTCACCATCAAACCCCCAAATTCACATCTTTATTCCACCACCGCAACCCCATACCCTCTTCAATACGACATGATCGTCTCCCGCCCAGCTAACTCCCCTCCGCCCGCTTCCCGCCGCCGCCGTCCATCACCACCCCTCAATTCCAGAACCCCAGAATCAGCTGAGCAAAACCCAGATTCAGAGTTGGGTTTCAATGACTGGGTGGATCAAAAGCTGTTATCTACATCGTCAACAGAGCAGCAAGTGCAACCCAATTTAGATAAGGGAGAGATGGATAAATCCAAACGGAAATATTATAATAAGCGTGAGAAGAGAATGTACGGCGGGTCGGATTCCGACAACGAGGGAAATTCTCGGGAGGGGAGTAAGTTTGTGGAAATGAAGCAGGAAGTTGTTGAGCTTCGTACATTGCACAAGAAAGAAGAGGAATTGTATTTCTATGATGCGTTTGCTTATCCATGGGAGAAGGACAAGCATTATAAGATGGTTTATCAGTTGGAAAAGAAGTATTTTCCTGATCAAGGTTTTGATAAGGCGTTTCTCGAACCGGGTCAATCGAATACTGAGAATGCTGGTAGTAAGAACAGAAAATGGGTTCGGGATAAGGGAGAAGAGCGAAAGGATGAGAAAGGGATGATGTTTTTTGAGGAGGAGAGTAAAAGTGAGGATAAGGAGGAGGTGGGATTGGAAAAGGAAGTGAAAATGGAGGTCACGGAGAAGAAGGTGGAAGAGTTCTTTAAGTGTTTGAAGAAAGTCCCCAATAAGGATGGTGAGGTTACTGCTACAGGGCCGTTTCTTTCGAGTAGGAGTAGGGGGCTTCCTCCGAAATGGGATAGTCCGACCGGGACAGTTGCTTTGATTAACAAACCAAAAGGTAAAGTGATGTTTGTCTACTCTGATTCTTTTTTATTGTTGAATCTGTTGTGTTAGTTGATAATCTTCTTTTAGTTATGCTAAGATTTCTCCTTTGCTAAATCGGCCCATCTATTTTGAGATGAACATAAACTTTAGAGGGTGCTTTGTTGCTAGGTACATGTGCATGTGTAGTTTTGAAACTCACGCAATTCAGTTGTATGAGTTCAAATTAGCAACTTGGGGAGCTGCTAACAGTAATGCTGAACAAGATGAGAAGAAAGGGGAATTCTATTGCATGAGCACCATTGCTTGTTTCTAGTCTAGAATAACCCCACCTAGTCGTTTTTGAGATTGGATTTTGATCAAGCCTTTTCACTTTGACTATGGCCACTACATAGGTGTCATGTCAAGTCATGTTTGGAATATAAACAGCAACTTATGGAGGGAAACTAAAGTATACATGCAATGAGTTACTAGTTTCATCTCAAGATTTTCGTTGATGTGAATCTTTTCATAGATTCAACTTCTGAAAGTATCATTAATCAGTTATATCATCAGGTGGTCGCAAGCTTTTGTTCAGCATCCTAACCATCTTTGTCTTCATGCCGCTTGCCTGGTCTAACCATGATTTGCATGGTGTAAAAAATGCTTAAGCAAGGACTTGCAGAAGAATTAGGGTTCATGTTGAGCTTGACAGTAGATTTTCTGTTCTAGCTGTCAATCTAGTATGTACATGTTTGCTGCTATTTGGATGCAAAAACTAAAGTTTTGACATTTTCTGTTAGGGTCCTTCTGTTATTTCTTTGTTCTCCCTCTTCTTTCTCCCCTTGCCATTTATTTGCAATGCATTCCAGGAACTTGTCTAACAATTTTGTTAGTTACTGGATCTTGATCCTAAAATATAAGTCATGACATATTCGAGTTTCCTCTTTCCTGTTTCTTTCTTATACTTCTCCTGTTATTATATATCCCACCAACCTTACGTACTGTCTGTAACATAACTATGTCACTCTACAGGTTGGACTTCATTTACAGTTTGTGGAAAGCTGAGGCGTGTGGTCAATGTGAAAAAGGTACAAGTTCCTTATAGGGCCTTGATGGCACGCTGTTAACATTACATAGACGTTCCTCCCAGTAAATTATTTATTTCAGGTTGGGCATGCGGGGACACTTGATCCTATGGCTACTGGTTTGCTGATTGTTTGTGTTGGTAAAGCAACAAAGTTAATGGAGAGGTAAAACACCAGCAATATGTCCTTCAATGGTCATACTGAAACTGCTGATAATTAAACATTTTTAAGTTTTCTGTCCCCCCCCCCCCCCCGGGCATCCTCCCACCCGACCCAACCCTGCCAGTAGCCGTACAATAATTTTGGGATTATACATAAAATCAGTTCTTTGCCATCTTCATTCTAAGCTTTGAATCTTTATTATGACAGCTATCAAGGTATGATCAAGGGTTACAGTGGAGTTATCCGTCTTGGGGAAGCTACCTCAACCCTTGATGCTGACTCGCCGGTGCGTATATATCTACAGAAACTTTTAGTTTCATACACTAGCAAGCGTCAGATTTAATCTATCATCTATGATTTTAAAACTTGTATACCTTTTCTATAACAAAACTCAGCATTGTGATTTAAAATACTCTTCATGAAACATCTCAAACTTAAATAAGAATCAGCTTTTTTTGCTTGAAATACGTTTGTAAATTCAAACTCTGGCATGTGGCCAAAACTGAGAAAAATTCACCAGTATGCCAGTGTCATGTCATTTCTCACGGAAAGGAGTTTTCCTTTTGTGTATCATTAGACCGATGAAAACAAGTAAACATTTTGAGTATATGAATTTACATCATATGCTTTATGCAAACATGGCCATGAGGTCAGCTGAATGGTTCCGATGGTATAAACGTTTGCGTAGGTCTGAAAGCTCAGTAAGGTGGAAGAAGTTATAGCAGACAGAACTCTTTCAGATGCATTCTCATTTCTAGTTTTATGCAATTTCTTTAGTATTTCAACGCAGACTCTTGTCCTAACGCATTTGACTGATTGAAGTGCTGTGTTGTAATTAAAGTTGCAGATCTTGCATATATTTTTTATGTTTCTAATGACATGCCATATTGCCATTCTTAAATTTAGGTGATACAACGCGAGCCATGGGAACACATTAAAGACGAGGACATCAGGAAAGCTGCCACATCCTTTTGTGGGGAAATTTGGCAAGTCCCTCCCATGTTCTCCGCCATCAAGGTCAGACTTTCTTATTTATTACTCCCTCCGTCCCAAAATGATCTTCCCATTTGACTATTCAAACTTTTTAAGGATATGAACACTTGCTTCACCAGTCATGTTTTGTTTATGCACTTTTAAGTCTAAATTGTAGAAATGGGAAGAACTTTTTGAGACAATTAAAAATGGCAACTGGGAAGATCGTCTTGGGACAGAGGGAGTATGTTAATTGCTATCCTTGCAGACAGATTCTGTGTATTCCAATATCTTAATCATCGCTCAAGGGCTTTCATTCTGTACATCGCAAAGACAGAAGCGGGAAAACATATTTTTTTGTTTTTTGTTTTTTTTTAAATAAATACCACATTGGATTTGAGTTCACTTCTGTTCATAATGATAAGCTTTGTCGAGTCGGAAGTCCTAGTTATGAATCTCTTGAAAGAATGTAGACTATAATTGTTGTACCTGAGTTGTTCTAATGAGAAGCAAGTTATTCACAAAGCAATGAGTACTAGTTTATACATTCATCTGCCTCGTGACAGGTTGGAGGTGAGAGGATGTACGAGAAAGCTAGACGGGGAGAAAGTATTGAGCTTGCTCCAAGAAGAATCTCGATCTATAACTTTGATCTCGAGCGAAGTCTAGATGACAGGTTAAACTTATCTGCCTACGTATATGATCTTATTGTCAAGTTTTCCCTTTTGAAATTACGTAAAGACTATCACCTAATACCACTATGCTGAAAAAATAAAAAGATACATCTATGCTGAAAAAAAAAAACAAAAAAACAAATAAATTCCACTATGCTATCTATAGTTCACGAATCTCTTTCCTTTTTCTTCCCCCCCCCCCCCCCCCCACCCTCCCCCCACCCCCACCCTTTTTGGGTTCTCATAAGTTGGGTGTACTACTCAGTCGAAAGGGTGTTACATAACCTGATATTTCTCTGTTTTTGCAGGCAAAATGTGATCTTTAAAGTGACATGTTCAAAAGGAACATATATTCGATCCCTTTGTGCAGACTTGGCAAAGGCTCTTGGCAGGTTGTTTATCTTCTTTCAATCATTTGCATTTGCATTTTTCTTGACCGTCTTTATATCTGAATTTCATCAATAGAGACAAACTTTATGTCAATGTTCTTGAGCTATTACTATCAAATTAGCTAAAAACTACTCTGGTTTTGATTCACATTTTGCAGTTGTGCCCATTTAACTGCGTTGCGAAGAGATTCAATTGGTAAGACATACTTCCTCAAAAACTTATTACTATTGATGCAATCGATCGCTTGATTTTTTTATTTTATTTTTTTTCAAAATTTCTTTGGTTGCAGGGGAATATTCAGCAGATGATGCTTGGGAGTTCAAAGAGTTGGAAGAAGCAGTAACCAAAGGCTATTTATGATGGATGCTACATTGTTTATAGAATTCATATTCATTCTTGGCAACAATTGTCCAATATTTGAATTTCCATTTGTACCCTTTGTAACCACTTGTAAGGAGTACTATTAGTCATTATTTTATTTTTATTTTTTTATTAATTTTATTTTTTTGAAAAAAAAAAAACTTGGTTTAGTTAGGGAGAGAATGAGGATGTGCATTGGACGACCAAAAAAGATGGAGACAAATACTAGGAAAAAGGAAAGTTGACCAATATAAGTGATATGGGGAGTGTCTTTTCCCTGAACTTTATCATTCTTTTTTATTGAGGTGGTGTAAAATTTTTACTCTGAAATAATATTGAGTACCATAGTACTCTCTATCTCATACGTGTTTCAGTTGACTTGTCAAACTATTTAAAGAGTGCGTTTTAGTTATTTGTATATTACGTAGTATCATGCAAATGATACAAAGGCTATATTTTTATTTAAAAATTTGACAATTACGACAGACTAAAAAAAGAAAATGCGACATGTAGTATTGCCTACCGCGCATTATAGTAGTTAATTTACTGTCATTTTATTATTATTTTTTTTGGGAAAAAGAATTAAGCATCCTACTGTCAAATACAAAGAGAGTAGTAGTGTGTAACAGCATTTCATTAGTTGTGGTATTACTAACACACTAACCACATCGAGAAAAATTATACAGTAACACTGTCATACCATGTCATGTTGTTAAGTTGTTCATGACGACGAAGCCATTTTTAGCTACATGAAGTTCAAACTGGATTTTTAATCAAATAAGCCACTATTTGATTGATGACTCAATTTTCCTTTTTTGTAGCAGAAGCTGTACTGAATCCTTCAATAGTATTATGAATTCTGTTGATGGTCAAAATCAAAAACATGATCCTAATCGCTTGGCAAGTGAACAAAAGCCAATGATCAGCATTAGGCAGTTGCAGAAAAAACTACTATTGACAGGAACAAAAAATGGGGACGGGACGGATGCTGCTATCACTCTGACGAAGCTGGTTTCCAACATGAACTAAAGGCGAATGAAAGCGAAAATCCGAGAAAAACTGACTTGTATTTGTCCCGCGTTGTTGTTGTAACAAAAATCAGCTCACCAGAGCCTCATTGATCGTGGAATTAGGTGGATCGATACCCATTGCATCAAAATAGACTTTCTCGGCAGATACCATTCGTTCTTGAAACATTGTCCATTCTCTTTTGCACCTTTCCCTCACCTGATACAATCAAAAAGCATTTTTGACCTTCTCATAAAAGACGGACTGTTCTGACATCAAAGACACTATTTTTTTCTTCAAAAAAAAAAAAAACTCCCTCCGTCCCAAAATGATCTTCCTATTTGCCATTTCTCACTGTCCCAAAAAGTTCTTCCCATTTCTACAATTTGGGCTTAAAAGTGCATAAACAAAACACTGCTAGTGAAGCAAGTGTTCATATTCTTAAAACGTTTGAATAGTCAAATGGGAAGATCATTTCGAAACGGATGGGGTATTTTTCGAGTCCAATCTGAAATGATTTTTGTAACAGATGACTGAGAACTGGTCCATACCCCTTCCCATGGTGCTTTTCCTTTCTCCGATTTACCCTGGAAAAAAAAAAACATAAAGTGAGAACAACTATTTCACGTAAAAGAGAATTAAAACTCGCGATTTAGAACCAGACTTACCTGGTTTCCAAGTGAAGGTACTGTTTGATGAACAATCCATTGAGCATCTACTACTCCTATTTTTTCATGAGCTGGCTGCCAAGTGAAAGTTCAACAAGGATAATATGAGCGTCAATCATAACTTTAAGCAGAAATTAATCTCCCCGTCCCTAAATGAATGTCTACTTTCATTCAAGCGACATTATGAAAATGTTTACTTGTTGTAAAGTTTAATGGTAAAGATGCATAAATGTTCTTACTATCCACTTTCTAAACTATTGGTTTTGCAAGTGTATAACGAATAGTAAAAAAAATGGTAAAAAAACATTCAGGGACACTTTAGAAAAACACATTTGGGATTTTATTTTCTTGATAGTAGACATTCATTTAGGGACGGAGGGAATTTCTTCATTAGTATACTATCATTAGAACTCACCTCAACACATCTTCTAAGGGCAAAATCAAGTCCCCATCCATGGACTAAGTCATTCTGCAGATATAAAATAAAGTATTTTTTTGATGAAAAGGCAGGTTGGCAACTATGAAATTTCTCTCATGACAACAAAATGACAGTAAATGGATGACCTGAATCATGTTCCAGACACAACGCCATGCATCACGGGAGAACACTGGTGCCATTATCTCAACGAATCTGTGCATCATAAATTGTATTCAAACTTGTCAATTCAGTGATCAGAAATAAGCACAACCATCAGACATATACCCCCTCCGCCCCAAAATGAACTTTTGAAATTGCTCGTATCAAGAGAAATTCCGGGGTTTCATTTTGTGACAGAGGTAGTATAAAATAAATGCATACATACGCTGCACATGGTGGCAAATGCTGGTCCGCACACCATCCATATCTTTCCTCTGCGTCTCTGGGACCGAATGTTTAAGACAATGTCAATATTCAATATATCGGTAATAAAAAAAAAAAAAAACTCTATGTTACGTACTTGTGAACTTCACGATCATCACGTTTCTTGGTCATTTGCCATGTTAGTCCACTATTTGGAGCCAAACCAGGCTGTGAGATCTCTAATCCGTGCTTTTTCACCAATTTAATGTACCTACAATCATAGGCTTGAGAATCTTAGAGATTTATTTTTCCTGCAAGTGGCGTTTTAATTACCAATAAGAAACTTGAATTATTTACTTTTCTGCATCAAAGTCCTCCAATCCGAGGTCCTCATCCCAAATGAATATGTAATCATACGGCGCAACTATATCAGGATGTAAGAAACGTTTGGCATACCACCTAGAACAAATTTTAGAAAGTTCAGGAAACCATGAAGAATAACTCAATATTTTCTATATTCTTTTGGAAAAAGCAAAGAAAAATAAAGCCATTCCGTTTATCAGTATAGTTACCATTTAGTTTGCTTTAGAATACTGACATGTATAGCTCTCTTTGACCACTCAAACTCATCCCACTCACTTGTCCGACCATCATAGTGAAACAACAAAATGGAGAAGTTTTCTGAGAACTGTACAAAGTTTGTTTATTAGCACTATTCACATACATAAACAAACAGATAGAAAATAACAGGGGTTGATAATCCCAACCTTTTTCACTGCTTTATCAATATTTTCTCTCTGATCGTAACCAACCGTGAATGTTATTAAGTACCTTGGTTTGATGGTCAAGTCCTGCACATGCAAGTCTATCAAATAGTGACCAGATAATAGATTCATCATTCAAGTGTACGGCTAACCATTCAATTATCATCAAATTCAAGGACCTACTTAGTATATTTGTAGCACCAACAAGAATCTGGTGATTAAATATGATTGCAAATCTTTACAAAGATTCCTCAAGATATCACCAACGCTTCAATTTGATAGACTGCGGTTTTATAAGAACACATGCATATGATGCTTCTTTCAGAAAAGAAAAAAACAAGCTAACTTCCGAAACACATAAAATTATCTAAACATGGTTTTCTATATTGAGGGTTCATCAAGTTTCGTATTTTATGTTAAGAAAAAGATTTTTCTTTTTCATGGGTCCTTGTTGTCACAAACCTCAAATGAAGTTTCTTTAGAACTAGTACCTTCACGAGTGGAGTACAATGTTGTTAATCTGGATCTAGCCTCTTTCAAGTGAAGCAATCGCAGTACGGTTTTAATGTGTTCATATTTTATTCATATTAAGATAGCGAAACCAGCCTCAAACACTCATAACAAAACTAAAATAGAGTAACATAACTTGTGAATGAAACAGCACAGATGAAAATATACACGTGTAACGCACCTCATGAGGCACACCCCACAATCTGCGGGGATAGAGATCAGACTCAGATGCAATGATGCCTGGAGGAAGCCTTTCAGCACCCCGAGGATTAGCTGTGACCCAAATCTGCATGAATGAGGCCTTGAAATTAATACTTAAAACTAATAATTTTTAGGTCCTAAAATCCGTAAATAGATCCAAGTACACCAATAGAGCAAGAAAAAAATATGTTATGTAACAAATGTACGGTAGAGAAGAGAGAAGGTGCGAAGAACATGATTGCAAGGAACTATAATGACTGAAGTATGTGTATGGGTGGATTTTGAGAAGATGCATGTGAATCAGGATCCAGACATGGAAAGATCATATCAGTGATCTTTAAACAAAGAAGACTCCTGGTTAACTTACCATTACTGGTTGGTCAATTGATTTTCAAGTTTATTATTTAGAAGGTTTGCTGATTTCCATTCAAACACTAATGACAATGGAAGTCCGTTATTTGGAAGATTTGTTAATTTTCATTCAAACACTAATGATGATGGTAGTCCGCAATCTGCATGATCCTTTTGAAAGATAAAGATTAAAGTTATTTTAAACTTCAAATAACTGAAGAACAAAGAGTTGTTTAAATTTATCAATCATTCAAACCGGCGGGTATTTACTGTAAAAGTAAAGGATTTAGTTTACCAAAATGGATATATTAAAGAAGTTCAAGGAGAAACAATTTTCATAGTCCTTATTGTGACGTTTAAAGAAGAAATCCAAAAGAGAGGCTCTCTCCTTTTAAATCATCTTTATAGTTACACAATACCAAGCTCTTTACCATAACTTTAGCAACACCTGAAGGTGGTAAATCATAACAGAAAACCCCAAGTTTGCTTTAATCGAATTCTTGACTGGTTAAATACGTCAGTTAATTCTGTTCTTCATTTTAATAGCATGTGACAGGTGGAAATAGTTTTGGTTTTGGCTTTATGAGGACCCATGTATTTATTCCTTTTAGCTTCATTAGCATGTACATGCTAGAAGAGCAGGAAGACCAAAATTCAATTTCACTCACACAACGAGAAAAATTACTCATTTGCCTATTTTAGTTCGGAAAAGGGAAGAATGGTAAGAACATGCAGAAAGATACTATATACTCCGTCCCATAATAATGTGCACAAAATTGGGAGTGCACGGGAGTTAAGGAGGGAAAAGTAGTGGGTAGTTTTTGTGAGTATGAAAATTAAAGTAGGAGAAAGAAAGTGGGGTATGGAATAGTAACGGATAGTTGTTGTGAGTATAATAAGTGGGTCCCAATAATTAAAGAAGAATACAAAATTTCCATTTTAGGAAAGCGTGTCTTATCAATGGGACGCCCACAGTGGCGGACCTAGAACTTTTACTCAACGGGTGCACAACTACACTAAATTTTTAAATTTATTTCTCAATGATTAAAGTAAAAAATAATCAATTATAAATAGAAGATAAATCAAAAGATAAGAATTTCGTGTATAATTTTTTATTAACTAGCATGACGAATGTATAAGAGAACACATGATAAACCATTTAAAATGGAAGAGAGGAAAAGATAGTGGGGTTCGAACCCACTACCTTTTGTACTCAAAAGGAGCCTTACAACCATCTGAGCTACTGAAACTATCATTTGATTGGTGAACTTTTATTATACTCCCTCCATCCCACTCGAATCAGGATTCTTGGTCAATCTAATTTTACTTTGACCAATAATTTAAAGAAAAATAATGATGCTAATAAAAATTATTATTCTATCACGGTTACTAATAAATTCACTAGCTTTTTTAGATTTTCATTAAAATAATTTTTTTTCTTCAAATTATTGGTCAAAGTATTATTAGATTGACCATAGTTATTAAAGGCGCGCCTAGGCGCGCGCCTAATCTCCGGGCACAGAGAGGCTCAGTTTTGGAGCCTGGGTGTGCCTAGCTCCGGGCACAAGAATTGACCATCAATTAAATTGTAATTAAAACCTAATGCGTGAC